>BPTQ01000005.1:117477878-117507175 GCA_019973895.1 Chrysanthemum seticuspe
GGGTCGGTACGGTCAAAAAACGTTTTGTAAAAAAAAAATAAAAAAAAAGTTTTGAATTTCTGTGTTAGTTTGGTTCGTGAAAAGCACTTTTGAAAAACTTTCTTCGTTAGAGTTATTCGACATGCTTGTCGAATTGAGTTGTCTAAAATTTTTTTTTCTGATTTGTTTAAAGGAAAAATTCGTTTGTTGGTTTGTGAGGAAACAAAACCTGTCTATTGGTGTCTATTCGTTTTTTTTTTGTCAAATGTTTACTTGGTTGAAGTGTGATTCATGATCTATAATCGTTATTAGATTTACGTTGATTAAATTCGATTTTTTTTGTTCCTATTCGTCAATCAAATTTTCAATGTGATTTCCCTAGGATTCGATCTTTTATTCCTCTTGAATCATACGATTCCATGTGTAAGTCGAGACTTGGTTTTAGTAGGTAAGTTCAGATGAGTCCCACTTTAGCTTATTCAGAGCTGAATGTGTACCTTAGCATACTAAGTTCTCCTTATTTTCTAGCTTAGGATCCCTTTAGTGTAACTTTTAAACTAACTGCTTATCCTTGTTTTTTTTAGCTTAAATTAGTTGCATTTAGATTATTGCTAATATCTAGTACTTAGTGTGAAGTTGGTTCATTTGTAAACTGTTTTTTTTTTGCTTATCTGTGGTTATCTGTCCAAAACAAAGGAGTGTTTGGTTGTTTGCTTAAAAAGGAAATTTGTTTAGTCTTTTTTTTTAAAATCTGTTGAGTTAAGCTGTTCGTACAGCTTATTGAGATTGCTTCTTTCAAAAAGTTTTCACGAAAAGTGCTTGGTTTGATTGTGTCTTTAAGTTTTGAAAAAAAAATAAAAAAAAAATGTTTTGCAAAAAACTGGCATGGCTGGGACTCGAACCCACGCCACCCAGCTCACACACAACATACTTACCAGGCGCCCTTGGGACTTGTCTCAGTCATATGTTGCACTATTAAATACATAAGGGGTGTTTGACAGTTTTTGCTTATAAGCCCTTTTGAACTTATTCTCAGCTTATTTTCCCAAGCAACCCACTGTTTTCTTATTTTTCTTAGAACTAGCATAACTTGAAGTACTTTTAGTGAATTTTTCAAAATTTTCAACATTAGTTTTATATTTTTAATCATTTAATTAGTGTTAAATAGTTTTTAATTCGTAGTAATTATTTTAAAAGTCAAAAAAAATATTCCGCTTTTTCCTAAAATTATTTTTAGTCAAATAGAACGTAGGAAAATTGATTTCACACCCGTAGCCCTTAAATTGCAAAACTTTTACGTTTATGGCTCGGGTGGTTGCCGGTTTTTACATTTTTACGTTTTAGCACCCTAGGAGTTAGTGTAGCTTCGTTTTATCATTCCTTAGGCTTAGTGATAGTTTATTTTTAGTTTATTAGGGTTCCCTTGCCTTAATTACCTTCCCTTTAATTAAATTGTAGAATACGTAATCAAATCCAAAATCATTGAATCCAATTCAAGTTCAAATCACGAAACTCAACGATTCCTTCCATTCACACCTCGTTGGGACACGACCCGGGGAAATCACTTTCCCGGTATCACTTTTATCACACCCGTGAGGTTTGGCACGTTGACCTTTTTCCTAAAGGGTTAATTTGTCGAATTTTACGGTTATTTTGATATACGTTGATATTGTGTTTTTCACCACTCACTTCACAACGAATCAAATTTTGGCGCCGCTGACGGGGAGGTGTGTTGCGACAATATTGTGAAGTTTTTGCGATTAGTGACTTGAAGAACCTTCCTCGTGAAGTTATTGTTTTTTTTTTTAAAAATACAAAAATACAAAAATATTTTTCTTTTCTTTGTATATATATGTAAAAGATTAAAAATACAAAAAGATTTTCCTTGTTGTTTTAAATAGAAGACACAATCAATATAACATTCTCAACTAAGGTGTTATCATTATAAGTTCCCGAACTAAAGATTTAAAACTTGCCTTTGTGTCGCTCGTGTTTTGGTTTACTTTTATCGGTTTAACAAACTGTGTGAGGGGTATAAGGACGGCCTGACATTAAATTGCGTCTGAAAAGAGACGGGTTTTTAATAAGCTTCGCGCTGACCTACAAAGTCTCTCCGCTCCTTTGTGCGTTTTACTTATAGAAGTGATCATTTCACGTGGGATTATTGGTTTAAGTTCACTGTGTTTTGCCTCGGTCTTGTTTTAATTGAAAGTGTTGTTTTTGGAAGTGCATGCGCACTCGCTCGCAAGCTCGTAGACGTAACCGTAACCAAGCAAACGTACCCGAGATACGTACCATCGAACAAATCACAATGACACATAACCTAGGGAACGGACCTCAAGTCCAACAACCTGGTCCACAAAATCAAGCTCCCGATCTCCGAACGATGGAGGAGCTTTGCCAACCCACGATGGATGGACGGGGCGGTCCAATTGCCCCGGTCAACATCGAGGCCACGGATTTTGGACTCAAGCATCACATGATTCAACAAGTCCAAATTTTTTTCCAATTTCACGGATCACCGGGTGACGATGCCAACAAGCATCTCGACAAATTTGTCACCGTCACCCAAAGTATGAAGCAAAATGGGGTCACCGATGACGCCCTTCGCTTATACCTCTTTCCATATTCCTTGACGCTTCATGCCACCGCATGGTTTGATCGTCTTCCCAAGAACTCAATCCATAGTTTCGATGAAATGATCTCCAAATTCCTGGCGAAATATTTTCCACCGTCGATGGTGACGAAACTACGGAATGAAATCAGTAATTTTTGGCAGCACACCGATGAGTCCTTATTTGAGGCATGGGAACGCTATAAGCTTTCGATTGATCGATGTCCAAACCACAATATGTTGCTTGTCACCCAAATAGATACATTCTATAACGGGTTAACATTGAGACATCGTGACACAATCAATGCTGCTGCCGGTGGTACCTTTATGAAAAGGCGACCCGAAGAGTGCTATGATCTCATTGAAAACATGACTGCCCACCATAATTATTGGGATTCCTCAGCCGAGAGGAGTGAGTCAAGGAGATCTACTACTCTTCCATCTTCGGAATACACGACTCTAACCAAAAAGATTGAAGAAATATCCACTGCCGTACTTAAAATGAGTCAAAATAATAACAATCAACAAGTGAATGTTGTAAACAAGAGTTGTGAAACTTGTGGTGGTCCACATCCTTATTTTGAGTGTCCAGCCTCCGGTGGCTTCACTCAAGAGAGCGTATATGCCGCTTCTGGTTCCTACAATACGGGAGGTAATTCCTACCAACCGCAAGGAGACCGAAACCTTCTCAGCTATCGTTCTAACAATTTCCTTGGACCACCCGGGTTTAATCAAAATCAGAACAATCAAAATGTGCAAAATAGAAATAATCAGTTCAATCAAAATCAGAGTCAGAATCAGAATTTTCAAAATCAAAATCAAGGTTTTCAAAATCAAGGAAATTTCAATCAAAACCGATTCCAAGCTCCTCAACAAAATATGCATGCCCAGCCTCCTCAAGCTTCCATTGACATTGCTAATTACATCAAAAGCAATGAAGCTAAGATGGTGTCCATGCAAAATCAAATTACCACTTTGAAGAATGATTTCACTTCCGAGCTTAGAGCTACTAGTAACAAGATTGATCAATCTCATAGCAAGATTGAAAGCATGATTGCTAGTCTCATGAGTCAAAAGAATCAAGCTTCAACTTCGGGAGCTCTTCCGAGTAATACCATTCCCAACCCTAAAGGAGAATTGAATGCTATTGCCACCCGAAGTGGTAAGTCTTATGAGGGACCCTCGATGCCTAATCCTTCTCCGGTGAGGGGTGTGGAACGAGAAACCGAGGTATCAAAGGACAAGGTGCATAACTCAAGCCCACGAAGTACCGCACAAGTCCAATCTCCGGTGGTCTTACCTCCAATTCCAGAACCCGTTGTTCCGATGACCATTCCTAAGCCTTCACTTCCTTATCCTTCAAGGCTTAATGATCAAAAACTCCGTGATAAAACTAGTCAAAAAATGGAGAAGCTTATCCAAATCTTTCAAGATTTGCACTTCGAGATTAGTTTCGCGGACGCTCTTCTTCTAATGCCAAAGTTCGGTCCAACAATCAAAAATCTGTTGAATAACAAAGAAAAGATTTCCGAAATGGCTAAAACTTCTTTGAACGAAAATTGTTCGGCGGTTATCCTTAAAAAGCTTCCCGAAAAGTTAGGAGACCCCGGAAAATTTCTCATCCCATGTGATTTTCAAGGCATAGTTCAATGCTCCGCCTTGGCCGATCTTGGTGCTAGCATTAACTTGATGCCACACTCCATGTGGAAAAAGCTTTCATTACCTCCGCTTACACCTACATGTATGATCCTCGAGCTTGCGGACCGTACAAGTTCTCGTCCGCTAGGTATAGCCGAGGATGTATTTGTGAAAGTAGGCAAGTTTCATTTCCCCGCCGACTTTGTTGTTGTCGAATTTGATGCCGATCCCCGAGTACCCCTCATCCTTGGGAGGTGCTTCTTAAAAACGGGTCGGGCATTGATCGACGTTGATGAAGGGGAAATTACTTTGAGGGTAAACAAGGAAGCCGTTACTTTCAATCTCAATCAAGTTACGAAATACTCCCCCAATTATGGCGACAATTCCGTCAACAAAATTGATGTCCTTGACATTGTGTTGGAGGAGTATTCTCAAGAAATTCTTGGATTCTCGAGTGGCAATCCCACTTCGGTTGATCCTATCGTTGCTCTCTCTTCCCCTCCCCTCACTCCATTTGAGGGAAGTGACTTTATTTTGGAAGAGATTGAAGCATACTTGGCTAGTGATTCTGTTCCATGGGAAATTGATCACGCTCCCATCGACATTGAGGGAGATATTCTTCTCATCGAGAAGTTGCTCAATGAAGATCCTTCCTCACTCCCTCCTCAAGAACTTCATAAAGAGGAAATCAAAACAATTGAAAAATCTAATGACCCTCCCGAGGTCGAACTTAAGGACTTACCACCTCATCTCGAGTATGCATTTTTGGAGGGTGACGATAAATCACCCGTCATCATTTCTAAAGACTTGAGTGAGGATGAAAAATCCGCTCTCATAAAGGTTTTGAAGTCACACAAGCGAGCCATCGCTTGGAACCTTTCCGACATCAAGGGCATTGACCCGAGATTTTGTACACACAAAATTCTCATGGAAGATGACTTCAAACCGGCGGTTCAACACCAAAGAAGGGTGAATCCTAAAATTCATGAGGTTATCAAAGCGGAAGTAATAAAACTTCTCGATGCCGGATTGATTTACCCCATCTCGGATAGTCCTTGGGTTAGCCCCGTTCATTGTGTGCCCAAAAAAGGTGGCATTACCGTTGTTGAAAATGATGAAAACGAGTTGATTCCTACTCGATTGGTTACGGGATGGCGTGTTTGCATTGACTATCGAAAGTTAAATGAAGCCACCCGTAAAGACCACTTTCCATTACCCTTCATGGACCAAATGCTTGAGAGATTAGCGGGAAACGAATACTATTGTTTTCTCGACGGTTTCTCGGGTTACTTCCAAATTCCCATTGATCCACAAGATCAAGAAAAGACCACATTCACGTGTCCTTATGGAACATTTGCTTACCGACGCATGCCCTTCGGCTTGTGTAATGCTCCCGGTACGTTCCAAAGGTGTATGATGGCCATTTTCCATGACATGATCGAAAAGACTATGGAAGTCTTCATGGATGATTTTTCGGTCTTTGGGGATTCTTTTCAAACATGTCTCTCCCATTTGGACAAGATGCTTAACGTTGTGAAAACACGAATCTTAGTCTAAATTGGGAGAAATGTCACTTTATGGTTAAGGAAGGAATTATCCTTGGCCATAAGATTTCTAAGAGCGGGATTGAGGTTGACAAAGCTAAAGTCGATGTCATTTCAAAATTACCTCCTCCCACAACCGTCAAAGGAGTTAGAAGTTTCCTTGGTCATGCCGAATTTTATCGTCGTTTCATTCAAGACTTTTCAAAAATATCCCGGCCTATGACCCGACTTCTTGAAAAAGACACTCCTTTCATCTTCTCTAATGAGTGCATTGAAGCTTTTCAAACTCTTAAGAAGAAGCTCACTGAAGCACCAATTCTAGTTGCCCCCGATTGGGAATTACCATTTGAGCTTATGTGCGATGCAAGTGATTTCGCCATAGGTGCCGTTTTGGGGCAACGAAAATCAAAACATTTCCAGCCTATACATTATGCTAGAAAAACTTTGACCGAAGCTCAAGCACATTACACTACGACGGAGAAAGAATTAGTAGCCGTGGTGTATGCTTTCGAGAAGTTTCGGCCATACTTGATTTTGTCCAAAAGCATAGTGTATACGGATCACTCGGCTCTCAAATATCTTTTTGCTAAGCAAGATGCAAAGCCGAGATTGCTCCGATGGGTTCTCCTCCTACAAGAATTTGATATCATTATTCGTGATAAAAAAGGAGCCGAGAACCTAGCGGCTGGTCATCTCTCTCGTCTTGAAAATCCACATCAAGGTGTGCTCGAGAAAAAGGAAATAAACGAAACGTTTCCTCTCGAGACTCTTAATGTGGTATCTCATCATGAAAATTCGAGTACCCCATGGTTTGCCGATTTTGCAAACTATCATGCGGGTAACTTTGTTGTGAAAGGGATGTCGTCCCAACAAAAGAACAAATTTTTCAAAGATGTTAAGCATTATTTCTGGGACGACCCCTATTTGTTTAAGGTTTGTGCGGATCAAGTCATCCGACGGTGTGTTCACGGCCAAGAAGCCGATGAAATTCTCAAGGCTTGTCATAATGGACCCACGGGGGGACATCATGGCCCGAACTACACCGCTAAAAAGGTGTTTGATTCCGGTTTCTATTGGCCCACGATTTACAAAGATGCCCATGACCTCGTCAAATCTTGCGACTCTTGCCAACGTCATAGCAACATCTCTAAAAGAGATGAAATGCCTCAAAATGCCATTCAAGTGTGCGAGATCTTTGACGTATGGGGCATCGATTTTATGGGTCCGTTCCCGTCTTCTCGAGGGAACAAGTATATACTCGTGGCGGTCGATTACTTGTCTAAATGGGTGGAAGCGAAAGCGCTCCCCACCAACGACGCCCGAGTAGTTGTGAAATTCTTGAAGTCTCTCTTTACCCGTTTCGGAACTCCCCGTGCCATCATTAGTGATCGCGGTACGCACTTTTGCAATGACCAATTCGCAAAAGTCATGCTTAAGTATGGTGTCACTCACCGTCTTTCTACCGCGTATCACCCACAAACTAGTGGGCAAGTGGAAGTTTCGAATCGTGGTTTGAAAATAATCTTGGAGAGGACCGTAGGTGAAAACCGTGCCTCTTGGTCGGACAAACTTGAAGATGCACTTTGGGCCTTCCGTACCGCTTACAAAACACCCATCGGGTGTACTCCTTACAAGCTTGTGTATGGAAAGGCGTGTCATCTCCCGATCGAGCTCGAGCACAAAGCCTATTGGGCCTTGAAGCATGTAAATTTTGACCTTAAGTCCGCGGGTGATCACCGGAAAGTTCAACTCAATGAATTAAATGAACTCCGTGATCAAGCCTACGAGAACTCGTTGATTTATAAAGAAAAGACAAAGAAGATCCATGACTCAAAGATTAAGAACCGCGTTTTCAACGTCGGTGACCGAGTCCTTCTTTTCAATTCTAGATTGAAAATCTTCTCGGGGAAACTTAAGACCCGTTGGACCGTTCCATTCACCATTGCCAAAGTTTTTCCATATGGCACCGTCGAGTTATCTCAAACTGACGGACCAAACTTCAAGGTGAATGGACATAGATTGAAACATTATTTTGGAGGGGACATACCATCCATGGTTGTCCCGGATCTACAACGGATCTACAAACTTTCCCCATGAACCAATGAATGCGGGGATCGAGTCAAGCTAGCGACTCGGGAATCAAAAACAGTAGCACACTATATGGGTTTTCACCCGTATTTCTGACTTCTTTCTACTTTCTACCACCCTAGTGTGGGGGAGTTGCCCCCCGCTGTTGTATATAAAGTTTTCTGAAAAAAAAAAAAAAAAAAAAAAAAAAAAAAAAAAAAAAAAATCAAATAATGGCCGTAGTATTTCCCTTTTACGTTCTATGTTTCGGCATAACCACCGGTACTTTGAATATTGAGGGCAATATTCATTTCTAGTGTTGGGGGGGAATTCTCGCGAATTTTATCATATGTTTTACCACCCAATTCCCCCATTTTTTGCCAAAATTTTTTTTTTATGGTTATCAGTCCGCCATGTCTAATAAACAAAAGGATTGGCTAATCCAGGAGCAAACGGCTCTTGGTAAAGATATCTCAAATCCGTTGACGGCTTGCAATTTGCCCAAAATTGTATGGTGTTCAGCTCACCATTAGTGAAGAGTTGGCTAGCCCGCAAGTTTATGGCTTGTGGTAAAGGCAGTTGGAAAACCATAATTGGTAATCGACTCACCAAAGATATTTTATCTAAGAGTTGGCTAGTCCAGAAGCAAACGGCTTCTGGTAAAGACAAATCAAAACCGTTGAAAGCTGGTGGTTTGCTCAAAATCATATGGTTATCAGTGTACCATAGTTCTTACTTGAACTGAAACATTTGGCTACTCCAGAAGTAATGGCTTTTGGTAAAGAGATTCAAATCCATTATGTTTTCTCAAAAGATTGCTAGGGACTAGCAATGGTTTAGTGTAGGGGATTTAATGAGTGCTTATTCACTCATCATTTCTGGTCAAATCTGAACTGCAAAACATCTAAAAACACTCCGAAATGCATCAAAATACTAAAAATATCTCAAAATTGTGTTTTATATGTTTCAGATGCAAAATTATTGAAAAACGAATAAAGTTTGCATAATTGGCAGTTTCAGTCCCCCAACTTTTAAAAATGGCAACTTTAGTCCCTGGAATTTCAAAGATTGACAGAATTTACCCCTGGACATTTTAAATTGGAAAATAATATTTTTTTAGTCCTTTGGTAATTCTAATTTGTCATTTTTGGTCTTTATAAGAATTTTTGGAAAATTACAATTTCAGTCCTTCGAGTTTAAAAAATGACAGATTTGGTCCCTTGAATATTGGAGATTGACAAAACAGGCCCTTGGAGTACTTTTCAGAATTACATGAATGGTCCCTGGATTTTCAGAATTACAATTTTGGTCCCTTAAATACTAAATGGATTCATTTCTAATCCTAAGTCCATTTACTACTTAAGCCCAATATCCAAGTCCAAACCCAAATCCTGACCCGGTCAACCCACTAGACCCGGTCAACTGATAAACAACCCATCCAACCCCTGTCTTCCCCATTTTCCCGCCCAAGAAACACATACCCTGCTCCTCCCTTTATCTGCTCCCCAAAAACCCTACTCCTCTTTTCCTTCTCCCCAAACACTCCACCTCCATATCATCCTTTTACCCAGCTACATCAAAACCCAAATCCACCTTAATCTCTATTATCCAGTCACCTCCAAATCCCAAACCCACTTATCTATTTTACCCCTCCTCCCAATATCCAAGTCAACAATCCAAGCACATAAAACCCGCAATGGATGGCTCAGATGTAATCTCATGAGTACCTACTTAATCAAGGGCTTGGATTGAGTTAAAGAAGCACAAATTTGGTCTTTGGCTTGGCTGCTCACACAGGGGAAACACAAGAGTGAAGACTTGAAGACCTTGGAGTAGTTTAGTATAAATAGGATTCATTGTAGCCCATGAGAGGCACCCCTAGTTTTATCTTTACAAAATTTAGTTTTATTGTTTTTTTTAAATTCTGCTGTAATGTATTTTTTCTTCAAATCAATGAAAAGCTTCTTAGTTTCTTGTCTCTTTATGTTATGTTAAGGTAGTGTTAATCTCATTTGAAAGTTATCAGGTTTTAAGTTTAAAGATAGGGGTGAAACGATTTTCCAAAATCAGTTAAGGGAGTGTTTGTTTCATGCTTTCAAATGGTCAAAAACTTGTTTTTACCCGTTTGACTTCGGAAGTCGAAGTCCCTTTTCAAGCTTTAAATCAGTATCTAGAAGTAGGAGTTAATGGGATAAGTTTTGCAAAAGTTTGGGTAACAAATAAAGTGTTGTATTTCTGTCTTTTGGGACTGTTCAAGACAGCAGTATGTGCTGATGTTCTTGCCTTTTTTTTTAGCTTATTCCAAGTTCAAATTGTGCTAAACTTGTTTTTAGTAAGCCCTTGCATACCCAACTTACTTTAGTTTCAGTTTTGAGTATTAAAGTTGTTTCTAGCATAGTGTAATTTCAAGTTGAAACGTGATTTCTACCCATTTGATTTTCTGCACTAAGTTACATCAGCAGTCCATATAGCTGATAAAAGATTATTTTTAAGCTTAATAAGAGCTCCTTTCTTGGGTCCCTTTTAGCTTTTTGTGAATCTCCACTAGCATAACTTTGTTTTGCAGCTTGTACCGTTCTTGGAAGCTCATTGTTCAGCTCAGAAATAAGCTGCAAACAGGTCTTCAGGAACCTGTTCTCAGCTTGCAGTCCCCAGCTCAGGTCACACCATTTCTCATTATCCTAGCTTAACAGAAGTTTTCCAGCTTATTTAGGGACTTGGATTGTAGTTCTTAGGTAACTTGGTTTTAGTAGGTAAGTTCAGATGAGTCCCACTTTAGTTTATTCAGAGCTGAATGTGTACCTTAGCATACTAAGTTCTCCTTATTTTCTAGCTTAGGATCCCTTTAGTGTAACTTTTAAACTAACTGCTTATCCTTGTTTTTTTTAGCTTAAATTAGTTGCATTTAGATTATTGCTAATATCTAGTACTTAGTGTGAAGTTGGTTCATTTGTAAACTGTTTTTTTTGCTTATCTGTGGTTATCTGTCCAAAACAAAGGAGTGTTTGGTTGTTTGCTTAAAAAGGAAATTTGTTTAGTCTTTTTTTTTTTTTAAATCTGTTGAGTTAAGCTGTTCGTACAGCTTATTGAGATTGCTTCTTTCAAAAAGTTTTCACGAAAAGTGCTTGGTTTGATTGTGTCTTTAAGTTTTGAAAAAAAAAATCAAAAAAAAAATGTTTTGCAAAAAACTGGCATGGCTGGGACTCGAACCCACGCCACCCAGCTCACACACAACATACTTACCAGGCGCCCTTGGGACTTGTCTCAGTCATATGTTGCACTATTAAATACATAAGGGGTGTTTGACAGTTTTTGCTTATAAGCCCTTTTGAGCTTATTCTCAGCTTATTTTCCCAAGCAACCCACTGTTTTCTTATTTTTCTTAGAACTAGCATAACTTGAAGTACTTTTAGTGAATTTTTCAGATTTTTCAACATTAGTTTTATATTTTTAATCATTTAATTAGTGTTAAATAGTTTTTAATTCGTAGTAATTATTTTAAAAGTCAAAAAAAATATTCCGCTTTTTCCTAAAATTATTTTTAGTCAAATAGAACGTAGGAAAATTGATTTCACACCCGTAGCCCTTAAATTGCAAAACTTTTACGTTTATGGCTCGGGTGGTTGCCGGTTTTTACGTTTTTACGTTTTAGCACCCTAGGAGTTAGTGTAGCTTCGTTTTATCATTCCTTAGGCTTAGTGATAGTTTATTTTTAGTTTATTAGGGTTCCCTTGCCTTAATTACCTTCCCTTTAATTAAATTGTAGAATACGTAATCAAATCCAAAATCATTGAATCCAATTCAAGTTCAAATCACGAAACTCAACGATTCCTTCCATTCACACCTCGTTGGGACACGACCCGGGGAAATCACTTTCCCGGTATCACTTTTATCACACCCGTGAGGTTTGGCACGTTGACCTTTTTCCTAAAGGGTTAATTTGTCGAATTTTACGGTTATTTTGATATACGTTGATATTGTGTTTTTCACCACTCACTTCACAACGAATCAATAATGTCGGTTCCCCGTGAGAATGAAACAAGTCCTTTTAAGAGGAACTTGAGTGGTTTGGGAAGTTGTAGTGTAGTGCGTCACTGGGTCAATGACGTCTTGTTTTCAATACCGATGTTACCTTGGTAACTACCAGTAACATATGAATTGAACTCGATTTCTGCCCTAAGGTTGAAAAAATTGAGGGCTATTTCTTTTCACCCTTTTTCACATTCAATTCTTTTTCATTCTTCAACCCCTTCAGTGCTTACCGAAACTTCATAACTAGAACCTTGTTGGGTTTATTCCAGTACTAGCTCAGTTTTAGTCCGCACTCTTCCCATATCTCAATTTTCTCCTATTTTCATCATACCTAAGGACTCTACACTATCTAGTGGATTGTCCCTGGGTAGATCCCTCCGGTTCTGGCGGATCGTGGGAACTCAACCTAACCTTATCATCCTTATATCACCATGCATAAAGTAAAGTTGGTCGGTCTTTAGATATAGTTTTTCCGCCTTGAAACCAATTGAAAACCATTTAAAAATCAATCAAGATACTTGTGATATAAAATCAAAGTATTTTGTATCTTAATTGTTTTGATATTTTAGAGATGCTCCCCCTCAACATATGCATAAAATTCAGAAATTGTTTAGCACATGGAGGCAAGCGATCTTTGAAATCGTTAGATTAAGAATGAAAGGTCCAATCTTTTGATTAACATTTTCTAAAATGATAATCATCACCTCCCAATCAATTTGAGTAGATAAAACATATTGAGGAAGGATGAGGTTTTCAAAAGTTTGCTCCCCCTCAATATGTGCCTCGAAGTTTGAAAGAGTTTTGCACATATTAGAGGGAACCTGCACTTAGAGACAATTCAATCACGTTTCAATAATTTAAGGTTTAAAGTAGATGCTCCCCCTCAACATGTGTATGGAAAATTTGAAATCGTTTGTCACATGCGGGGAGGAAAACTTGCTAAACACTTATGAACCCATTTATCGAATTATCAGTTTAAATCCAATTTAAATCACAAATTCTCCCCCGATCACAATTATCAAATCATTTTAGATTTGTGATCTCTGTAGATTTAAATTGATTTTGAAAGCTTTTAAGGAGAATTGTGACTTAAATATGAAAAAAAGTTTTAACTGATAAGGATCGGATTTTGAGACTTTAAACTCCATAGATTAAACATGCATGATTTTCTTTTGAAAAACAATTGTATGACAAATAACCTTTTGATTTAATTGAAATCATTCCCCCCCTCAATCAATGACATAAGTTGTTGATTGAGAGATAGATATTTTAACAAAAGTTAAGTCCAGATGATTTACAAAAATAAAGTACGAGTTATTTTTCAAAGCAATTAGTTTTCATTAGATTGAAAGCAATTGTTTATAGAATTAGAGTATGAGATTTGAAAAAGCAAGATAAAGCATGGCTCTGTTCTTTCTTTGAAAAGCGGGTTACTGCCTAAAATGACAATAAACCATATATTTCACTTTCTCCCAAAAATATTTTTTGATTTTTTGATTTTTTTTAAACGAATATATACATTCGACCAACATCTAAAGACCCGTGTCACTCTTTGACTGATAGCACAAAGACCGTAGATATTAATCGAATCAAGAAAGATATGACAAAAAGACAATATTTTTTTTTTAGATTTTTTTTTTCGAGTTTTTTCAAATTTTATGGATTTTATTAAAGATTTTATATTTTTCTATTTGCTTTTTGTAGGTTTTGTAATTTTGTATTTTGCTTTTTGAATAAATATGTACACAGAGATGGATGAAGAAAGACCTTTACTCCTCGACTTCCTCCTGAAGACGTTTGAGTGTTTCTGGTTGAAGGCTTTTCAAGCCAAGTCGTGGAAGAATAAACTCAAAACGTTCTCTTGGAAGAGCTTTGGTGAAGATGTCTGCTAACTGCTTTTCTGACTTCACAAAATAGAGTTCCACCACACCGTTTTCCACTTGCTCCCGGATGAAATGATGTCGAATGTCGATGTGCTTTGCTCTTGAATGTTGAACATTGTTGCATGAGAGAGCAATAGCACTTTTATTATCACAGTACAGAGGGATTTTGTTGAATTCAAAGCCATAGTCAGATAATTGGGATCTCATCCATAGGATTTGAGCACAACACGATGACATGGCTATGTATTCAGCCTCTGTAGAGGAAATAGAAGTACTCATTTGCTTCTTTGACGACCAGCTCACAAGCTTATCACCCAAAAACTGAGCACCTCCTGATGTACTTCGACGTGTATCTTGACACCCTGCATGATCAGCATCTGCATAGGCTGTTAGTGACATACCGGTGTCCTTCGGGTACCATAGTCCCATATTGATGGTTCCTTGGAGATACCGAAAGACCCATTTAACCGCTTCAAGGTGCTTTTTAGTAGGCTTAGCCTGATATCTAGCACACATGCACACAACGAACAAGATGTCTAGTCTACTAGCTGTGAGGTACATCAGGGATCCAATCATACTACGATATTTCGTTTGATCTACCATGATCCCTGAGTGGTCCTCATCCAGCTTGGTACGCTCAATCATGGGAGTGTCAACGGTGTCACATGAAACAAATCCAAATTTCTTTAAGATCTCATTTGCATATTTAGATTGATTTATAAAAATGCCTCCGGGACTTTGTGAAATTTGTAATCCCAAGAAAAATGACATTTGTCCCATCATTGACATTTGAAATTTGGAACCCATTTCTTTTGAGAAACGATCACATTCATTGGGGTCAGTCGAGGCAAAGATAATATCATCAACATAAATCTGAACGTGAATTAAATGTTTACCTGACTTTTTGGTGAACAATGTCGGATCAACTGCTCCCTTGCTGAATCCAGTAGATAGAAGAAACTTTGACAGCGTATCATACCATGCTCTAGGAGCTTGCTTCAAACCGTAAAGGGCCTTTTTCAAGCGATAGACATGAGTAGGATGCTCTGGATTCACAAAACCCTCTGGCTGGCTGACGTAAACCACCTCTTTCAAATCACCATTAAGAAAGGCAGTTTTCACGTCCATCTGATATACGACCATGTTCTTACTAGCCGCATTAGCCAAGAAGATTCTGATAGCTTCGATACGAGCAACAGGAGCAAAAGATTCCTCAAAGTCAATACCTTCTTCTTGAAGATATCCTTTAGCCACTAACCTAGCCTTATTTTTCAACACATCACCATGCTCATCAAGCTTCACTTTGAAGATCCACTTTAGAGCAATGATCATAGCACAGTCTGGAGCAGGTACTAATTCCCATACATCTAATCGATCAAACTCATGAATTTCTTCTTGCATGGCATTGAACCAGCTGTCTTCATTCATCGCAGTTTTAACATCTTTAGGTTCGATCTTAGAGAGTACAGAGTTGAAGAAGCACCATAAGGCATCAGTAGCAAGTTGTTTACGAGTGGATACAGGATGAGAAGGGTTTCCAATGATGTTGTCCAATGGGTGATCATGTGTCCATTTTCTAAGGTGTTCATGTGGTTGATGTTGTGGAACTGAAGTAGCAGAGTCGATGTCTCCTGATGAAGATGGTTCAGATGATGAATCCGGAGCAAATATATTTTCAAATGGAGCATCTTCGGGAGTAGCAAAGGGATTAACTTCATCTTGTAAATCAGAAGCAATTCCTTGATGTACACTCGGTGATTGAAGGTTTGTTGATGAGACTGATTGATCAGCAGCAGGCGCTTCCTGACTTAATGACATAGAAACTGAAGGATTGACTTCATTGACAGGGATAGAAGCAGCCTCTGATGATGGGATTGACAGATCATTAGCAGTTGGTTCATAGTGTTCATCAAACATTGGATCAAATAGTTTCTTCAAGTCATCTTCTGAAGGAGGTACATAAGGAGTTGCTGGCGAGGACCCGTAAACAAGAGTAGAACTGATGGGACTACATGATGATGCGGGTCCAGAACTGAGTTGTCCTGGAGCCATTGGTCCGGTCAACTCATCAAACGTAACGTGAATAGTTTCCATGATATTCCGGGTTCTTTTGTTGTAGATTCGGTATCCCTTTTTGTTTGGTGCATATCCTACAAATACTCCAATGTCCGCTTTTGGTTTAAGTTTGCCTAAGTCTTGACCCTCATTAGTTGGATAACACAATGCACCAAACACACGAAGGAATGATAAATTAGGTTTTCTATTGTGGACAAGTTCATATGGAGTTTTTCCATGAGCAGTGTGAATTAGGGATCGATTTTGAGTGTAGCATGCAGTGGCAATGGCTTCAGCCTAGAGAAACATTGAAACCTTTGAGTAAATCAGCATAGTTCTTGCGGCTTCCACAAGAGTTCGATTTCGTCTTTCAACTACACCGTTCTGTTGAGGAGTTCGTGGAACACTTCTTTGATGACTGATTCCAACACTTTCATAAAACTCACTAAGTTGTTTATTAACAAACTCAGTTCCATTGTCGGTTCAGATGATTCTGACAGTTTTGTTAAGTCGAACCTGCAGCTGTTTGATAAGTTTGATGATGATATCTGGAGTTTCATCCTTTGTCCTTAGGAACTTGACCCAGGTGAATCGAGAGTAATCATCAACCACAACTAACACATATTTCTTCCCAAAGATATTATGCACTATCATGGGTCAACATAAATCCACGTGTATTGTATGAAGAACTTCTGTAATTGAGTTTGTTGTTTTGGGTTTGTGGTCATATTTCTTGCTTTTTTCCCAATTGGCATGCTGAACAAAGATGACCCTTTTCATACTTTAGTCTAGGTAAACCTACAACTAAGTCCTTTCTGGAGAGATCATTGATGGTGCCGAAGTTCAAGTGATTGAGACGACGATGCCATAACCATGACTTTGTTTTCGAAGCCTTTGACAATAAGCAAATTGGAGAAGACTTCATCATATCTTCGATGGAGATGGTGTATAGATTTGACCCACGTGTTCCTCTTAAAAGTTCTTTACCATCAAGTTCTCTAACGAAGCAAGTATGTTTTCTGAAAGCCACTTCTAGATCAGAATCACAGAATTGACCGACAGAGAATAAGTTATGACCAAGACCTTCTACGTAATATACCCTGGAGATAACACTATCTCCGACAACATAATCTCCATAACCCATAATTGCATCCAAAATGATCATTCCTGAATCTAACAGTCCCGATGAATTTACTCACGAAGTTCATGAGCCGCGACCGGTCTCCAATCATATGCTTGGAACAGCCTGAGTCCAGGTACCACAGAACGATTTGAACGATCTGCAGTTGAACATAGACAAGAATGGATAACTGGATAATTGGGATCCCCATGCAAGAATGGGTTCCATTTGGTTAGTAACAGTGATTAGAACACCCACATCAGAAGTAGAAACAATGGAATCATCAGAAATAGATGCAGTACTAGTATCCGTATTTGACCTATTCAGAGTATGTTCACTTCTTAAGGGAATAGTTCTACCAGTAGGCATCCATTTTCTAGTGGGCATTGTCTTAGCAAATTGAGGGCAGAACTGATTAACTTTATGGCCAAAAGGTATCCATTGATAACCTATCTTACTAAATGTTCTTCCTGTGGGTTTCCACTATTTTCTAACTTTCTTTGGCTTTTGCCTTTTAGCCTTCTTAGCTTGATTTTTAACATTAACAGTTTTAACTAGGCATTTGACAGCATTAGACAAACCATTCATACCACATTCAAGATTAGTAACAGAAACCACATAATCATCATTACATGTTTTGCCAAAAGTAGTAGAATTCGCATTAATTACAGTACGCTTAGAGCTAACACTAGAATCAACACGATTCGTTTTATTCAAATTCTCCCTACAGTGATCTTCTACTTTCTTCCAATGCACATTTTTAGCTTGCGAGGTCCTATCATTCCTTGTATTGCCTTGAGACTTTGACCTGCTCGCTTTAATGTCACTGATTACTCCTGTAGAGGGAATGGGAACATTAGTTGGTTTTGCTACTTTTTGCCTTTCTTGTTTTGATGTGCTGGGATGTGTACTATTTGAAGGCACACTGAGGTTCACTTTCATAACATTGGGCATTGAATGAGTTGTATACTTGGCACTAGGCATAGAACAAGGTATCAAGGGATTGACTTGCTCACCTAAGGTTTTAGGGCATATTGTAATTAAGCATTCTAGAAGTTCTTGAGATCGTTTGGCATATAAGCATGCATGGCCAATTGCATTATCAAGTGGTTTCTCTAACTTATCCTCTTCTACAATCTCACGGAGACATTCTAGGCTGTCCTTAAGGTATGAGAAATATGTTTGAATAGCAAGTTTGTTATTCCTAAGATGAGGAGGAACATATTTCACAGACAAAGCATATTTATTACAGACATGCACCTTTGAAGAACCATTCTTCCCATTTGTCATTTCCATTTTCCCTTTTACCTGACTCTTCAGATTCTCAATTTCCTTTTGCAATGAAGTTATTTTTTCATTATTTTTGTTACGAGTGACTTTTATTGACTCAAATAACTCATTGAAATGACGTTTAACCTTTTCATTTTCTTCTAGAAAACTCTCATTTTCCTTTTGTAAAGCATTAACCAAGTTTTGAAGATGAAAATTTTGAGAATTCCGAGAATCTAAAGGAGGAGGCATTTGGAAGCCAGTCACATTGTTCATTTCACCCTATAATTGAGAAATTTGGGCTTTCAACTTTCTGATCGTGTTACAGTGAGCTTGAATCTGTTCATCACGTTTGTTTATTTCAAAAACTGCATCAAACTCTGGAACATCTGAGGATATCTTGATGTTTGAGGTTTTAACATTTTCTTTGAGATGTTGATATTTTAGTTGTAAATCAAAATGTTCAACTTCTAGTTTAGAAAAATGTTTTACCAAATTATCATGATCATCCTGTTCAATTTCCTCACTTAGTTTAGAGTTTTTGATTTCAAGCTCAATGACACGATCATGGGAGACTTTCAAAGCAATAGATAATTCATGAAATTGAGAAGCAGTAATAGAACAATTAGTGGCAGTATAGAACACATCTTGAGAGATACATTCAGAAATAAGATTCTCATTCAAGTTATGCAAGTTCTTCCTCTCAATCTCATTATATTTTAATAGTCGCTCATAGTCACTCACCTCAACAATCATTGCATCAAATTCCTTTTCCATTCCTTTAATATCTGTATCTATCCCCTTTTTAAGACTCTCAAATTGATCTTTTAGTTGTTTAAAGAAAGGCATGACCTCCATTAAATAACATTCTTTTGTTTGCTCAAAACCCCTTTCCCCTTCAGTTATCCCAGTGGGTGTGATCCTTTTCTTACAAGTTTTCTCAAAGTCAACAAATAATTGAAAAATAACATATTGACTGATTAAGGTCTTGCTCTTAGTGGCAATAGTTCTAGGAACTAAATGCATTGGTGTATTTGGAGGATACACAGTCGCTGCAGGCATTTTCCTAAGGGGAGGGTTTGTTTCAACAAGATTTTCAGCTTTTTGCTTATCTAAATCCTTTTTCCAGAACACTTGTTCAGGTGTTAACAAAGTTTGAGGCTTAAACTTGTTTAAGGAAATCCAATTTTCCTTTTTGTAATCATGGGGTTTGACAATGATCTTATTCTCTTTGCACTTGGGATCGTTAAGCTTCTTATCCATTTTCTCCCTAGATGCATCATCTAATTTTCTATCTTCCTCAGTGCAATCAATGCAACTAGGTGTCTGTCTAGGTTTAAGAATCTCATTGCCATCATAGATTACATTTTGAGCAGCTTTTGCTATCTTACCATACTCAGGGTTGGATTCCTTTATAATGGGGAAACTATGCTTATCGCTGAGAACTCTATGCTTCGTGATCATGTGAGCAGTCTGAATTGTATTCCCTTGTACGTACAACTTATTTTCGAGCTTGTTTTTCAAGGTTTTTAGATTAGAAAAATCATTCAAAAGTTTTGATTCCTTAGAACTGAATTCTTGCTTAAACATTTTAACATTTTCTTAAAGTTCCTGTTTTTGCTTAGCAGTTTTAGAAAGCTTTTCTTTTAAGGAGTTTAACTCTTGTTTTAATACTTCTTCTCTAAACTTACTTTTTCTAATAGTTGTACGCATTTGGTCATCCATTTCCTGCTCACGGGTGGTTAGCTCGAACTTAGCACGTTGTTCATAAATGGCCACACGTTCTTTATAGGCATTAAGTTCAGAGATAACAGAATCATTAGGGGTACATGCAGTGTATTCATCAAAAACATAGTCATCATTGACTGCAGAAGATGCATCACTTGGTACAATCTCACTTTCACTTTGTTTCACATATTGATCATATGGGACAACATTGATATTACCCATATTTTCAATATCTGACTCAATAGTTTCAGTTGATTGTACTTTGTCATGCATCTTTTGCACATCAGCATCATCGTATAGTTTTAATACCTCAGAAATGATTTTGTCTTTGGATGGACCAGCTTGTGGTGATGAAGAGACTTTAGAAGGGACCATTGGAGAAATGCTAGCCATGAAAATTGTTTGTGCAGTAGGTTCATCATCAACGTTAGAGTCATATGCATCACAATCAGCGACTTGAAAGGCATTCTGATGATTGTGGCCTATCTCCTGAATTGGCTGCCCATTCACATCTGCATCATATGTCTTGGAATTTCCCTCAGCAAGAAACAACAACTCCTCTTCATCCAAAGCTGCACCATTATCCTGAGCTTGCACAAGCAACATCTTATCCCTAAAGTACTCTGCATTCTGAGGGTGTTTTGGCGATGTGCAGTTCCTTGCAATATGTCCCTCACCACCACAGTTGTAACACTTGATCGGCTTTGCTTGTCCTTGATTTCCATTCCTTCCCCTATTCTGATTTGCTACATATCCTCTATCAACTCCACCTCTTCTTTGTTCATACTGCCTTTCTTGAACAGGTTGTACCATAACCTTACCATCTATGACAGTGGCTTGATTGTGTGGATTAGATGCTGTTCTGAGGTTGTTGTTGGTGTGTGGGAGAGAGTTCATGTTTTGACTGATCATGAGAGCCAGTTGATTAATGAAGTTTCCCACGTGTGCATCAGCATCAGCTTGTTTGAACATTAGATCGGGAATGAGTTTGTGATTACCATTACCCATGGGTATGACTTGTGAAGCTTTGGTTGTAATCCCAACATTGGTGTAAAATGCAGTTGAATCATTTGATGAACTTGTTTCTCCCTGTTTTGATTTGAACTGATTAAGAATCATTTTTTCAAACATGGCATGTCTCTCATTCTGAAGCAGGAAGGCATATAGTTGTTCATAGTTGGTGTTCTTCAAACCTTTGGTTAGCTTCACAGAGGTGACAAACTTGTGCCATTCGAGATTCATGTTGTTCACAAATTTTGAGTTCAACTGAATGTTTGGCATGGTCATTTTCATATTCCTCATATCATTAACAAGCTTGTGGAATCTCACGTAATACTCATAGACACTCTCATCAGGTTTCATCTTGAAGTGCTTAAATTCATCATAGAGTTGTGATTCTCTGTCTTCCATAGTTAATTCAGAACCTGAGAGAAGCATCTTGACATTATCCCATACTGCCTTGGCTTCGGTATTGTGATTGATAAGCTTGTAGATATCCTTTGGAAGACCTTGAAGTATGATGTTAGAAGCCCTGATATCAGCATCGAATCTCTTTTTCTCCTTATCATTGAGCTCATCATATGTCTTTGGTCTGTCTATTCCATAGATCATTGTTCCATCTGCAGTTGTATCAATTAAGTCCCTTGTAGTATCAATCTGATAAGGTCCTTCATTAATCGATTTGAGAATGTTGACCCATTTTCCTTTCCAAGACAGTACAATCTGATTCTTTGAGCCCAAGAGTCGTAGTCAGTTCTGTCAAGCATGGGTGGACGAGTATCTGAACCAGCTGCTTGAACATCCTCGGCAACAGTGGAGATGATTGTGGGTACGTTGGTAGACATGTTTAAAGATTACACGGGATTTTATAACTCAATGATTAAACCGGGAAATAGATTCTTTCACGGGATTTTACTAAATCAAGAGAAAACCGTATTACACATAAAAGTCAACCAAGTCGCTAAGAATCCTTAAACCAAGTCGCTAAGCACCAAGTTGCTAAGTAATAAGAAGACAAGTCACTAAGTTCCAAGTCGCTACGAATTTTGACAACAAGTCGCTATGCACCAAGTCGCTAAGACGTCAAGTCGCTAAATAACAACTCGCTAAGGTCTAAATCGCTAACACCAAGTTGCTAAGAAACTTAAAGAACAAGTCGCTATCAAAATTGAAAGCACGTCGCTACCTTACCAAGTCGCTACTCGTAGTGGAGAATCCACTAAGTGTACTTTTTGTCGGCTTGTCTCAAAAGACAAGTCGCTAGGACTAACTCGCCACCAAACAACACTACAACTCGCTACCTTTTACTGAAGCAAGTCGCTAAGTAGAAATTCACTCCGAGAGCCAAGTCGCTACCAAGAAAAACTTTAAAAACACACTTTTCAATCCAAAACAAGCTCAACCACAGTGATTCAAGCTTACCAAATCAAAACCCAAGCACATACAATGATTTTAAACACAAAAGTACACCCAAAATTCAAACTTTAACACTAGGAATGAATCAAATGATGCAAAAACCACTATACTTTTTCAAACTCAAAAACCATCTAAAAACCACTAGAAATCCAAGGATATGTAAGAGATGATCTAACCATGGCTCTTGATACCATTTGTAACATATTTTATTTCACATACACATCAAATCACTATCACAAGGGGCGTACAAGATGAGTTTTAGAGAGAGAAAGTTAGAGGTTTGGGAACTTTAGTGAGAGAAATAAAAATCTTATTATGAGCTCCAACTCTCTACCTTGGGAGGTAGAGAGTATTTATAGTCTTACAATAAAATGCCACCTGACGGGCTGTGGATCAGGCATATAGTGGGTAAAGACCCGTCCATCCTCCACGGTGTTACCTAACTAAATACTACTTAACATTAAATAACTACGACTACGAGCTTTCTAACGGATATATATACTTGAGGTGACCGACACTTTAATACCTGGATTTTCTAAATCCTAACAGAACTTAAAAAGCATAGTTCTTCTATGTTTGATTGAGGATGAAGTGCTTTTTACCAAAGTATCTGATGAAGACGCAGTCCGAGTTTTCCTTTTGTTATCTCTTGAGGTCATATTTATGGGGCGTGACTTGTTATCTGTGGTCGATGATACATATCTTAGGATGGTTGAGAATTTGGAAGACTGGAATAAATTTCCTTGGGGGGAACTCATTTGGACACAGTTGTACGATGCCATTCGAAATATCAAGTCAACTCAGAAGATGGAATATTCGTTGTCTGGATTTGTTTTATGTTTCAAGGTTAGAATTGTTTCACGAAATTGTTTTTAACTATAATTATTTGATTTAAGTATTGCTAAAAATCTGTTTTTAACTTAAATCTGATATTATAAATATATATATGTTTTTTTTTTTCAGATATGGATCTTAGAGTCTTCTACACAGAGCTGGATTTGGTGGAGTAAGGAAACAGGTGTTATCCCAAGAGCACTTTCATGGTCTAAGAATGTTTCATTTCATAAATTGGAGAATTTCGGGCAGCTTTTTCCTGAGGCAAGTGTTTATACTATCTTTCTAAATGTACTAGTTGACTATCATTATGGTTAATGCTTATCTTACTTCATGTTAGGACAAAGAAACAAACAATCATCTATATCCGACGAGAGCTTAGGCTGATTAAGAGTGGTACACATGAGGCATTAGGTTTTTTAACTGGTATGCACCTAGACCCCCGCCTATTGTCCATGGAGATCTTTTTGAGGATTATCTGCGTAGACGAGCAGAAGCTCGCTCGAAAATGCATAGTATGTCAGAACCAGAGCAGAAGGCTCGTGTTACTCTTCAGGATCGTGTTAAGACATTGCAGGATATATGCAATGGTTTGTTGATTTTACCTGCAGAGGTCAAAAGTTTGAGAGCACGGGTTTGGAAACTTGAAACCATTATTCAGGTATTTTTATAACGATAACCATAAACACAATGTACATATTTAAGAGTTTACTAACTGATTTTGTATATACGGCAGTGTTTTATAAGAAAAAAATATGATAGACATACTCAGTAGTACAAATCACTGGTTAGTATTATTTTTTTTCTTTACATGTATGTAACAAGAGGCGGAGATAGTTATCTGAATTGCTTACATTTTATTTAATATATTTTACAGCATACTGATGATAAGGTTATTGATCTTGGTGATGAGTATTGCTCAAATTTAAATGATAATTTCCTAAATTGATGATTTCCAAGAGGTTTTTACAACTTTTACTTTTATTACATTTTGTACTTTTTTTTATTTTTTATTATTTTTTATTTTTTTTATTTTTTATTTTACTTCATGCAGAATGAGTGTGTCGAAGATGAGAAATATGTCGAAGAGGTTTGTACAGCCTGAGCTACATTACATTTAAATGGTCTTTTAAAGTAAATACTAAGTTTGTTTTTATTTCCATGCACACATAATGATTGTGCGTTTTTGGCTACCCAAGATCGTGTAGCAGCTGAAAAGCAAAAGGCTGAGATTCGACGGTTGCAAAGAGTCAAGGAAGAGAGGCTACGAGTCTTGATGGAAAAAGAAAAAACTGTGAATAGTAGAAACCATATGTTGAAAGCCCCTCACATGAAGCTTGCTTTGCAAAATTGTGTATCAAAGAAGAGGCATCATCAACTAGTACCTAGGCCAGAATTTACGGAAGTAGATGCCCCTGTGAAAGTCCCTCCTCTTGAGCAACTCAAAAAGAAAAATGATATCCGCAGTCCTTATATGATTAAGCTGTGTAGTGATCTCAAACCTTGGCAAGAGGTATGTCATACAATAGCATATGTAGATGTTGTACTCAAGGTCATTTTTGTATTAGCATCCGTGTATGTGTCTGTTCTTTCATGTTTATTTACTTATATTTTGTATACCATGTAGGATCTAAAAATGCCATCCAAAAGGATTGATAAAGTTTTTGTCCATCGTGAGTTGGAGGATTTTATACAAAATTCTTGGTGTTCTCGTTGCAAGTTTCCTTGGTCCAATGATATTGTTGTTGATCGTCTTTTCTGGGACTGTTTTGTTGGGCTTGACGCTAATCGTGAAGGCTGGTTCCGTGACGAGGTAATTAAAATAAGCTTTTTTCAGTATATTGTTTTCTTTTATGCTATTTAGTCTATATGCTCTTTGTTGCCTTTTAAATATTGTTGATGATTTTGATTCTGTGTATGCTTTCTTGCCTCCATTATGCACGCGTATGAATGCTTTACCTCTTTTGTTTGTGGTTAACTGTTTGTAGTGGTGCACACAGTGCTGTCAGTATGGCAATTAGCCGTTCATTTGTGCACACATCTGTGGATATAATCTTTTGTATGTTCCTTTTTTATGATTGGGTTTGTAGTGGGTTTTATACTGTTGGTAGTGGCCTATGTATTGTTCCTTTTATTTTGTATAAATGTTAGTTATGTCCTCCGTTCAGTCATTTGTAGTTTGGTCCGGTTGCACATTTGCTTTGGTAGCTATGTCGCGCCCTGGTCGTCTAGGTGAGCTTGGTTTTGCGTGCGATAGTGATTCTCTTCAAGATCAGATGTGTCTTTTTTTTTAGAGGGAAGTCATTGCTGCTCGTGAGTGGGAAAGTATGGTTCGCGTGCGCTGTTTTGATATTGCTGCACGTATTAGGTATTTGGATGACTTAATCCATGAGGTTCTTCAGGAGCGGCGCGATCCGGTATCGGCTAATTCTGTTACGTTTCTCAGAGAGGTGCGGGCACATGAGCGTTCTAAGCAGGTCACGTTACAGGGAATGTTACGCGAGGCACATGCCGCTCTTCGTGTTGCATCGCGTTATATCAATAGTATTCGTGCGTTGTAATGGTTCACTATGTGTGATTGAAATGTGATGTATCCGGAGCATAATTTAAAGTTAGAGTCTAGTTGTAGTTAGTGTTTGTGTGATTGGTTACAGTTTAACTCTTTCGCATAGGTGTTGTGGTGTTTGATTTGTGAGTGGTGTGTGCTGGTCTGTGTTTGAATTATGTTTGTAAAAGTTCTGCTTAATATAAAGTGCGGTGTTGCATTTTTTTCGATTTGTTGCTTTGTATTTCTGTATATAGCTGATGGTATTGTGTGGATATATGTGTTACATATGTTTTTCTTACATGTCTACAGCATATTGAGCTTTGGGTGATGTATTTGTGGCACTTCAGACCATCTTTTGCAGATTGGTCCATCGTTAGCAGTGATTTCTTAACACTTCTACTTCAAGATTCAATTCCACTATTTTATGCTAATAAAGAAGTTTACCAGTTGGCATGGGCTGATGTTGATCGGGTATTTATTTCCAACACATCTTATATAACTTTAATTTTTCGCTTTTGGAATTGGTGTTACTTTTATTTATATTGCTTGCAGGTGTTCATTCCGATAAATGAACCTAAGAAGCATTGGTCGCTTGCCCAGTTTCACATACAAGCCGGAAATGTTATATTTTATGACAGTGCTTATCGTTGTGAAGATGAAGGTCGTGATTGGTATCTCAATATGAGGAATTATTTGGAGGTCAATCTTCCCTTGATTCTACTGGAGACAGGTATGTTTGACAAAAAAGAAATCGACCTGAAAACCTACCATATCAAGTTTCATCTTGCACAGAATGTTCCAAAGCAGGGAGGTTTATTTGGTGATTGCGGAGTCTTTGTCTGCATGTTTCTTTACAGGATAGTAAACCACCCTGATTATATTTGCTATTACTAGTTTTGCCAGTCATAGCCTTAGTTGCCTTACCACAAGTGTTTTGATTAAGATAGCCATGACACAGACCACTAAGATTAACATAAACATAAAATTTCATGAAACATACGATTACATGACAAATACTTAAGTTACAAACTAGTACCCAAACACTCGTGTTAGGCATCCTGAGCCCACAAAACTTTTATTGGAAAACACACTAGCCAACACTGACATACACCATTGCATCATCGACCCTACCATGGCAACAAACCCTTAATCTTATCTGTGAAAAGGTCAATCTCCAGACCCCTTAGTTCGAACTCGCTAGCCAGATTCCTCAGCTCCATCAGTTTGATGTAATCATTCCTTTTAAGTTAATTTGAAAACTCTGCCATTTTCTTAGGTAGAAACTGTGCAGCTGCAGTCTGCAACTCCTCCACAAAATAACCCCTCTCACGATTCATCAGATCCACCTTCATGCAAACCCTGTTAATATCCGCCGCCAGCTGCCAATACTCGACCGATGCCCTCCGACAGTACAAGATGAACATATCCTCCCATTGATAAGAATTTGTCGCCTAACGTAACTCATTCAACCTAAATTGTCCTGCCATAAATTTTGTTACTTTGATTCCAATATTAACCAAAACTTGAATCATGAATAGATGTATATCCATGCTTAAATAGCATAATCAATGACAAAAGCTCCAAAAAATAATCACATGCAAAGCCTTAATGAAAGGCTGGGAATTAACCAAGGTAGAAAACAAAGAAACAAGCATACTTCAGTTTGACCAACTTTATGAGGTCTGATTTGTTACTGTCATTTGTTTTTATCTTAGTTTTTAAACCATTTTTGACTAGATACTGTTGAACATGTAAGTCATTTTTTAAAACCACAATTATATAGGCATCATAAACAGGTCATATAGTAACTCTAACCAAACTACAACAGTATCTCATTTGGTTGTTAGTCAAAAATCAGCTCTGTCATCATGACTGCATTTTGTATCACCAGCTTTGGTAGTGATTCTGTCAGCTTTAGCACAAATAATTGAGTTGTTCTATTGTAATTTAGCTTTAGCATAAAAATAGGAAACTGGTTGTACAAAGATTACTGGGATGTGGATTTTGGCATATATTTAGAGTTCTATTGTAAGTATTCAAGGAAAAGTAGTAGCTGGCTAATATAAGTATAAAGGAAAAATAGTAGTTATGGCCTTGGGGCACTCAAAATGGCTTAGGAAACTGGCTTAGATGTGGTTCATTTGGGTAGGATGTAAAGGTGAAAACATGGATGGGTTGTGTAATGGGTCAAATGGGTAAAACAATTTTCAGGTCAAAGGTCGAAAAACCAGCTTAGGAAACTGTATAGTACTGGCTTAGGAAACTGTAATGGTGAAAACCTTGATGGGTTGTGTAACGGTTAGGTCACTCAATGTACAGAAATGTCATTTTATGGCTAATAGAAACTTAATTTTGCTGTATTGTTCTGTATACAGGTTGGCTTATGGAATTCCTTTGCATGTTGATAATCCAACACATGCGGCACTTGCATATCAAGAGTCATTGATACGTTATTATTTCCAGAACAGGATATACTGTGCTTGAATTATTTGTGACTTGTTTTTTAGGCCACAATTTGTATTTTTGAACATAATTCCTAGAGTTTTTTCCCGGGAGAACATCGTTGTGGCTTGTAGCAGGCTGACTTGTGTGTATGGTTGTCATGTATGTTGAAAAACTGTTTTATGGCTTGTAGTTGTCTGGACAATGTATGGTTGTAATGTATGTTGAAAAACTTAGTCCATTAAGACTTATGCATTACTTGGTCTACAATACTTGTCCAAAATGTGTACCATTGGCACTTTGACCTTATCAGTTATACATAAATAGAGGTCTCATACTTTAAACTACATTCTTGCAAGTACAACACAACTTCATTCCAAACAAACAAACTCGTAGCCTTGTGACATTGATGGTTGTAATCCTTGTGAGCTTCCGGGTGGGTTTTGTGATCGTCCGTGATTGCTTTGGGAGCCGCCTCCTGTCACACCCCCAATTTACCTGTTTTGCAGCGGAATGGAATTCCTGGGGATTGACTGTCATAGCACCACATCACAGTTATATTGAACGACCTAAAGTGTCGTTTTAAAAACACATCGTTGGATATTTCATAAAAACATTCAAAGTACAACATCGGTCCCAAAAGGTTTACAAAGTTTGCGGAAATACAGAATTATTACAAATCGTTTTGGGTGGGCCTTCGAGTGTTCCTAATGTTGGTAGTTACAGTGTTCCGATGCTCAAACAAACAAACCTTACTTCAACACAACATGAACGTTCTTACATCAAATTTCATACTCTGGAGATAAATACATATTGACTATTCCAGTTTCACGGTTACCATGTGTAAAACCTGTTCATAACATCTGGTTCATTACGTATTCAGAATTACCTGATTCAAAAAGTTGTATGTAATGTTGGTATGTAACAGGTCTGTTGATGTTCGGTATTTTGTCAAAAAGTTGTATGTACTGTTGGTATGTGTGTTCAGTCGGACGATGTTCGGTGTTGCTACAAGAGGGCCCTTTTTTGAGATCCTTAATACAAGTTTTTATGTTTAACACCGGATTTTTTGTTCAGTGTTTATTAAGTTCGTGTCATATAGGACAAGACCTTTATTATTGCATAGTTA
>BPTQ01000005.1:117509504-117680417 GCA_019973895.1 Chrysanthemum seticuspe
TATAAAAATTACGCGTAAAATATGAAATGAAATGTCATGAATGAACTAATGAGATGCAAATGATGTCAATGAAATGTAGACTAATCTTAGTCCATATGAAATGTACGTGATGTTATGATCATGAATTCGCCGCTAAACTTTTAAGGTTACGCGAATTTGAAACAAGTAAACCAAGTTTACTATAAATGTTGAAATTGTAAGGCATGAATTGTGTCGAGAAATGACCTGAAAGTACGGGTTGTCACATTCGCCCATCCAAAAAGGAATTCAGTCCCTGAATTCAATCGTTGTTAGGTCTAACGGTGTCGGTAAAAAGATGAGGATACTTGCGTCGCATCTGGTCTTCCCGTTCCCAAGTAAACTCAGGACCTCTTCGAGAATTCCAACGAACTTTCACAATAGGAATACGACTCTGTTTCAACTGCTTGACCTCGCGGTCCATAATTTCTACAGGTTCCTCCACAAAATTGAGTTTGTCGTCAAGCTGAACTTCGTCCAATGGGATAACGAGCGATTCATCCGAAAGACACTTCTTCAGGTTTGAAACGTGAAACGTGTTGTGCACATGACTAAGTTCTGGTGGAAGATCAAGTCGATAAGCTACCGGACCAACTCGGCTCAAAATCTTGAATGGCCCAATGTATCTCGGGTTTAACTTTCCACGCTTTCCAAAACGTACCACGCCCTTCCAAGGCGATACTTTCAACATAACTTTGTCACCCACTTGAAATTCCAAATCCTTGCGTCTAACATCCGCATAACTTTTCTGTCGACTTCTGGCAATTCTAAGTCTATCACGAATTTGAATGATCTTTTCCGTGGTTTCCCGTACCATTTCTGGACCAGTAAGTTGTGCATCTCCTACTTCGGCCCAACAAACAGGTGATCGGCACTTTCGACCATAGAGTGCCTCGAATGGTGCCATCTTTATACTGGTGTGATAACTGTTGTTGTACGAGAATTCAATCAATGGCAAATGGTTAGCCCAACCATTTCCAAAATCAATTACACATGCTCTCAGCATATCTTCTAATGTTTGAATAGTCCTTTCACTTTGACCGTCGGTTTGTGGGTGATATGCTGTGCTCATCTCTAATCTGGTTCCGAACGAATCTTGCAATGAATTCCAAAAGTTTGAAGTGAATCGACTATCTCTGTCGGAAATGATAGAAATTGGTGCTCCGTGCCTCGAGACTATTTCCTTGACATAAAGTCTAGTGAGTTGCTCCATGGAATAAGTCTCTCTAATCGGTATGAAATGGGCTGACTTGGTAAGGCGATCAACAATAACCCAAATAGCGTCGTAACCTCCCGATGTCTTAGGAAGTTTCGTAACAAAGTCCATAGTAATGCGTTCCCATTTCCATTGAGGAATTTCTGGTTGTTGGAGCAATCCTGACGGCTTCTGGTATTCGACTTTTACCTTAGCACAGGTAAGACATTTGCTAACGTACGTGGCAATTTCCGCTTTCATGTTCGGCCACCAATAAAGCTTCTTAAGATCTTGATACATCTTATCCGATCCTGGATGAATAGAATACTTTGACTTATGCGACTCATGCATAATCAATTCTCGAATTCCGCCATACAATGGAACCCACATTCTATCCTTGAAACATAATACTCCATCTGCTCTCTTCACAAAACCATTTGCGCTTTCGGGCATACCATAAAGCTTTTCACTTGGTCGGTTTTCCTCCTTAAGTGCCTCGACTTGTGCTTCATGGATTTTCGATGGTAAAGGAGAAATAATCGTCATTCCCAATGATCGAACTCTTAAAGGTTTGGGCCTTTCTTTCCGACTAAGAGCATCAGCCACAACATTGGCTTTTCCCGGGTGATACTTGATTTCACAATCATAGTCGCTGAGTAATTCCAACCAACGACGTTGCCTCATATTAAGTTCCTTCTGATCAAGAATATATTGCAAACTCTTGTGGTCAGTAAACACTGTGCACTTTGTACCGTAGAGGTAGTGTCTCCAAATCTTGAGCGCAAAAACTACGGCTCCTAACTCGAGATCATGAGTGGTGTAATTCTTCTCATGAGTCTTAAGTTGTCGAGAAGCATACGCAATCACCTTCTCATTTTGCATTAAAACAGCCCCAAGTCCTTTGTGCGAAGCATCACAATATACAACAAAATTCTCAATTCCTTCGGGTAGTGCCAAAATTGGCGCGCTACAAAGCTTTTGCTTCAACAACTGAAAAGCAGCTTCTTGTTTCTTTCCCCACTCGTACTTCTTGTTTTTCTGTGTCAACTTGGTCAAAGGTCTCGCTATCTTTGAAAAACCTTCGATGAACCTTCGATAATACCCGGCTAGTCCTAGAAATTGTCGAATTTCCGTAGGATTTGTTGGAGTAGCCCAACCTTTCACGGCTTCAATCTTTGCGGGATCAACTTGTAGTCCTTGTTTATCAATGACGTGACCAAGAAATTGCACTTTGTGGTTCCAAAAATCACACTTCGAATATTTGGCATACAACTTCTCATTCTTGAGTAGCCTTAAAATCGTCCTTAAATGCTCTTCGTGCTCCTTTTTGCTCTTTGAGTAGATCAAGATGTCGTCGATGAACACTATCACAAACTTGTCCAAATACGGCTTACAAACTCTATTCATGAGATCCATGAATACCGCCGGTGCATTAGTCACTCCAAACGGCATCACTTGAAACTCGTAATGACCGTAGCGTGTTCTAAACGCTGTTTTCGGAATATCCTCTTCCCGAACTCGAAGCTGATGATAACCCGACCGGAGATCAATCTTGGAATAAATACTAGAACCTTGCAACTGATCAAACAAGTCATCAATTCTGGGAAGTGGGTAACGATTCTTCACCATTAACTTGTTCAATTCTCGATAATCTATGCACATTCGGAAGGATCCATCCTTCTTCTTCACAAACAAGACCGGTGCTCCCCAAGGCGAGGAACTCGGCCTAATGAATCCTTTGTCTAGAAGCTCTTGCAATTGATTAGACAACTCTTGCATTTCGGATGGTGCTAGACGGTACGGTGCTCGCGCAATCGGTGCAGCTCCGGGCACTAAGTCAATTTGAAATTCCACTTGACGTGCCGGTGGAAGTCCCGGTAAATCCTCGGGAAAAACTTCAGAAAATTCACGGACAATAGGTACATCTTCAAGTCGCTTCTCCTCCGACTTTTTCTCGGTTATATGGGCTAAGAAAACAAGACAACCTTTCTTAATGTACTTTTCCGTTTTGATACTCGATATGATACTAATTCTCGTTCCACTTCGTTCCCCACGAATAATCAAAGTTTCGCCGTTGTAGGGAAGATGAACAACTTTCTCATCACAAATGATCTTTGCGCGATGCTTAGATAACCAGTCCATACCGATGACGACGTCAAAACTACCAAGCTCTACGGGCATGAGGTCTATGTTGAAGGGATGGTTAAGAAAATTGAATGTGCAACCGCGAACAATGGTGTTGGTGCAAACTAAATTACCATTAGCTAATTCGACAATGTATGATGTATCTAAGGTGGTTGGTTTAATGTTGAGCAAAGGTGCAAATGCATTGGACACAAAACTTTTATCGGCACCCGAATCAAATAAAACTGAAGCGTAACTATTATTGAGAAGGAACGTACCCGTAATGACATTCGGGTCCTCCCTATTTTCTCCGCCTCCAATGACGTAAACCCTTCCTTGTGCCGTACCTCCTTGATTCGGATTTGCTTGATTCTTTCCCTTCTTACAATCAGATTTGTAGTGTCCACGTTCCCCGCAACCAAAACATGTAACTTGTGGCGACTTGCAATCCATAGTTCGGTGACCAACTTTCTTGCAATTTTCACATGGATCAGGACATCGACCTGGATTGTGATGACTCAAACACCTATTACACTTCGGCAAAACCCCCGTATACCTTTTCCCTTCCTTTTGACCCGCGGCATAAACCTTAGCAGCCTCCTGCCTCTTGGGCGGTTGTTGAGTAGCATTCCTACCCCTTGTGTTATCCCACTTGCGCTTGTTATTGTTGTTGTAGTTGCCTCGGTTATTGTTGTTGAAACGGTTGTTGGGGTTGTTGTTTCGGTTAGTAGTGGTGTACTTGCCTCGCTTCACCACTTGTGCCATCAATTTCTGAGTCACTCGAATAGCTTCCTCCATTGTTTGTGGATCGAACGAAGTCACATCTCCTTGAATTACTTCGGGAAGTCCTCCAATAAAAGCCTCTAGCAACTTTTCATTATCCGATACCATTGACGGGCATAATGCGGCTAATTCCTGGAATCTCCGAATGTACGTGTCAATATCATAGCCAATGGTTATTAATTCATAGAACTCCGTCTCCAACTTTTTGATTTCTGTTCGAGGACAAAACTTCCTAGTCACCAAGCTCTTAAATTCCTCCCAAGTAAGCTTGAAGGCATTCTCCATTCCAATCGGTTGAGCGTATGAATTCCACCATGACAACGCTCCATCGAGCAAAGTGCTCGTAGCATACTTAACCTTACTGTCATCCGGACAGTTACAAAGCAAAAATACCGACTCCAACTTTTCAAACCATCTAACCATTGCTGTTGCTCCCTCGGTACCTCGAAACTTAGTGGGTTTACCACTCTTGAAATCTTTGTAAGAACATTTCTTAGCTCCAGATCCTCCGACATTACCAGTTGCAGCAGCTAATCTTGCGGCTTCAGCAGCGGCCGCGGCTTCAGCAGCAGCAGCAGCAGCCACTGTTTCCCTTTCGACTCTTAGTGCATTAGCGATACTATCGTTCACTAACTTCTGAATTGCTGCTTGGGTCATTTCAACTGTTGCTTTCTTCGGTGCCATAACTCTTCAAAATCACAAGATGAAACAATCATGAGAACTCGTAAGTAGAAACAACCATCATACAAATATATCCACACCCACAACATGCATAAAGATAAATGGAATCACAACGGAACAATAATGAAATATCACAATATAATCACAACACACGTGGATAATATACATGAAAATTTCGGCCTACACGGACCGATATCATACATAATAAAAACCATTCCTACATAGTAGAGTCACTACTTGATATATTTGTTTGTACAACAATCAAAAGACAACAAGTTCTTTAAACTACGTCACACACCTTGTGACTAGGATAATAATGGTCAAAACTATACATGACAAAAGTCTACATAAGGCACCTCATGGTGCTCCGCCTGCCCTATCCTGAAGATCGCGAACCTGAATAACCAAACTATCAATCAAACTCCTCATCTCATCCATCTGACCCTGCAATGTATCAATACGCTCACGAGCTAAAGCTAACTCCTGTGACTGACTCTGTGACTCATCACGTGCCATATCAGTCCTGTCAAACAACTCAGGCATCTCCTGCCTCAACTCCGTAATGTGCTCTCTATCCTCAATCTGTCGGTGCTGAAGACCCTGAAACTCTAAGTCAATACTAACCCTGCCTAATATCAAACCCTCGACCTCCTCGGCGATGGGCTCAATCCTGTCAACCGATAGCTCCCCTAACTGTCGTGTCAAACTATCAATCTGTAACTGCTGTGCATCGATACGGGCACCTAATGCCTCTGTGGAAGGCTGTCGTGCAGTAGCTGCCCTAGAACTCTCGCCTAACTCAAATCTAACGGGTGGCTCGGGCTCAGTCGATGGTGGTGTAGGGATATCGAAACGTGCACGCTTTTTGGGCGGCAAGTCCGATGCGGGTACAGGATCTCTAAGAAAATATGATGATGATGGTGATGATGGTGGTAGTGGTGCTGGTGGTGGTGATGGTGCGAGCAATGGGTTAAGAGCTGGGCTAACGTGAGGTGTAGGTGCGACTTCGCCCTCCTCAAAGGGTTCGGTCTCAGTGTCGGTCATGATCAGTGGGAAGGCTGCAGTGGATCCGATAGAAGATACAATCTCAGTGGAATGTGATGGATCATCATCCGATGATATGGTAATAGGGTGAGAATCTGAAGACATGTCTGTGACAACCGATATGAAATAAATGTAAATAATCTCGACAAAGTGTAAGTGAATCCGCATGAAAAGTGAATATGTACTATGATGAAATGATGAGATGCTATGATAATGTAGCTATAGTCTAGGGTCAATGATGCAACCTAGTTCTCTATAACTGTAGCTCTGATACCAATCTGTCACACCCCCAATTTACCTGTTTTGCAGCGGAATGGAATTCCTGGGGATTGACTGTCATAGCACCACATCACAGTTATATTGAACGACCTAAAGTGTCGTTTTAAAAACACATCGTTGGATATTTCATAAAAACATTCAAAGTACAACATCGGTCCCAAAAGGTTTACAAAGTTTGCGGAAATACAGAATTATTACAAATCCGAACGATGTTTTTGAAATAAAGTACCATAAAGTACAATAATGTAAGTCGACGCCGCGACTCAAAATGTAGGTCCCTAACCATGTCATGATGCGAATGCCTCAGTTACCTGAAAATACATTGCTAAAAAGGTCAACAATAATGTTGGTGAGAAATCATAGGTTTATGTAAATGTTTTATACGACTACACAAGTATAGATCAGGCATGACAATCAAGTCACGTAAAAATGTTACAATTGCTCTAAGTCCATGACACCGAAACTAGACAAATCATAATGTATGCCCCTGCAGAGTGTTTGCCAGACAACTTCGTAATGTTATAAAATGAAATGCATCCGTATGACTAGTTGGGATTCACCAACCCGGATGGAGGAGTCACCCTCGATAGATCTATCCACTCATCCTCGCTTCAAAATTAACGGTTCATGTTCAGGTAATGGGAATGGGGACTTTCAATTGGCAATTACGGTAACTTAAGCAATGTAATGAATTTAATGTACTTGGTATCGTAATAAAATGTTGTGCAATGTATTCTCCCCCGTAGGTTTGAAAATAATTAAAAGCATGCAACGGGGCTATGAAAACTCACTTGGATAAACTGGAATAATAGCAAAAGTGAGTACACCGAGGTTTATAATGATGCGTCAACCGGGACCTATTACGAATGATATGATATGTCATGAGTTGCAATGTAATGTTATGATATGCATGCACTACGTATGTTATTTATACCATTTACGGGTTTTGAAAATATTACTCGTCGTCGAAAAATACTCTTTTGACGTCTTGACCCTTCAAAAATGACTTTACATGTTTTTACGTCAAAATGTCATCCTACAATGGTTTTATAATGATTTTTGGTGAAATTACCACTTTTCGTCGCAAAACAATGTCGTCGAAATTTTATTGAAATTAACAAAAATGGCTCCGGAAAACTAGCCGTAAAACGGTGTACGTCGATCGTTAGAGAACGAACTCGACGGTTTTGGAAAGTTTGTATCGATATCTAGAAGTTTCAGTTCAGGAGTTTTCGTCCAAAAGGTCTCGATCATAAAGATATCAAAGGCTAAAGATGGTGGTTTTTGCTAATTGTGTGCAGAAAATGAGTTTCGGCCAAGTTTGAACATCCGTAAATAATTTACTATGACTCCGCTTGACAAACGGCTTTTTGTTTTGGAAAATATGGCCGATGAACTTGATTTTACTAGAAGACACTTCGTTATAAAAAGTTTCACATCATGGTTAAAAACAGCCGCAAACATGGACGTTTCAGCTAGTGAAATACTTGTTACGTAGAAATAATATAATTTTTCAGAAAATAATATTTACGGCAACTTTATGAAAACGTGCATATCTTCGTCGTTTTAAATCCGTTTTCTACGTAAAATATGTCCTTAGCTTCGTATCGAAGTAAACTAATATATTTTTGAGAAGTCGAAATAATTTGTGAAGCTTAAGGCTCGTTTTTGACCCGAAATATGTAAAATCTGCTTGCTGAATTTTTCAGAAAAATAAACATTTCGTCGCCAAACTTTAAAAATTCACCACGGCTTCGTTATAACTCCGTTTTTATCCGTTCAAAAGGCCACGGATTCGTTTTAAAGTATATTTTCTAAATATCAAGACCAAAATGTCGTACCAACTGTTGGTTTTTCCAGAAATTCGTTTTAAGGACAGAACGTAAAATATAGTTTACGAAAATAGTTTTTCTCGGACAAAACCTATTCTAATCCCTTCAAATCAACTCCAAAGCTAATCTAATCCTACCATACACCTTCTTAGGGTGCCATGGGTTCCTAATCACCATCAAGACCAAAGAATACCATAGGAATATATATAGGATGACCATAAGTATAAATATAACTCTAAAATCATGAAATAAATGGTATAAATTACATAACATGCATATAAGCTCCAAAAATGAAAAGAAACATATGAAAATGAAAAGGAAACTTGAAAATGAAATAAACAAGCTTACTAGTGATAATGAAGAGGTGAAAGTAACAAGGATAACCTAAATACTCTAGATTTTTATTTCAAAATCTAAGAAAGAGTATACACTAGATCGTTAAACACTTGCTTGAAGAAAAATTTTGATCCCTTGGTGATTCTTGATGAGTGGCCGGTTAGGAGAGGAGAGAAACAAAGGAGATGATATTTTTTTTTTTACTAACACTTGATAAGATGAAATGTATGAGAAATTATTGTTGTTAATTAGGCCTTATAAGTTAAAACACAAACCAAATCTCATTAATGGTCACCTCCCCCAAGGTCGGCCAAGGGGGGGAGGGACTAGATATTTGTTGTTTTTTTTTTTTTTATATAAACTTTATATATACTTTGTGTAATTATAAGATAAAGTGTAAATAATGTGTAGTTAAATATAACTTATAAAGTAAATGGTAGATTTTTGGTACAAGTAAGTTTTTATTAGGTCAAAATAGAATGTAATGAAGTGATAAAAATTGTAAAAATACATTCCTTGTGAAATTTGAGTGATAAAAATAATTATCGTATAATTTTAAGAAAAACTACGTAATAATTAAACTTTAACGATTAATATACCAAATAAATTTGAAACACTAGGAAAACTAAAAATATGGTTTTTATAAACTAAATGTAAATTTAGAAATACCTCGGGATCATTTTTGAAAGTAACGGATTAAATATACAAAATAAAACTCACGCGATAAAGATTATTAAATATAAAAATTACGCGTAAAATATGAAATGAAATGTCATGAATGAACTAATGAGATGCAAATGATGTCAATGAAATGTAGACTAATCTTAGTCCATATGAAATGTACGTGATGTTATGATCATGAATTCGCCGCTAAACTTTTAAGGTTACGCGAATTTGAAACAAGTAAACCAAGTTTACTATAAATGTTGAAATTGTAAGGCATGAATTGTGTCGAGAAATGACCTGAAAGTACGGGTTGTCACACCTCCTGTAGATTTCTTTGCCTGTAATTTATAAAACAATATTATCAAGCTAATACATTGTTCAATAAACCAATGAAAAATAAAAATAATCAGGTTAGAACGTATTAGTTACCTTTTTTTTTAGGCAATGGCGCATTACAAACTCCTCGGGTGTGACCACGTGCACCGCACCGTCCGCATGCATTTTCTTCTGGTACCTCACCTTGAGATCGAATCCGATCTCTGTTCTTCGGTCTTCCCACTTGGCGCTTATCCATATTTGGTGGCTTTACAACCTGCAAACCCGTTGGAAGCTCCCAACTCGGAATTTCTCCAACGGGATATACCAACCCTTGGTATGTAGCTTTTAGATTGGTTGTTCTAAACCAACCTTTAGCCAAATGATTACAACTTGTCAATCCTTGAGCTCTACAAACAGCTATAGCATAACCACATGGCAAACCAGAAAGTTGCCATTTCCGACATGTGCATGTATCATAATGTAGCCTTATAATATGTTTTTTTCTACGATCATCTACCTCGTATATCCTTTTATGTTCAATGGGATTCACTGTCCAATTAGCACTCTTAAATGTTTTGTCCTTCACTTTTGCACTAGCCCAGTCACTAAGGTCACCCGGAGTTGCATCTAACGTTTGACATAATAATAATTAATTAACAATAACTATAATAATAAGACATCTATAAAATAAAAAATATATAGTTTAATAATATATAAAATCATTTAAGTATATACCTTGATACTTTTGTCGTTTCTCACAAAACCATCTTTGTAGAAGCCCTCTATAGTATTCCATTAGCATTGAAATCGGAACTCTTCGAACATCTTTTGTTAAACTGTTGACTAATTCTGCATTGTTCGAAGTCATATAATTGTAACGATGTCCTGTGCAATGTGCCCTTGACCAATTAGTAAGGCCAGGGTCCACCAGTTTGTTATAAGCTTCCTTATTTTTTGGTTCAATTTGTGAGAATGCTTCTGCAAACTCGTCGGTTGTGTAACATTTGCAAGTCTTCCAATATAAGGCCTTAATCTTTCTCCCTTGTCCGAAATTGCAATTTAACATCAAATGCCTACAACAAAAACCATGAAATGCATCGGGGAAAACCGTTTGACAAGCTTGTTTTATTCCTAAATGTCTATCAGATATTATAGCCAAATCTGCAACTTCACCGATGCATTCCTTCAAGTGGGTCAAAAACCATGTCCACGATCTCCCAGTCTCACCCTGAGATACACCGGTCGCGAGAGGAACAATTTGATTATTTCCATCCATTCCAACGGCGAGCATATTTGTACCTAGGTATGTACCTTTAAGATGAGTTGCATCAATTACTATTAGTGGTCGCAAAGGTCCAAGAAACTCCGAATCTAGAAACATTAACAAACTATTAGTTTCACAAATAATAATATAACGAATATAAACTTGTTATTAAAATAAAATAGACAGTAATAAACTATTACCGCAACACCAAAGCCTATAAAAACCATCTCAAAACGGTCTTCATCATCTGTCTCAATGTGTGTTACCCACCCGGGGTTTTTCAACTTTAAATTATAACAATAATACGGTAATCGTGAAAAGGAATTTTTCGGGTCACCGGACAACGTCTCCAATACTATATTTCTTCCTCCCCATGCCTTTTTGTAAGAAATGTTGATGTTGTACTTAAGGTTGATGTCGTTTACTATGTCTTTTGGGCTTATGTATCCGACTGTGATCTCCCATCTTTGGTATCAACAAATGACCCAACAATTTTGCGGTCGCATTTCGGTGATTAGGATAGAATTGTGTTCTCGGACAAGTGTGAATGTCATTTACTTTTCCTAATTTCCATCTTATACTGTCATCTATCTTAGATGAGATTATCTTCCAATTGCAATTGTTATGTATACAAATTACATCATACCTATATGAATCAGATTTTCGTGTTTTAAACTGAAACCTTCTAAAAGAGCTTTTTCACCGATTGCATACATGCATAATTCTTTATTATCAAATTGAACACCCTCTTTTAGAAAACGTGAGCAATTTTGTGCGACCCCTACTTTTGGTGTTTTAATATTTGTTGTTGGATGATCGGGGGGAGTAGGCATATAGGTGAATGTGTTATTTTCCCATGCATGATTTGGGGGAGTAGGCAAAATAGGTTCGTCATTTTTTGGTTGATTATATGTGTTGTCAATTTCATCAGCAAATTCGTCGTATCCGTCAGGAAGTGCATTAAGATCAAATTCAAAAGTATTAAATGAAGAAGGATTTACCTTTAAGCCTTTTTTACTCTTCTTAATATACAAATTATGCAACACGGTAGACTTCCCTTTCAAAACTTGATGTACAAAAAAGGCCATATCATCATCGTCGACTATTTGGACACAATTATTTCCAACATGGTAAGAAATCCCAATATCATACTCTTCACCGATGTTGAACTTTTTCTTGGCTAGAGCAACAAGTTGTGTGTACGTAATATTTTTTGGAAGTGATACACCAAAGGTTAAATCTTGGCAAGCCAAAAATACACTTAATTTACCATTCATGTTTTTTTTTAGGGTACACGATTTTTTTTCTAAGGCAATGTGATTGTATATGTCCAAATTTTATGCATATTAAAATGGATATAATAAATTTATTTAGTTCGCACATTTGTTCAAATCACACATTCGCACATTTTTTAACTTTAATGCCCATGTACTTTCACCTGCACCACATTAAATTACAACTGTGAGGGGCAATACCCAAATATAATTATTTAGTTCGCACGTTTGTTCAAAATCGCACATTCACACATTTTTTTTCTTAAATGCCCATGTACTCTCAATTGCACCACATTAATTTACATAGTCAGGGGCAATAAATTTCAAAACCTACCCACTTTATTTGTGTATTCTAATTTCAGTTAAAAAATATACAAGAGGTTTAATTGAAATGGTACCGGGTACAAGTGTTTTAATTGAAGTGGTTTATCGTTATGTCCAAATATTATACTACATGATTTTTTTTTAGGCACCGTGATTGTATATGTCTAAATTTTATGCATATTAGAATGAGTATACTATAAATATTAGAATGTCCAAATTTTATAATAAATTTCAAAACCGACCGAAATATACTTAAATCTTGGCAAACCAAAAATACACTTAATTTACCATTCATGTTTTGTGTTTTAGGGTACACGATTTTTTTTCTAAGGCAATGTGATTGTATATGTCCAAATTTTATGCACATTAGAATGGGTATAATAAATTTATTTAGTTCGCACATTTGTTCAAATCGCACATTCGCACATTTTTTAACTTTAATGCCCATGTACTTTCACCTGCACCACATTAAATTACAGCTGTGAGGGGCAATAAATTTCAAAACCTACCCAAATATAATTATTTAGTTCGCACGTTTGTTCAAATCGCACATTCGCACATTTTTTTACTTAAATGCCCATGTACTCTCAACTGCACCACATTAATTTACATAGTTAGGGGCAATAAATTTCAAAACCTACCCACTTTATTTGTGTATTTTAATTTCAGTTAAAAAATATACAAGAGGTTTAATTGAAATGGTATCGGGTACAAGTGTTTTAATTGAAGTGGTTTATCGTTATGTCCAAATATTATACTACAGGTTTTTTTTTAAGGCACCGTGATTGTATATGTCTAAATTTTATGCATATTAGAATGAGTATACTATAAATATTAGAATGTCCAAATTTTATAATAAATTTCAAAACCGACCGAAATATACTTAAATCTTGGCAAACCAAAAATACACTTAATTTACCATTCATGTTTTTTTTTTAGGGTACACGATTTTTTTCTAAGGCAATGTGATTGTATATGTCCAAATTTTATGCACATTAGAATGGGTATAATAAATTTATTTAGTTCGCACATTTGTTCAAATCGCACATTCGCACATTTTTTAACTTTAATGCCCATGTACTTTCACATGCACCACATTAAATTACAGCTGTGAGGGGCAATCAATTTCAAAACCTACCCAAATATAATTATTTAGTTCGCTCGTTTGTTCAAATCGCACATTCGCACATTTTTTTACTTAAATGCCCATGTACTCTCAACTGCACCACATTAATTTACATAGTTAGGGGCAATAAATTTCAAAACCTACCCACTTTATTTGTGTATTCTAATTTCAGTTAAAAAATATACAAGAGGTTTAATTGAAATGGTACCGGGTACAAATGTTTTAATTGAAATGGTTTATCGTTATGTCCAAATATTATACTACAGGATTTTTATTAAGGCACCGTGATTGTATATGTCTAAATTTTATGCATATTATAATGAGTATACTATAAATATTAGAATTTCCAAATTTTATAATAAATTTCAAAACCGACCGAAATATACTTAAATCTTGGCAAATCAAAAATACAAATAATTTACGATTCATGTTTTTTTTAGGGTAAACGATTTTTTTTTCTAAGGCAATGTGATTGTATATGTCCAAATTTTATGCATATTAGAATGGGTATAATAAATTTATTTAGTTCGCACATTTGTTCAAATCGCACATTCGCACATTTTTTAACTTTAATGCCCATGTACTTTCACCTGCACCACATTAAATTACAGCTGTGAGGGGCAATAGATTTCAAAACCTACCCAAATATAATTATTTAGTTCGCACATTTGTTCAAATCGCACATTCGCACATTTTTTTACTTAAATGCTCATGTAATCTCAACTGCACCACATTAATTTACATAGTTAGGGGCAATAAATTTCAAAACCTACCCACTTTATTTGTGTATTCTAATTTCAGTTAAAAAATATACAAGAGGTTTAATTGAAATGGTATCGGGTACAAGTGTTTTAATTGAAGTGGTTTATCGTTATGTCCAAATATTATATGTCTAAATATTATGCATACTATAATTATTTAGTTACTTGTAGAAAAATATACAAGAGGTTTAATTGAAATGGTACTGGGTACACATGTTTCGAAATCCCCTATAAATATTGAATGCACACTAACAAGTAACACACAAACAAACAAAAACACAAAATTTTCTCAAAAATGTCTAAAAAAGACTTCAGCCAACAATTTCCGGAACAAAAAGACTTCGGCCATCAAGTTGATGAAGATGAAATTTTAAGAGAAATGGAGACAGTAGAAAGAGAAGCTGCTCTTAAGGAGGAATCAGAAAGGGAGATAGCAAAAAGAGAATCTGCTCTTAAGGAGGAAGCCGAAAGGGAGCGACTTATGCTCGAAGATGAAGAAGTGTTGATAGAGATGGAGGAAGCTGCTCGAAGGGAGCAAGCTGAAAGGGTGGAACAAGAACGTCGGGACAGAGAATTCGATGCTTTGTACAAAGAGTGGGATGAGAGCAGATTTGAAGGTTGTCATGAGTATCTTTACGACGATGGTTACGACTCTAATAACTCTCAAACTTGAGATCACCCAGATTATATTTAGTTGTGTCGAAGTTTACTTATCATTTGTTTGTTTCGTTTCTTTCATGGTTTTAGTTGTGTTCTTATTTGTATTATTTGTATGTTTCGTTTGTTGTTTGTCATAATTTTTTTGTTTTGTTTCATGGATTATATCTAATCTAGATGTCATTTTTAAGAAAGTATATATTGTAGTAACAATTTTTTTTTTTTTTTTTTTTTTTTTTTTTTTTTTTTTTATTTTTTTGTTTTTTTTTTTTTTTTTTTTTTTTTTTTGATTATCAATATTTTGTAACTGTCCGTTTACGTTGCGAACGGTTATTAAACGAAATACGTACTTGTTGTTTTTTAAGTTTAACTTCAAGTGTCATTGTTTCCTTGTGAGAAAGTTTCTTTTTAATGCTGTTAGTTTTTTGTAAAGTTTATCTTCGGTTCGTAGTTGTTTATTTTCTTTGCGTGGCTGTTTACTGTCTAAAACGTTCCCGATTGTAATATTCAAAGATGTGTAGGGGGTTCATTATCATTGTATAGGGGCTTGTGAATTAAATTTGTATTGTTGTTAGAACTCTCTATTGTGTTTCCTTATTTTTTTCATACATACGTTTTCAGTTATGTTTTGTAATCATTCTTTTCGATCTGGGTTTTACCATTTAAATGATTTTTGGATCTATATAATGGTACCATTACCTACGCACTTAATTATATTACGCCCAACTAACCAAATAATTTCTAGATCTGCTTTTTTCAACAACAATGGCCACTCCCAATCTAGATGAACTAAAGGCAGCAGCTGGATCTGAAAACATTGCGACATGTTTCAAGCTACTTTTCAGCAGCGAGTTGGTGGAGGGGCGCAATCTTCTGATGAGGTTGGAGGTACTGGTTGGTCAGCTTAGGGAGAAAATCCAGAAGCGCGATCGTACACAGACTGAGGTCGTCCATTCTTTAGGACCGTTTCATGAACAGGGGGTGGATGCCCTAAGTTGTCTTGGAAAGATTCAAATCGTGGAGCGTGATATCTTGCAATCTCTTGAAAGAACATTGGGCTTGATACGTGATGGGATCGAACAACAGGAAGAACATGTTACCTTGATGGAGATCAATGAAGATCTGTCAGACGGTTAGTTTCTTTGGGTAGATGTGTTTTGTGTTTTGTGTTTTGGTATATGGTAAGTTGGATTAGGGTTTATGAACAATCGCCTTCCTGTTTATTCACTATTGGTTTAAGGAAGCTGTAATTATAGTTGGTTTGTGGATTTATAATTGTCGGGTTACAGTTTTGTGTACTCAGATGCTGCTAATATATGGTGGCGGCGTACATGTAATAGACAATTAATCTATGAACAAATGTGGTGCTTAGTTTATCATATCTTGTTGTAGCTCGATTTTATTTTCGTTATTCTGTCATGTAATCGACAATTAATTTATGAACAAATGATGTTATTTTGTTCCAGTTGTCATGTTAGCTTGATTGATATAAGTAGAGTGTGTTGTCGTTTGATAGTGGGATATGCTAATCTAGGTATAAGTGGTGATTAATCTTGTTGTGTTATTTGAGTTCTGAAATGTGCAATTGAATATTGTGATGCTTGGGTGTTTTACATTCACAAAGATCTTTTGCTAAGGCTGCATTGGGTTGAAAGTGGGTCATTTGGCCAAATCATTGTTATGTGCACACGGGATTCTCCCCAACTAAGGATCTTTTACAGCTTATTTATAAGCTGTAAACAGATTATTTAGATCAGATTTGGGGGGCAAAATCAAGTCAGGTAGGTGGATTCCAAATTTCCATAAGCTCAATTGCTCACTCCCACTATAGCTTATTAAGAATAAGATCAAAAGTAAGCAAACAAAAATAGGAGAAACTGGTCCCAAACGTTATCGAGCCAGTTACATAGAATTTACAAGAGAGAATCCATACCACAAAAAAGACTTTGAAACCAACCAGCTGATATAACAGATGGCAATTCATAGTACTTTAGAGTTGGCAATTTCGAGCCAAGCCAGTTACATATAAATGGGTCAATTTGGGTTATGTTAAAGGATTTAACTAAAAAGGTGGCTCAAGTTGGTCAAATTGGTCAAACGGGTAAAATAGCAATGTGCCTCAAGTCAACTAGGAGAAAACATGATGCTACCAAGTTCACCCAACCACTTATTTGTCATCTAGGAGAAAACATGATGCTACCAAGTTCAACTAGAGTGTGGATTTATCATTTAAAAGAAATGATGCTACCAAGTTCACCCAACCACTTATTTGTTTATAAATGACCCTTTTTTGGTATGCTACCAAGTGCCCAACACCCCAACACACTATTTGTAATATCAATATTTTTTGTAATAACTTAATGATATGATAAAGATAAGCAACAAAGGGGCAAAAACAGTAGACATACAGACCATAAATGTTTACAAAAGATCCAAACTGTTAGACTGTGCTGAGACACTGTGTTGCTACTAGACCTAAACTACTACAACACCTAAACTGTTACAGCACCTAATAGTTTTTCACATACAACACCTAAATTCGATGTACAGCATATGTTGGTTTGATTAGTTCTATTGATTCTACCTTCTTGTATTTCCAATAGAAAGATATCAATTGCTCACGATATACTAGAGCAAAGTCAACAGGATCATCGACCATCAATGGAAGACCGTTTGTCAAACGGTACAAAAAAATGCATAGCCAAATACCACAATCTCCATAATAGCCACCTTGTAATGGCACATATTTTGCATACCGAAAGGTTATTGAATAAGTACGTGGATCAATGTTTTTATTGGCCATCACCTGACTATCTTCGAGATAAACGGGAATATCCCTTGAAAAAGTCTGCATCCAAGTATCCCACCATGGACGACCTTCTTCATCGGGACCACCAAGGCCGTCATATATGGTAACAACACCTGATCGAATGTCTAGCACCGCCAAAGCCCAGTGAATATTTGGCTCATTCACGGGAATGTAAACCTACAATATGAAAGGTGTATTAAAAGCAAACTTGTTCTAAAAAACAATGACAAACTGAAAACAGATATGAATTTAGTTTGAAAAAACTGAACACTTTTGGTATCTAATCAATCAAACAGACGGAAACACCTAAATAAAAAAATGCCCATCTAACTACCAGATTTGACCCGTTAGACAACCCTGTTACAAGGTATTTTTAGATTAATTTTCATATTTTTCTAAACAAGTTGTTACAAGGTTTATAGTTGGGCTGATTTCTAAAAACTCCCATGTGCATCTAGCAAGCTCATAACATGTAAATCAGCATACCAATCAATCATAAGGGTTACCACAAGCATCTATGTAAAAACCATGTAGTCAATATGTAGTCATTATAAGAAGCTAATTGACCGTAATGAATAAGTTGAAAACTGAAAACCAAAAGACTACTTCGTACCTTTTCAACATTTGGGGCTACCCAAGGCACACCATAGGTAATACCATTTGCATAATACATTGGTATATCTCTATTACGAAGCTGTGTGCTGAAATATGGTCCGACCATCACCCAATCGGCATCTTCAGGTCTAAATTACCACATACACAATACCCATACATCAATGTGCTGCAATATCATAAGTATACAGAAGAAAACTACATTAGCAAAATGAGAGATGGAATTTAAATGGTTTCAGGGATAATAAGTAGGTAATAATTACATACCAAATCAGACAACCAGCCTTTCCTGTTGCCGTCCTTGCACACTAAAGCAGCCCAAAATGTATTGCATAGCTCCGCATTTGACCAAGGTAAACAAAATTTCATGTCCTTCTTTGAACGTAATAACATGTTAATGTCTGAATGACAATTGATTCTGGTGGCTGGGGAACCTTCAGGACGATTCAGTTCCTGTGAAATGATGAAAAAACTCCTATTTTACATCCACTCACAAGATTAATACTACACATACTGTTAAAAGGTTTCAATTTGCATGTCCGTATATGCCTGACCAAAATAAAGAAACATACGACCTACTGAAGTTGTGGTTTCATGTTCTAAGTTTGTCACTATGGAGTATAGCTGGAAACCACCTAGGTGAAGTAAGTGGGAGGTATTTGGGCATAATGATTGCACCTGTGGTACAAATGTATTGGGAAAATGTGATAGAAATGAAGAGACTAATAAAGTTGGGACTAGTGCAGGTGCAAGGTAATAACAATAATACTAAGCCTAAAGTCATAGGAATTAAGGGTCAATTCCATAAGAATCTTAAGATTAGGCTTGAATTTAGACCTGTCACTAGGAAAACCACAAACTTAAACCAAAAAGACCCAAATAATCATACTAACAAGGACTTGAATAAGGATACTGTTAACAAAGAATGTAATATTGAGTCTGAACCAACATGTTCTAAAGGAAATTAGAAGGAGTGCTAATAAGTATGCTATCTTGGAAGAAATTGGTAAGAGTGATTGCCCCATAGACAAATTAAAGAATGATAGGGATATTGTTGATAAGTATTTCAAAGAGAAGTGGGAAGCAAAATGGGAAAATGATTGTCCTGGTATAGAGGATGTGTTTGATGAGGATAATGGGATAGCAAAAAGTATAAGAGCTAATGAATTAACAGATAAGAATGGTGGAGTCCTGAATATGGGATCATATAAAAAAAGTCTTTTATGTCAATAATTAATCTTGATTTTAAAGTGGTACCAGCCAAAATAAAAAAAGCCTTCTTTAGATTTATAGATCCTAGATCTAGGACGACACTTCTGGCCCTTGAAAATTCTATACTAAGGGCTACCAGCCAAAATTCTACATATTAAGTATATGACTTCTAATAACTACCATAAGCTTAAACAAACATGAATTGAATACTAATTAAGTATAAGGGACTGTATCTTAAGTATATGACTTCCATATTAAGTATATGACTTCCATGGTTCAACTTTTATCTCACTTCCATCAGGACCAACAAGGGAATGTATCTTAGATTTACAGATCCTAGATCTAGGACGACACTTTCTGGCCCTTCTTGGTGTGGTAGGTGGTGGAGCTGTGTATGGAGAAGACACGTGGCGGCTCTTCTTTCTCTCTCGTTCAAACGGAACCGTTACAGTTACAACATCATCATCCATCGCCTCATCAAACAAAGAGTTCAAATCCTGAAAATGAAATGCAAAACTGTTTAATCCAGTTAATGATGAAATTTGAGAAATATAAATTGAACTAGGTACTAAAACTTGCATACCACAACTCCTGAGTTATCCGTGAAATTACCATCCATCTGCTCATCGATCAAACCATTCAAATCCTGAAAATGGCAAAAAAACAGTTTTATCCAATTAATCATGAAACTTAATTAATAGAAATTGCATACCACATTAATTCCCGAGTTATCTGTGCCACCAACATCCATCTGCTCATCGATCAAACCATTCAAATCCTGAAAACCATTTTCATGGTCAGTGTTATACAATTAATAATCAAACTTAAGACATAATTCATAACGTTTCCATACCAAATTTTGTTCCGCATCAACATGTGTTACACCAACATCAACCTGCGGATCTAAACCATTGACATCCTGAAACTTAGATACAAAATTATACATATCAGCATACACTATTAACTAGTTATAATGATATTAAATAATATTATCCGGAAGAGAATTGTGCATACCATATTATCCGGAAGAGAAGAAAAATCAATCAAATCCTCCAAATCCTTTATTGAATCCTGAAACAATAAATAAATTTAAATTATATATATGATGGTCTAAACTTATGAAAATTGTAAAAAAATGATTCAATAGTTACCTGTCCAGTGGTTGTAACAAATATGTCTTTAAATACCAAATCTTCCTTCTGCTTTGCTTCCTGCTAAACATCAACTTTATTGTTATCTTCGGAAAACTCTTCCATAGGATGCTTTGCTTCCTGCTCCACATCGACTTTGTTGTTATCTTCGGAAACCTCTTCCATAGGCTGCTTTGCTTCCTACTCAACACACACCTTTGAATGTTGAACATTTTCCGCCACTTTGTTTGGCTCAGGGAGATCACCAAATAGTTCAATGACAATATTCGCTTCCTGCTCAACTGCCTCTTTGACTGGAAGGTTAACATCTGAATCATCAACAACATTAGTTGGACGGTCAATTCCTTCATTAGCTGGAAGGTTAACATCTGAATCATCAACAACATCAACAACACCAACTGGATCATTAGCCGGATGCTTATTTTGCTCTAATGCAGCTATACGAGTATTAAACGAAGCTTCCATAGCAATCATCCTCTCGTAAAGTTGTCTTTTGGTCAAGTGTTTAAGGCAATCATCACTATCGCTTTCTTCAACAGCATGCTCCTCCACAACATGAGTACGAACCTCAGTGCGGACGTGAACCTCCATGCGAACCTCTTCACGAAAATGTTTTCGGGAAACCCTTGACTTAATCTTATCCCGTTTAACGGGATTATAGGGTCTTGCACAGGAGGCGTCTGGACTGTTGAAATACTCTAAGCTGCTCATCCACCAAGTTGAACCTTGTTCCGCAGCAGTTGGAACCACTTTTTGTGGTGGTGGTTTGGTAACAAAAAGCTTGACATAATCACTTTTGTGAAAAGTTGTGACATTACCCCAAGCAACACCCCGGGGAACAGCAGTATCATCTTTGTCCCACCACAGCCTTGAGTTGGGAAAGCTTTCAAGAACAAAAATATGTAATATAAACAAACATTATGTTAGATGGCAACACATTTTAAAATATGAATTTTGACTTAGGAAATTTGATAATAACTTAAAAAAAAACATGGAATGATAATAACCATAAATGAGCAATCAGAAAAACAACTACAGTGGGTAAAAACAGGTAATTTTGCCTACATAAATTTAGGTGGCTGTTGCTACTACCCAATATACTTTTGGGTCATAGCCTGGTACTTTGACTTATGACATTCACTTTCACTTAAACAAACAAAACTAGTACAACAACTCAACCAAAATCAACTAACTAGAAACAAGGTTTTATAAGGAAATAATCCTAAACCTTGAAAAACTGCTTTCCACACAAACCATACAAGATTGATGAATCAAAGTCACACACAAACCACTTACTTTCATTAAAAAATGGTTGTTCTTCTTGTAAATGGTAATTGATAAAATTCTTCTTCAAGACATGAATTGACATAATTTTATTTATGTGAGATTTTGGAATAAACCAACTAGTAACGTGAGATCTAGTTGGTAAGGAAAAGCAAAATATAAAATATGTTAATAAAGGATAGTTTGGTCATTTCAATTAAATGAATCATTCCCTTCCAAAACAGCCCAAATATGGGCGGGTGATTTGTGGTCCAAAATCCTATTAAATCCCCCCTCACTTTTCATAGCTTTTTTTCCTCTTCTTTCCTCAAAATTTCTTAAGAACACAAAAAAAAATTTGTTGTCCCTAGAGATCTTAAGAACACAAACAAGCTACAACTAACCACTATTCTAAACTTAGATAAAAACAACAAAAGCACAAGCCTGGCAAAGAGAACTCAATGTATGCTGAGTTCTTTGAAACAGGGCACTTTTTGTAAAAACAGCCTACTTTGAACACTTCTAAATCTGATTTAGAAAATTATCAAAATTAATCTAAAAATATATTGATGAAAAACACCAACCAAATTCTCAAAATCCAAAATTGCAACTGATTTGGACTAATAATGAGGAATTTAAAAATACAAAAGTAAACACACTTAGCCACTGATGAAAGGAATTTTAACTGTTTCAAAAACAGAGCATTCTAAATCACTAAATCAAATGGGTTGTAAAGTGGGTCAAAACGATTGTATTTGACTAACAGTTTACATATGACAAAAAGTATACTAACAAACGCATTCACTTATATATAAACATTATTGACTTATATATAATTTGAAACCAAAGTATACTAACCTTCAGAGCAAAAGCAAATCCAAACAAGTTATAGACTGCTTGGAAGGCCGCTCCCTTTCTTGCATAGCCTTCCATGTACTTATTTCTGTTCTTAGAAACAAGATTATAGATCCGCTCATGAAACTCAAACCACATATGTTGCCCCCAAGGAAAAGAGTTCCATGCATCAAAATTGTCAGCTAAAACAACAATTTCAGAGGTCATCACATGCCTCAGCTCTTGACCCATGAAAACATAGTCCGCTGCTAAGAGAAGGCAAACACGGACAACATCCTCAACGGTTATGTGCATGAAATCCTGACTCTCCAGCATCCTCAATAGGTCCTCACCCTTCAAATGACCATAACCGGGGAACACACGCTTCAAAAAACTATATTCAGCATCATGCAAATGGTCTAAAGATATTTTACCGAATCGAAATCCAGTGATAAGGAAAAACTCCTTCATACCCAGCTCTAAATTGTGTCCCCCCACATAAAAAAAAAGGGTGTATCAAATCTTGGATTCTCAACATTCCTTTGGTGTTGGAGCAGGAAATTAAGAACATGATTATCATGCTCAACTGTTCTAATATTTAACCACGGTCCGAACACCGTACTCCTAAACAGGTTAAATGAATTATCCTCCCTACAAGACAACCTATCACGTATCTTTGTCAGAAGGGATAACCTAGTTCTTATCGTGACCCGAGCATTTACCACCTAATTGAAAATCAAAATAGTAACAAAAATTAAACTTATGCAGTAAAACCCCCTAATAAATTAAAAGTAAGGGGACCATAAATTGAAAATGAAAATAAAACTTACATGAAATGGTCGTGTTGGATTAGATGACGATGGATTAGAAGACATTGTTTGTGTTTCAAAATTTTGGTGATGATCAGGGGTTGAAGATGATCAGTGTGTGTGTGTTTAAGAGTTTTGATGTGTGTGTTTAAGAAGATGATCGGTGTGTCTTTCAAGAGTTTTGATGTGTGTGTTTAAGAAGTTTAATGTGTGTGTTTTATGTGTAAAAGTGTTTTATGTGTAAAACGTGCCAAAATTAATAAGTATATTATAATTCGGTTTGTTCATTCCCGAAAAAATAAAAGTTAGATTTTGTACAGATTTGATTCCTTACATGTGTGCATTCCCCATAAAGTTATGTTAAATTCGCACATTCGCACATTCACCGTTCGCACATTTGTATAAAAAAGTCAAACGAGGCATTGGTTGTCACTGTACTTGCTAATAATTAAAAGAGTACTTGTTGTCTAGAAACGTGTCAATATTTTGGTGGAGTCGCACATTCGCACATGACCAAATTGGAAAGAGGCTTTATTTTTGTACCTCAAAGTGATCAATATCCAACTTTTTGTTCTCTTTTGAGAATTAGCCCTAATAATAATGAATGCACAATGCGTAAAGCTTTTTGTGAAATTTTCAGCTTTCGATATATCAGTGTCAAAAACAAAATGACAATAACCAAGCTAGATATGGTTGGCCACTACTGATGACCTTGATATGATATGTTTAGTTGTTTGCATAATCACAAGTATAATATATCAAGATATTAATGTACATACTCAGTGGTTCTACATACTAGATTCTCTCATGGTTACGAAGTTTAGAGTTGTCGTTCCTAAGTTAACAGAATTACAACATTAAGTATTTAAGTGCACTTGCAACATTTCCACAGCGCTTTCGTCTCCTCCTGCTCCAACATCATTTCTTTTCTTATTCATTATTTTGATGTTCTTCTGTTCTTGCATTTGCGCTTTCATATATGTCTCGTGGTTCGAATCATAGTTTATAAATTACTATATATGTAGGCAAGTGTGAAGTGTCAGATTTATTAAAGGAACCGCTTTTTGGATCTTTTTTTTTTTTTCCTTTGTTTTTTTCACTATTAGAATAGCAGCTGAAACATATTATCTCGTTTGAAAAATTATTTACCATCCACTAAGGCCTGTCCTGCAATAAGCATAAAAGAATTAACATTAATGGAAACACCCATTGCGTTAATGGATTATTTAAGTAAAATATGCTGGTATAATGTGAATTATAATGAGTTCACCTATGAATAGCGGATGGGTCATTTGGAAGCATGTACAGTCCACCTATGAAGAGTGGATGGGTCATTTTGAAGCATTCCCATACTCAGACCAACAAATTTGATAAAACAGGAGACCAAGATTCCCTTTTCGACTACCCAAGCATTATTTTCTACCATAAAATTAATGAAAGAAGCCGTAGCCTAACCAACCTACCCAATACCCATGACCCAACAGGTTAAAAAATTGATAATATGGAAGCTTACTTGGTGCTATTTGTGTTGGGCAAGCATCAATCACAATATGAGTTGGTATGTTCAGTTATTTTGGTCGTTCCTGTAACACATCATGACAATTTTCGAGTCCAAACCTAAAAGAAAAAGTGACGTTAGATTAAAACTTGAGGGTTCAGAAAGTGAACAGTTATGTTATAGATGACAAAAATAAAAATCCCAGTAATTCAAGCATATCATCTTCACTTTTGATTGTAACCACTTCTTCAACTTGGCCGCACATCTCCAACCTACATGAGTACGCGAAAAACATACAAAATAACTGTTATGAAAACTAAGACAATGAAGTGCATATCTTAGAATAATCGTACTAAAAGTTGAGATGGTTTAAAGATGTTTCTGATCTGTTCAAACTAATTTCAATAGAGGAATAATACAACACTAACAACGGAGAAGCTAACTTAAGCTAATACTCGTCAAAGCAGGCTTCAATAAATAACTTTGTAAAGAATAACAATTGTTAAATCTAAAAGAAAGTGAAATTAAATTTTGTATAAATAATTTCATACCTTTTTTTACCTTTCCATGAACAGAAAGAAAATAGAAATGTTATTGCTCAAGTGATATAACTATTTGTTGTTCAAGTCATGAAATCAAAGTTAATGATGTACAATTGCAAAAACATATGCCATCTACCCAGTTTAGTAAAAGTTGTACTAAAGGATTGATATGCCATTAGTGATGATGACTGTTTTTATGTTTGGCATATAAGTCCAATAAGAACTAATAATTTTATGGTTATTGATTCCAAATAGCATGAAAAATGGGTATATAACTGTAATATACATAATCGGTTTAATGTATGAAAATCACCACATAGTAAATAAATAAAGGGACAATTTTTGTAGGTCCAAAAGTTTATGGATCTAAGTAGCCTTGAATGACTTATAAAAAACTTGAATAAATTCAAATTTATTATGTGAAGAACTCTTAATAATATCTTGATGTGCTAATGCTGAATCTTAACACACAAAGTATGAAGAACACAAGAGTAACTAACTTTGTATTTTCTATTAACCACTTTGCTCAAGGTTAAAGCTTACAACTCGTACTCTAACCTAATACCTTAGGGATCCTTTTATTCACCAAGGAAACCCTAATTATACACGACTTGTAGAAGGGTAAAGATATCTCTTCCTAAGATATCTCTACACATACATATCTATTCCTAATATAACTCTAACAAACTATCCTGATTTTATCACAAACAGACTTAACTAGCAACTATTAGTTCTGCCAGAATTAACTCCATTAGTTCTGGCAGACTTAACTATCAACAGACTTAATTCTGGTCTACCAGACTTAACTACTAATACTACCAGAATTAACTCTAAACAGACTTAAACATACTTAAATATGTTTTTACAAAATATAATTCTCTACAATCCTCCCCTAACTTGATCTTCACTTGTGAACTTCAAGTTCTTTTGTCTTTCCTGAGGATCTTGGAATTATCCTTGAGCTGCATCTTTGAGATTTCCCTTTTGTGTGTTATGTGCAGCATTGTATCAGCAATTCATCAGCACTCCAAAGTCTTTTCTGCAACTGTGACTATATGTACATCAAATCATAAAAGTTTCATACTATTCTCATCACTTCCAGGTGGGTTAACTCCTGTGAGAGGTGAATCATAGAAAATTAATGGATTTGATGTATCTTTACCAATTAGCCATTACTATTAGAGTAGCCAATGTTTTGGTGTATAAGACCATGGTACATTGATAACCATCTGATTTTTAGCAAACCAACAACTATCAACAGATTTGATTAGTCTTTACCAAAAGTTGTACCCTTTTGGACTAGTCATGGTTTTTCCACTGCGTTTACCACAAGCCATGATCTTGTGGGCTAGCCAACTCTTCATCTACACAGATATGGTGAGTTGAGCACCATATAATTTTTGGCAAATTGTCAACAATAAACGGATTTGAGATATCTTTACCAGAGCCGTTTGCTCATGGATTAGTCAGTTATTGTGTGTGTTATACATGGTGAACTGATAACCATTTGTTGTGACCATAGAAAATACTGTCACCAAGTGAAGCCCCTCAAAATCCATTTATTACGTTTTTCAACTTTACAAACATTATACTCAACTGCTTAAGAAAATTCTCTCAAACACATTAAAAATTTATTGTTGTTGAGCTTTTGATTCAATTTGTTTCAAAAGCTGAAAACATGCATTATCTTTTACATCACCTAAAAGCTTCTTATCAAGCATGTCCCTGCAAGTCTTACTTGAAAGTGGATAGTCCACTTCAGTTAGCATATAAATAATTAGATTTTCTAACTCCAGGCTGTGAACCTGACATGTATGGAAGTACCTCCATCTGATTACTTGTTCTTAACTTGCCAGCTTCCACATTTCATTTGCTTCATTAGGTGGATCAAACATTGTCTTAAGGTCTCCCGAAAGGACTCTTTCAAACTCCTCTTTGGGTGCTTCATCACCATGCTTCTCCATCATCAAAGTGTACAAATTCTTCAGATCATCCCTGGAGAGATCACACAACATACCAGGAAAATTGATATATACAATGTTAGTATAATCTTCCCTAATTACCTGATAAGCAACTTTCTTTCCAGTTTTAAGAATCTGGATCTTTGCTATTTTTGCTAGATGAATTGAACCTTCTGGAATAGAGCCCATGGTAAACTCTTCAGATGGAGGTTCTTCAACCTTTTCCTCCATATAATCGTCTACTTCCTTCTTCATTTCAGACTTGTTTTTCTTAGTGGGCTTCTTTCCATGAGATTTCCTTCTAGTCCACTTGATGATAGGCTTTTTGACTTCAGCTTCTTCCTCCTTCTTTATAATACTAGGCTTATCATCAATCTTTTCAGCTTCAACCACTTCTTCAATTTTCTGCTTTCTAGCTTCTTCAGATTGAAGGTTAAACCCTTTTCTTTTAACCTTAGAAGCCTCCAGTTTAGAATTCATGGGAACAACCCTTTTCACCTGATCCATTACCTTTTCAAACTCAGATTTGAGGTCATCAGACTTCAGCTTCCTTAGTTGAGTTATCTTCCAGCTAGGATGACCTTGACTCTTGATGAAGTTTATCATGTATTCTCTCTGTTCTCTTTTAGTCAGAGGCCTATTTCTTCTTTCCCTTTGCCTTTGTTCCCTCAGCTGCTTTTTCTTCTCATTGATCATTTCTACCATCTTTCTAGCAAAGTCCTCAGCTCCAATGTCTGGAAGAATTTCCTTGTTTACCTCAAGCTTGGCTCTGATGGTATCCCAGTCTTCATGAGTGTAATATTTAACAGACTCCAAAATATTAGCATGTCTTTTTCTCTACTACTTAGTTAATTCTGGAGATTGCTGCAAGTTTCTAGCCAAGAACTCATCATCCATCTGTTGTCTTTCAAGCTTAGTTGCTGCAGCATCCTCTTCAGCTTTAATTTTGGAAATTTCTGCCATGCTTGCTTCATCCTATCTGATTTGTCTCTTGGTCCTCTTGGGCTGAGAAGACTCTTGCAATATTCCCTTGCCTTCTCTTTGAGAAAATTCTTCACCAGACTTAACAGTTGCACTGGCAGACTTAACTTCAGGAATACTGCCAGACTTAACTTCAATATCATCACCAGACTTAACTGCAGAGTCACCAGACTTAACCTCAGAACTTGTAGCCTCCTTTGCTGATTTCCTCTTCTTCTGGTTTAGACTCTTGGCCAAGATCTCAGTTGCTTCAAGACCTTGAGGACTGATTGTCTCCTCAAAAGATTTCTTTGGTGTTCTGAAATCTAATCCACCCTACTCCTCCATATTCCTCCCCTGTTTGGGAGAATTTTCTTCCCCTTCAGAGTCAGTAATCTCCATACCCTTAGCTCTAAATTTTCCTTCCAACTTTTTGACTTTCTTAACCAGTCTGATCACAGTGTCAGCTTGAGCCTTTGTTGACCTCTGTAGATCTTTTTCCAATCTCTCTATCCTGATAAGAAGTTGGGGAACTAAACTGATGAGCTCTTCATGAGATAGATTAGTTGGATCTGATGCAGTAGTGGGTGTTTGGAGGTTTTGAGTGAGGAATTTCAGGAGATTCTTCCTCATACACTGGTGGGGAAGGTGGAGGTGGAGTTGGTGTTCTCTGTTGTGGTGGTGTTGGTGTCCTTTGTGGTGATGGGGTGGGTGTCCTTTCTGGTGATGGAGTGGGTACCCTCTGTGTAGGCTCTTGTGGTTGCTGTTGTGCCTCTGATTCAGCAGTAGCAGATATACCTACAAGGTTAGTAACACCAGCAAACATAGCATGTAGCAAAGGCCTGTTAACTCCTTCAAAACTTCTTTTCATATTTGCAATAATCTTTTTGGTAAAAGCTACAGCAATGTATTGTTGCTTGTTTGTTGTTTCAACATTTAGAATCATTTGCAAAAATCTATGATACATTAAAAAAAATTCTCTTTATTTGCATTTGTAACCATGGCATCAAAAACCATTTTTGAAAAGTTGAAGAGTCTGCCAGTGGATAGGCAGACCAATGCAGAAGCAATAGTGCTTCCAAGTTGATCTCATTCCCTACTTTTAGAGCTCAAGCAATGCAAGAGATGATGCACAAGGAAACGCCATTGAGGAGTAAAGTGACTTTTCCAAAAAGTAAAAGTTCCATCAGTAAGGTATCTAATGTTTTGAAGTCCATGAAAAAGTTCATCATTTGGTAGCATTGTGATTCCTGAGACATCAGCCAATTGAAGATAACTTCTTACTGATTCCTCAGTAATTGTATAATCCAAAGTATCAATGGTTGCCTTTAAAGCTATAGTTCCATCATCAAGAATGATGACAGTAGCTGACTGCCAAAACTGCTTGACGACTGAAATATAAAATTATTGGATTATGTATAAGGGCATACCGAATACGAGATCTCTTCAAGAAATCCACAATCTGCTCGAAGCATGTGCTTTCATTTGGCTTCTTGATGAAGCCTACTTGGTTGTGCTTGTCATTAAACTTTAATTGAGCCATGAGAGTGGTGAATTTTAAGTTCTGGTAGTGCGGCGTAAGTTAGGGTTAATGTTGGTGAACAGACTTTATCGAGAGAAAAGATTTGAACTTTTAAAGATTTTAAAGAAACTAGATAATGGATAGATATAGATTTTATTAAAAAATATCCAAATTGATACTTCTTACCGCCAAAGAGTAGGTAACGGTACTATTTATACAGTAAAAACGGATTTTCCCTCGACCAACACTAACGGTAATATTTTTGCACTACTAGACTTAAAATAGTCAAACAGACTTAAGTGTGACATCACCATTTTTAACTCTTAAAAGTAGCACTTCCATCAGCATAGCTTCCATACCTCCCCTATCTTTGATAGATATTGCATTTCCCTTAAAAATTAGTCTAAAACCAAGAGAAATACAATATGTAGGTCTTAAAAGCAGAATTAACTCAAAACCACCAAATTAATTCATAAAAAAACCAAAGGAAATTATTCAAGCACACCAAAGATATTGTAGCAAACACATAAATCAAAATATGTTCACAAAACCACCAAATCACACCAACATAAAGATGTTCATAATATTTCCATAAAAAATCTAACTATGCATAGGTTAGCCTATGTTGCCTCCAAAGATAACATAAATTCCTTGGACTTTCTCAAACCCCTCCAAGTGATTCTTGTTACCAGTCATATGCCCATAGCATCCACTATCAACAATTCCTCTGCTTCCTAACTTCTGGTGTGGATGTTCCTGCATAACAAAAAGAGAAACTAGTTTCTCTTGGGGACCCAGGCCTGTAGAGGCTTGGGTCTGCCTTGTGGACCTTGAGATTTCAAAGTATAAGCTGAAAATGGTCCACTATTATTCTTGGAGTGTGGTTTGGTCTGTCTCCAAGCATAACCTGCTGAGGGCTTAATAGCAGTCCCTCAATTACCCCTTGCAACATAAGATTGAAACAGTTTAGCTACATTATGATCTAAGGGCCTTCTTACAGGTGAGTGAGAATCATAATGAAGTCTTTGATTAAACTGGTTCACCTGTGGTTTTCTAAACGTGGGACTGGGTGAAGGACTGGTAGGTTTTGATTTAACATTCTTATATCCATAATTAACTTTAGCCTGACCAGACTTAACATGACCAGTATTAAATCTAAACATATTACCAGTATTAATATTGTGCCTACCATAACTAATTTGTACACTAGTACCCACCATTAGCCAAACAGAATTAACAGAAGTACTACCAGTATTAACAGGTACTGGTCTTGTGACAAACTAATTTGCATGGTTAATTCTATTTGTATTATTTCACACTGGTCTAAGTACCCCATTCCCAGTGTTTACAGCCATTTTCTTTTTTAACTCAGCCTCCTTAGTCATTCTTTTCTCATGATAGTCACAGTCTCTGATTAAATGACTTAGGCTTCCACATACAAAACAACTCTTCTTTGTGAAAGAGTATCCATCCCCAAATTCTCTTTGTATCAACCCATTCCAATTCTTTCTGTCTACTTTAGGTATCTCAGGTTTGACCTGTTGCCTAGGGGTTTGGACAAAACTAGGTTTAACATTTTCTGGTTTAGACACAAAAGTTTTGACAGATTCAGCTTGTTTAGGCACATAAGTCTCATTTTTTAAAACAGGTTTAGAGATCCTTATGGGTTCAGACTTAGGTTCTATAGAATATTTAGAGATATTTTCAGTGGGTCCTTCACTGTCATTAGATTGACAGGAAGAGTACTCACTGGTTTTATCTTCTGAGACACTGGTTTCAGAACTCTTCTCACAGAATCCCTTACTGTCATGGAATTGGCAGGCAGAGAATTCAATGGAATAGTCTTTGGAGGCAACTGTTTCAGTACTTCTTATTTTGATGTAATCAAATAAAGACTCATCAAATGGTTGTTCAGGTTTTGGTATGTAGTCTTCATTAAGTAGGGGTGGAACTTCTTTATAATTATCAATTTTAATAAATCTATTATAAAGTGGTTTGCCAACATTGTCTTCTTCTGAACTACCAAAAACACCAGGTTTCATCTCTTCTTCATAGCTTAACACCTCACTATCTGATTAAATTTGATAACCTAAGCCCAATTTATAACTAGAGCTTATGCCAGAATTGATTAACCTGTGTAGATTTTTAGAAGACTCTCCCCAAGACTTAACTATTTTTTTCAGCTCATCTCTTTCTTGTTGGGCTTTCATACCTATTCTTCTATATTTCCTTAGCTTTTCATTTTTAGCAAAATTTTCATTAGCTTGAAACATTAATTTGTCATTTAGAGATAAATTTTGCTTTTGAAGATTTAAAATTTATGTTCCTAAGGTTTTTACAGCATTGGTATAGGCTAGAATTTGAACTTCCTGCTCTCTTAACTGAGTTAATTGTTCATCACTTTGTGTTTTAATTAGACTATATGAATCAACACATAGTTTTGAACATAAGGATACCTCACTGTTTGAGCCAATGGCCATGAAAGCAGAGTGACTGGTAGATTCCTCAGCATGTTCTCCCCAGTTGATAACACCTCCATCCATAGTCTACAGCCCAACTTTTTGATCTTCCTTCTTCTCAGCTTCCTTCTTCAGATAAGGAGACTCCTTCTTTTTCCTATCAGTTGCAGAAGGAGCCTAACATTCCCTTGAAAAGTGCCCAGTTTGATGATAGTTATAGCACTCAAGCTTCTTTTTATCAAATCCTACTAGAGTCTTTGGATTATAGCGAACTCTCCTGCCATGTCTCTTAAAGAACCTGTTCATCCTTATGGCTATTGTTACGTGTACAACGAGCATTCAGGGTCAAAGGAAACTTCCTTTTATTCGAGCAAGTTTTTCAACCACCTAGGCAGTGAGCCTAATCGTTGTAGTGTAGTATTAGGGTAAGCCTTGGGGATTGATATCGTTCTCTAGGGGAATAAGAATGCTAGTGAGAAATTTACTATGCTAAGGTTAAGGTTGAGGAAGATTATTTTTTATCTTTTTATATTTTTTAGAAAATTAAAGGTACGATCTCGAGGTTTGGATTTGGGGGGTGGTACTTCTACCGATTACTCTACTATTCTAATTATCTAAACTAAGGGGTAGTCTATGTCTTTTTGAAGTGTGCTCGTATGATGATTTAAAGATGTGTCTAACTAGATACTATTACTCCCTAGTTATCTTTTATTGATGGTTGAATTGTCACGTCCTTATTCTTAACGCGTTGTGTTTTCTAAAGTCGTAGGGTGTGCTTTTATTCCTAACTCTTTGAAGTTGCCTAAGGTTAATGACTAGGAAATCTATAGGATTCATAAACTTAACACTAAGGTTATCTTTGGATGTTTAGCCTACAATTCCACTAGTAAATATAAACTAATGTTCAACAAAGATTAATCAAGCATTAAAACACAACGATGGCTTTAAGCACTCCTAAGCCAATTACAATTAAGATAAGAGACAACCAATCAATATTTAATAGCTAGGTTTCATAGAGCTAAGCAAACACACAAGTAAATTAGCCGGACATGTTAAACATGCAAGCATACACACATTCAATTGAAGACATAATGAAATCAATGGAATAAATAACTTATCTCGATGTAAAATAGGGTATTAGAACCCTAAAATACTGTCCAAGATGGACTAAAATCATTTTAGGTTTTTACTACATAAGTCTACCTCCCAAAAAGTCTGAAAATCGAATTCTATATATAGATTTACAACTGCGACGGCGTCACCTTTTAATTGTGACGTCGTCGGATCGCTGTCATTAGGGTTTCGTCTTCGCCAAGTCAACTTTGGAACGGCGTCACGTTGTGGTTGTGACGCCGTCAGCTTCAGCTTTGACGTCGTCTGAATCTGGATCTAGGCCGTCTGAGGAGAAAAGTCTTCGTGACACCCTACTCTTCAAAGCCTGACGCCGTCAGGTGTAAAATAGCAATTTCACTACTGTGTCGTCACAAATTAAGGGACGGCGTCGCCCTTTGTGTGGGACGCTGTCAGGTGCATTTCCAGCAGCTTGAGTGTCTTGATCTTGACTTTAGCCATTTTTTTCACATATTCATTCCTTTTCGTCCAAATAAGCTTCATTCCAGCATTTTGCCTTCAAGAGACCTAAAAAGTGAAAAGGAACGAAATTAAGCAGTAACGGATATAAAAGTGGGCGATTAAGGGCTTAAATGAACCCTTAAAAGTGTACGTTTAAAATCTTTATCAGCTATCATGGAAATTTTCCAATTAATATCCCTCTCTTCAATATCAGCCTCATTGATCTGCTCCAGATTTTCATTCAGCAAGTCTATTTCTTCTGATGATCTAGCAAAAAGTGAGTATATAACTTGATCAGCAACTCCTGCAGGTGCCCCTATTTCTATAGTACTTGTTGAGGAAGTACTATAACTGCTACCAGACTTAACCTGGTTAATACTTGTTGTTCCCTATTCACTATTGTTTAAAATCAATTAAGTACGTAAAACAATATTAACAGTGAATAATGACTGAAATTAACATAAGTAAAACACACGAGGTAATTTTCAACATCATATTCTTATTAGAAATAAATAAAAAGAATACGTTACCCAAGTACTTGCGGAATAGTACTTGGGATTGAAATGACAAAGTTTGGGTGACTCCTCTCTAAGCTTAGGCTAAGTCTAAGCACAACTCTTAGAACCCACTGAGCTAGCTCAAGGATAAAGTTGTATTTGGAGGAGTGAAAAGTTGGCTTGTGTGTATGTGTGTTTTTACAATTCACAAGCTTCAACTTTTCACTCTTCTTCTTATGCTATTTATACAAGTATGATATTTAACTTTAACCTAGAAGACAAAAACATAGAACTCAGCAAACATGAATCATGAAGGATTCAGTTACTGTTTGTCTTTCTATTTATAGTAGGCGGCGAGACTATTTCCTTTGACAGAGAATCGCCGCTTACTATAAATAGAAAGATATGATTTTAGAAGATTGTGACCATGCGTAGACTGGATAAAGACTTGAGGGACTTAGTTTTATCTGGGTAAAACTTTCCCGCTTTATCCAGCTCATTCTTCAGTCTTTAAGGCCTTCAGTCTCTTCCTTCATTTGTCTTCAGTGTTTAACAGTTGGAGAGGAGTCGTAGGGATTCAGTGAGTTATTGTCATCACTCACTGAATCCACCATCTTCTTCTTGACTTAGACTTCACCCTTTAAGATCCGCCTTGCGGAGTGGAGAGGCTTCTTCTTTGCCTCGTACTAAGTATCCTGAAGATGGCTCACTGAGAGACTATGCGCTCAGTGACCTGATTGTGTTTAACGGATTAAACACTTAGGATATTGATGAGTGTGTAAATACTCATCATTTTTGTTCCTTCTACACTGCAAAAACAGTCAAAAACACTTTGAAAAGTCTCAAAAAGACAGAAAAAATATTTAGACTGTATTTTATGCAATAATTGTCAAAATCTAGTCCCTGGTTATTCAAAACATGTAATTTTCCATAAAAGGCCCTCAGGAATTTTTAAGTTGTCAAAATTAGCCTTATAAAGCTCAGTTTTGTAAAATGGCAACTTTAGTCCCTGAAATTTCAAAGATTGACATAATTTACCCCTGGACATTTTAAATTGGAAAATTAACATTTTTAGTCATTTGGTAATTCTAACTTGTCAAAATTGGTCTTTGTAATACTTTTGGAAAATTGCAGTTTAGGTCCTTGGATTTTTGGTATTTTACAAAATTAGTCCTTGTGATTAACACTACTACCAAACCTGCCAAAATAAAATACCCAAAACAAAACATAAAACCCAACACAACACCAGCCCAAGCCCATTACCCTTTTTGACCCTTGGACCATGAACCTTGACCTACCCTTGACCCTGTCAAAACCCACGTGACCCCTCCCTTCTTGAACCCCCGTACGTTAATACTCCCTACCCAGTCAAACTGGGTTTGACTCAAACAAACCCGCCCACCTTATTTTTCCCTCCTTCCCTCCAATACCACCATCTCCTTCAACCACTTGCCTGCAAAAACTCACCAAACACTCAACCCACACCCTTTTCCCACTTCCCAAACACAAACCTCCAAGATACAATTAAGGCCTTCCTTCCCCTGTCCCAATCACCAAGACCCAGTGGCACAATTTTTGGCGCCAAAAGTCCAAATGGACGTTTATGATGAATTTGATGAATCCAATGGCCAAGATCAAGTAGGAAAGTCTCAGAGAGGTCGGCTAAGTTCAAAAGATCATTATAAAGCAGCTAAGGAGCAATGTGGATAGGAATCTAGTTTAATTTTATTGTCTTTATGTCGTTTTTAATATAACTTAAATTCCAGTTGTAAAACCTAATTCTAAGTTGTAATTTCAGTGTTTTTAATGTATTTCTAAGCTATTTCAATAATCAATTCCAGTGTTTCAGTACAATTTCAGTTTATGCATTTTTACCTTTGAAAATCTCAATTTACTCTTGTAATGTTAAAAGGTGTAGGTTACTGTTTCTATAAGCTTTTATAAGCTCACTTTAGCTTATTATCTACTCAAAAACTCATTACTCAGTTCATATACTCAATTTCTCAAAATAGTCAACGAAAGTCAAACCTCAGTTTCATTACTGAATTTCCTCTGGATTGCTGATATGATGATGGATATGGGTTAAGTTTGAATCTATTTTGGGTTGATAATAGTTTGGGTTACTGTTTTTGATCTCTTGTTAGCATGTCATTGTGACAGGACCACTTGTAAGTTTGATTCTGTCTTTGATTCAATTCAATAGAGTAGTAGTAGTTTTTATAGTTAATTGTGCTTAATCTCATATATTTAGACTTGTTTAGTTTATGTTTTATCTGTTTTAGCTCTTCTAGATTAATTGTTCAGATTTCCATTTCATTTGTCATGTCTGCAATTTTAGCTTAGTGTTCATTTGATAGTTATAGTTGATATAAGTGCATCATTTAGATTTTTCATCATCATTTGAACTGGTTATAGTAGGAATCATGGTTTAGAATAAAGAAATTAGTGTTTAATTGATATAACTGATTCTTAAGTAGTGTTTGGTTTTAACACCAAGTCTGAGTTAGAGGATTGTGGAGTGGTTAGGCTAGGTTGTTTTAAGTTCATTTAGCTTCATTAAATCAGAATCAGTCATTAGTTTGCATACTAGAATAGCTTAAGTCAAAAATGGATTAAATCTGTTCTCATTCTCAATACAGTTAGAATCAGTAGCTTATATCTTGCATTTAGGTTCATTAATACTTAAGATAGTTTGCATTAAGTTTATCTTATCATTAAACATCAGTTTCACTCAAAATCAATAGATCAAATCTCATTTTAGTCAAAGTTTTTGTTCTATCTCAAAAGTCAAAAATCTCATTTAAACTCTCAAACTGCAGTTACTTTTGCATTTTTAATTTCCTCATTTTTAATCCAAATCTGTTGAAATTCTGGATATAAGCACTCTTGTTGGTTGTGCTCAACATGGTATTTTTAGTTTATTTTTAGGATTTTTCTAAATAAGCTGAATCAGTGCTCAAAGTGGGGGCTTAAAGGCTGTTTGGCTAATGCTTTTTAAGATCCGATCTAGTGCTTTTTCTTGCTTAAGGTTGTACTTTTTGGGTTAAAATCAGTTGCAGTAGGCTAATTTCAGTTAGTTTAGGTTATACTTAGCTTGTGGTAGCTTACTGTTGCTTTTAGTGGCTATTTGCTTATTTTACATGTGCTTATTTCATCAGATTCAAGCCCATTTCATATCTCCTGTGATCATAAGTAGTGTTTGTTATTTTTCCCTACTTCTCAGTATTATTTTATAGTTTTCTGGAAGTTTTCATAATTTTCCATTACTGTTTGCTATTTTTCTCAATTTAATCTAGTTTTTAACATTATTTAATTAGCTTTTACTGCAAATAATTAAGAAAAAGTTCCAAAAAATATTTTTTCATTTTTCTCAGATTAAGAAAAATATAAAAAGCCAAAAAAATATTTTTCCATAATTTTCCTAGTTTAAATAGTATTTTCTAGCATTTTAATTAGTTTTAAATTCATAATAAATAGATAAAAAGTGTAATAAATATATTTTCAGTTTTAAAATAAGTTTTATAATATTTTAGATTTTTGTAAGTCATAATTTCACTTTTCTAGCTTTATTTCATATTTTCTTATATTTTAGGGTATTATTAAATAGTTAAAAATAGTTTTTAATTAATAATAATTAAATAAATAGTCATAAAAATATTTTTATTTTTCCAATAATTTTCTTGCATAATTAGGATTGTAAAAATGTATTTTCCATATCCGTAGGTATTTTACTTCTTTATTTTCACGTTTTATTTCGTACGTTCACGTAATTTTATTTAAACGTACGTTTTAGGTTTTAAACATTAATCGATTTTAAATATAGAATTAAAATGACTTCAAAGTCTTTATTAGATTTAATTTCTTTAGTGTAATCAATCATAACCTTTTCCTGTTCAATATTCACCCGATCACAGATTCGTTGTACTACAGTTTACACACCTCGTTGGGACTTAACGACCCGGGGATACACTAAACTCCTCTGCACTTAATTGCATTTTGTTCTGAGCTGTTTGACTTTTATGGTTGACCATTCACAAGTGGTTGACTAATAAAAGATAGACCGTTTGGGACCAATCAGATATTTTCTATTCAAATCCAAGATTAAGGGGATTGGGTATTTACTGAACCCAACAGTCTCCCCCTATTTGGATATACAAATAGCCTAAGTGTTTGATCAGTATAAGTGAGCTAATGGCTTCTTCTTACACTGAATGTACTAATGAAAATAATAAGGAACTTTGAGTAGTCTAACAAAACATACATCTTTTATTGATCAGATTACATAATTCCTATCACTAATACAAGAAGATAAATTGATGTCAGTCCAGATGAATACCCAGTGCTTCAAGCTTCACTTTCTTGGTGATGAGTGTTTCCCTGTCAGGATGGTCTCTGATCTTAGCATTTAGGTCTTGACAAAACCTGACGTTTGCTGGGGATTGGATCTGAGCGGCCACTGGAATATAGCTGATCATTGCAGCCACTCCAGCCTGATCAATGTCACTCCATCTTTGAAATGCAGGGTTCCCATAGACATCAATGTGGAATAGCCCTCTTTCAGGCTCTTCAATCACTAGACAGTTCACAAAATTTACACCCCCAGGCAGTTCTCTGTTGCATTCAAGGCCAGGCACTTTGATCTCAGGTTGGAAATCAACTCTTTTCCTTTTGCCAATGGAAGCTTGTGGTTGAGATCCTTGAGGTGCAGTCAAGACAGGCTGAATTCCCAGTTGGGCTGGTGCATCCCTCAGCCTTTCATATCTTTTACTGAGCATTTTCATCAGATCCTTGACCACCTTATTTTGCTTCTTTCCAATGATCGGACCAAGTTCATCAAGTTCAGTGATCCCAAAGTCACTGAATTTTAAGGGATCATGAACCTCAAAGTGTCTTTTGTCATCCCCTCTGAAAACATTCATAGCCAATGGTTTGGTGTTGGGAATAATCTTGACATCAGTGATTTTTTCAGGAATCCTACGGCTGGTCATTGTCCAGTTGTACTCCTCAATTCTGCTTTGCCTGAGAGGTTCAGTTTTCTTTCTCTTTTCTTCATACTGTTTTCTCATTGCAGCCATTTGAGCAGCCTGAGCATCTTTGAATTTTTGTCCTGCCTGACCCTTTGGGAGCTTGCTTGCATCTAATCCCATATTCTTAGCTTCTTCGGCGACAACCTTTTCCAGTGCTTCTTTGGTCTTCTTATCATCCTCAGCTTGTTTCAATTTCCTTTCTTCTTTAGCAAGGTGTTTGGTTAGCTGTTGAAGAGTGAAGAGGTATTCAGTGTCACCAATTTTGTAGGGAATCTTCTCAGGCTCAGTTGTTGTCAATATGCCTTTGCCTTTGTCCTGGCCTGAGGAAGAAGATGCAACCAAGGGTGGTGTTGTTGTCATTATTGGTGTTGTGACTGTTAGTGTTGTTGTTTGTGGTGGTAGAGATGAGATGGGTATTGCTGAGACTGGTGCAGATGATGTGGGAGCTACTAAGACTGGTGGTGTTTGCTCCCCCTCAGTGTGAAGAGGAGTTTCTTCAGCAATATTCTCCCCCTCAACTGTTGCTGTAGCGTCAGTGAGGGCAAGAGTTGGAGTAGGTGCTGAGGGGGACTGACCAGCTTGACCTTTGAAGGCCTGATAGATTTCAGTCATCATGGCCTTTATTTCTGAAGTATCTGCCTGAAGACCAGTGACCTTTGCATCCAAGTTCGCATGAGATAACTCCAAGGCAGTCATTCGTGGACCAAGATTCCAAGCCATAGAAGACGAGGCCTGAGTCAAGGTGGCTACCTGAGTGTTCAGTGAGTCCATGGTGATCTGAAGAGTCTGAACTGAAGTTTGAAGACCCTGAACATTTGCAGACTTGAGCATCTCTATAAGGTCAGTGAGCCTGGATGAATTTTTTGCATATGCCTCAGTGGCCTCCAGCACTTTGGCATTGAGCGCTGGGTCTTCTTTGACAGCGTCCCTGATTTCATCAATTGTAACCCCAACTGTCTGAAGATGCTTGAGGAACTTAACCATGTGTTCATCTAGGTTGACAAGATGGTGGTACATAAGATCTCTGTGCTCGTGAACATTTTCGTTGAAGGTGAGCACATCAGATCTAAGGTCAGCGTAACTGGCAGCAGCTTCAGTGTGTTGATCCCAAAACTGTTCAGTAACCCCAGAAAACAGCTTCCTTGTAGCCCTACTGATCCACTTAACCAGTTGTCTTTCAGTGAGTGGAAGAACATTGTCAAACCTTTTGAATTCATCAGAGCTGGAGGATGAGGCTGAGTCATTGTCTTCAGTTTGAAAAGGTGACTCAGTCTGCTCCTGTGGATCAGGCTGAGGCTCTTGTTCAGTTTGAACCTCAGCGTCCACTTCTTCTCCTGCTGATAAGATTTCTTCATCACTTTCAGCAAGGTCATCATCAGATTTTAGCAACTCAGTAACCTCAGCAACTGTTAACAAGGGAGTGGGAATGGGTTCCATATCAGCGGGTGGTATTGATCCCTCTGAGTCTTTGTCCCCCGTGGACCCCTCGGACACTGGTGGGAGTTTCCCAGCGTCTTCTCGGGAGTCAGGATTGGTTTTGGGTTCCGTATCGGCGGGTTGTTCCTTTCCCTCCGAGTCTTTGTCCCCCAGTGACCCCTGAGACACTGGTGGGTATTTCCCAGTGCCTTTAGCAGAGTCAGTGAATGTTGTATCCCTATCAGTGGGTTGTTTGTTTCCCCCTGAGTCTTTGTGATCGATCAGTGTGCCCTCTGACAAAGACTTGGATTTGTTAATGTCATCATCAGGCGTAGTGGAAGGCGCTCCCCTACCAGCGGGTTGTTTGTTTCCCTCTGGATCTTGGGGAGTAGTAGGTGTGACCAAGGGCACTGACTGTGATGTATCAGTGTCCTTCGTTGTCACAGGGGTGGTAGTTGCCTGGTCAGTGGGTGTCTTTTTGGTCTCAGGCTTTTTGTGCCTCTTAGGCGGTGCTCCTGAAGCCTCAGGGCCCTGAGACTTTGGTTTATTCTTAGTCCCAGTCTGAGACTTCCCCTTTCTCTTTTTAGGAGCAGGGTTTGGAGACACTGATCCCTCCTGGTTGTTTACAGCAACCATATGGGTCGTCAATTCAATAGGTGTGACAAGGGATGGGTCCTTTTGAAAGTTTGAAGGACTCAGGATGCCAGGTAAATTTCCAAATTTTTCATCCTGAGTATAATTGGCACCCAGTAACGATTGTAAAGCACAAGAGACAAACCTAGGATACGAAATATACTTCGTCCTAGTTTTGCTTTGTAGCTTCGTTACAAGATCACTGTAAATGATCTCCCCTATGTCGACAGTGACCCCATTCATCAAGCAGTATGCCATCATCAACTGAATAGAGTTAACCTGTTCAGTGGATGAGTGGTTCCCGCCGAGGACCTGAATCACAAAAGTGAAAAGGATCCTCCAAGCCACGGGGAATGAACTTTTAGTGATTGGGGTCTTGTCCAAAAATGTTGGATCCAAAACGATTTGTTTTAACCCATCTTTCACTGTAGAAGGTTCAGGATGGGCGACATAAACACCTTTGTTGTAATCTAACCCTGTTGAAGTGCAAAAAGTTTTGTAATCCAGGGTGTATTGTTGCCCCCCATTAAGACTGAACCTGATGAGATACTCCCTGAGTGGTCTAAGGTTATTCTCATCAGTAGAAGGTGTCGGGTCAAAGGCTTTAGCAGTTGCCCAAAACTCCCTGAGGTAGTTTGGGTACACCACTGAGGGACATTTTACAAAGGCCGTTTTGAGTGGGCAGTTGAATAAAAATTTTACAATTTCTTTATAGGTTGGGACATTTTCAGGGTATTCAAAATTACCTATGACATTATTTGTTTTGAATTCAACGTTAGTGAGATCCCCTACCCACTGAGAAGCAAACTGGAGAGATTGTGTTCTAGCCATTTCTATTAAAGAGGTTTTTAGGGTTTTAAAAAAACGTTTGGCAAGAACAATCAAAGTGTTTAGATCTCTCTAGTTTGTGATGAAAAACTTTTGTAAATGTTTACAAGGAGGGTTTTCCAAAAAAGGTTTTGAAGGTTTTGAGAACACACAAATATTTCTGGATTTGAGAAAGGATTTTGACAGAGTTTAGTTGCAGAAATTGATTTGTGTGTGTTTTAGTGATTTTGAAGATGGTATTTATAGAGTAGTGAGAGGGGTGGTTTTTTTATAAGTGTGGATATGTAAAGACCTTTTTGAGATCGTTTGATATTCCACATTTAATGCCACCTACTACATCACGCAGTAAATTCCCATCTTTCAAGGAAAACAGTTGTAATGCACAGTAAAAGTGCACTTTAGCAGTAATAAAATATCCATGGGATATTTTATGTGAGAGAAGGCATTTAATGCCAAGTGGTGTGAGGTAAATGATGATACTCCTGACAGTAAGACATGTATTCCTATATTAAGTTGGTGGGATTACCAACCTAGGACATTAAAGTAACTAATACTTGGAGCATTTAGTTACTCATTCAATGCTTTCTGTCAGGGACCCTGAGTGAGTCTTACTCATTCAGTGAGGGGTTGATTTTGGATGTTCAGGGAGACGAACCAGTTCACAGAACTCACTGAAATTGGTTTTCAGATTCCTGACTTTCAATGTCAAGCATTCCTAATTCAGCTTTCAGTCTCCTGAAGGTAGGCTCATCCAATGGTTTGGTGAAGATATCAGCAAGTTGATATTCAGTAGGGATGAAATGAAGTTCTATGTCTCCTTTCATTATGTGATCCCTGATGAAATGATATCTGATATCAATGTGTTTGGTTCTTTGATGAAGGACAGGGTTGTTGGAGATTGCAATTGCACTTGTGTTGTCACAGAAGATGGGTACCATTTTGAAATGGATGTCATAGTCACTGAATTGACTTTTCATCCATAGAACATTGGCACAACATCCTGCAGCAGCTACATATTCAGCTTCGGCTGAAGACATAGCCACTGATTGCTGCTTTTTAGCACTCCAACAAACCAGTTTTCCTCCAAGGAATTGACAGGACCCTGAGGTGCTTTTTCTGTCCATGTTGCAGCCAGCATAATCAGAATCTGAGTATCCTTTGAGATCAAACCCTGAGCACTTTGGATAATAAAGTCCAAGGCTTGGGGTTCCTTTCAGGTACCTGAGTATTCTTTTGGCTGCAGTGAGGTGGGATTCTTTGGGATTGGACTGATATCTAGCTATGAGACAGACTGAGAATTGAATGTCTGGTCAGGAAGCAGTTAGATACATCAAAGAGCCAACAATCCCTCTGAAATGGGTTTGATTAACTGATTTGCCAGTGAGATCAGGTCCAAGATTGTTAGGAGGGACCATTGGTGTCTTCACTGAGGCACAGTCAGATATCTCATATTTCTTCAAGAGATTTCTTGTGTATTTCTCTTGACAGATGGAGATTCCTTTATCAGTCTGCCTGATTTGTAGTCCAAGAAAATAAGTGAGTTCACCCATCATGCTCATTTCAAACTTCTTTGTCATCAGTCTTTCAAACTGTTTGCAAAGAGTGTAGTTAGTAGAGCCAAAGATGATGTCATCAACATATACTTGGACCAGTATGACATCAAGTTTTGTCCTGTAGATAAACAATGTGTTGTCTATCTTGCCTCTAACAAACTTGTTTTGAATGAGGAAGGCTGAGAGTGTTTCATACCATGCCCTGGGAGCTTGTTTTAGACCATAAAGGGCTTTATCAAGCTTGCAGACATAGTCAGGGAATTCACTACTCTCAAAGCCTGGTGGTTGTTGAACATAAACTTCTTCCTTGAGTTCACCGTTTAGGAATGCACTTTTTACATCCATTTGATAAACTTTGAAGTTCATGTAGGAGGCATATGCAAGGAAGATCCTGATGGCTTCCATTCTTGCAACAGGAGTAAATGTTTCATCATAGTCAATGCCTTCTTGTTGACTGTAACCTTTGGCTACAAGTCTGGCTTTGTTTTTAATGACAGTGCCATTTTCATCAGTTTTTTATTTCTGAAAACCCACTTCATTCCTATGACTACTACATCCTGAGGACATTTGATCAAGGTCATGACCTTTTTCTTATCAAACTGTTGCAGTTCTTCTTGCATAGCCTGAACCCAGCTTGGGTATTTTAGAGCCTCTGTGACACTTTTGGGTTCTATTTCTGATAGGTAATCAGCATATAGACATTCATTGGCTGAAGCTGCAGTTAAGTTATCAGCCATGCTTCTAGTGAGCATGCCTTCAGTGGGTTCACCAATTATGTTTACAAGCTCAATGTCCTGAGTTCTTGTCCACTTACTTTGTGGTCTAGGATCTGAGCTTGAAGAAACCACTGGTGACATAGGGGTGAGTTTAGGTATTTGAACCAGAGTATCATCAAGAGCATCTGTTGAGATGTCTTGTTCAGTTTGGGTTTCATGAATCACAGGGTCCTGAACATTTGGTTCAGTGTTACCTATCTCATCAGGGACTGATTGGTTATCAGTGAATTCACTGATGGTTGGTTGTGACAGATTGTGAGGTAAGACATAATATGAGATGTCAGCATTAGCTTGGTATGAGGAATTGATTTCAGTGTTAAACTCATCAGGAGGATATCTTGAAGAGTTATCAATTCCTATCTCCTAAACTGAGGTGTTGGAGAACCTAATGCTTTCGACACTTTCATCAAAGGTGACATGAAAGGTTTCCTCAACTTGTTGTCTCCTTGTGTTAAACACCCTGAAGGCTTTGGAGATCAGTGAGTAACCTAGAAAGTATCCATCATCAGCTTTAGCATCAAACTTGCCTAGATGTTCCTTGTGATTATGAATAAACACAGGACATCCAAATACATGAAAGTAGATGATATTAGGAAGTCTACCTTTGAATATCTCATATGGGGTTTTATTATGTCTTTTGACAATGATTGACCTGTTTTGAGTGTAACAGGCTGTTTTGACTGCTTCAGTCCAGAAATGCTTTGAGAGGGCTGAGCCATTTAACATGGTTCTTGCAGCCTCGATGAGAGTTCTGTTTTTCCTTTCAGCAACCCCATTTTGTTCAGGGGTATAAGGAGATGAGAAATTTTGGGAGATTCCCTTCTCATCACAGAAACTCTCAAGCTCAGCATTTCTAAATTCAGTACCATTGTCAGTTCTGATTTGCTTCACTGTAATGTCATTCTGGTTTTCAATGTTCCTGATGAATGACATTATAGTATTAGCTGCCTGACTCTTTTTGGAAAGAAAGTATACCCAAGTGTACCTTGAAAACTCGTCGACAATGACAAGTGTATACTTCTCATGCTAGATTGATCTAGGACTAACTGGTCCAAAGAGATCCATATGCAAGAGGTGAAGGCAGCTTTTGATGGAGAAGTTTTGCTTGGTTTTGAAGGATGCTCTTTGATGTTTGCCTTTTTCACAGGCTGAGCATGGTTTATCTTTTGCAAAAACCAGTGATGGTAAGCCAAGGACCTTGTTTTGTTTTACCAAGTTGTTGAGGTTTTTAAAGTTTAAGTGTGAGAGTCTCTTGTGCCACAGCCAGTTGATGGTTTCAGTGGCTTTGGCAAAGAGACAAGTTCCATCTTTAGAGAGCGTTGACATGTCTAAGACATAAACATCATCTCTCCTAGGTGCAATCAACACAACTTCCTTGTTGGCATTAAAAATGGTACCTTGTTTGTCATTGAATTGGACAATGTACTTTGCATCACATAGCTGACTGACACTGATGAGATTGTATTTGAGACCGTTGACATAAGCTATTCTAGAGAAAACTATTCCATTGCAGTTTACTGAACCATAACCTTCAGTGGGACATGATGAATTATCACCAAACACTACCTTGGGTCCTGGTTCTTTTACAAAGTTGTGCAGATATTCCTTTACACCAGTCATGCTTCTTGAGCATCCACTATCCAGATGCCAGATAGGCTCCCTGGCATGCCTCTGCACAAGTAGTAAACAGCATTAGTTTCTCTTCGTGACCCACTTACTAGTGGGTTTGGGTCTCATGGTCTCATTGAATTGAGCAATTGATTCATGGTCAGTGGTGGAGTGCAATGAGCTACCACAGGTTTTGCATTTAGAGACTGAGGATGACTCAGTGGATTTTGGTTGTTTTGAACTTCTCCTTGCATGGATGACGTTGTCATGCTGAGATGTCTTATGAGCTGTGTTGCTCCAAATATCACAGCATATGTTCATAAGACAATCATCAGGGCGATGATCATTAAAGCCACAGTGTGGGCAAGGAGGAAAAGGCTTTGCTCTTAGTTTTTGAGCTTTGGATGAAGAAGCATACTGATGACCAACTTTTGTGTAGTTTTCTTGACTGAGAGAACTCACATATTGCAAGTGGTCAGCAGTCCTGTGATCATCCTTTTTACAGATCATGCAAAAAAGGATTCTATAACAATTGTCAGTGGTATGACTGGTATAGTAGCATAGATCACACTTCTGCTTGTTTTTGGTGGTGGCTTTTGACTTTGAAGAACTAGAGGAAGCTGACTTTGTCTCCTTGATAGGTTCAGGGACCTTTTCAATAGATTCCATTTTGTCAGTTAGCTTCCTCACAAGTTCAGTCAGTTGCTGAATCTGATCAGCTTCAGTGGGGACAGAGGATGTGGAATTTTCAGTGGGGGTGGATTCTAGTTGAGTTGGTTTTGATTATCTTTTCAAAATGGTTCTACCAAGTCCAGACCTTTCTTTAGGAGAGTGTGGATTGTAATGTAATGGAGTAAGCTCTGAGCTAGGATCAGCACCCTGAAGAGGTTCCAAAGGTGGAAGGGGTGCTTGAGATTCATCTTCAGACTCAGAGATGTGTTCAGTACTACTAGACATATCAGGGAGTCCAAGTATGCTCTTTAGAGCTTGACTTTCAGGCTCTAGAATTTTTCCAGAGTCAAAGTTGGGAAGCTTACTCTCAGGATTAAGTCTTTCAATCCAGTCACTGGGCTTGGGAATAGTCAACATACTGGTAATCATGCCACCAGACACAAATGGTTTGGGACTCTGGTCTTTGTTGCGAGAGTCAGTGAGATGGTGTTCACCTATGCCTCTCTTTTTGCTACTGGGGGCACCCACATCATCAAAGACCTTTGGATTCTTAGCAGTCCAACCTTCAATGATATCTTTTTCCCTTTTTAGTTCATCTTGAAGAGCCTGATTTCTTTTGACTAGTTCAGTGTTTTGAATTTGTAAAGTGACAGCCTCAAGCTTAGCTTGTTTAAATAGAAGTAATTCATCTCTACACTTATTCAATTCAAAACCTAACTTGTTGTACTTAGAAAAAAGATTTAATCGCTGCTCTTCTACAAACTTAAGGTCAACATTGATATAGTTCATATAAGACTGCCAATCAGAGTCATCATCCATAGAAAGTAGAATATTTACCTTCTTCATTGTGATGTTAACCCATTCTCCATTTCTGGCATGATTCTTTCCAACAGCTAGCTTGTCTTCCTCTGAGAGGGCCATCAGTGCGCTGACATGCACCATTTCGTCATCTGATGAGACTGGCTCTTCATCCCAGTCGAAGGTTTCAGCAACAAGGCCTTTGTTTTTACCCTGCACAGATTGAACACTTTTTGGTTCTGAGGGACTGGCCTCAAGCAATGCAAGCTTAGCTTTGATTTTTCTGTACTTAGCTTCAAAATCTATTGTTTTGTTCTGGTCAGATTTATTTTGAAAGTTTTGATGAGACTGATAGATTTTAGGTTGAAATTTGGTAAAGCCTGAGGAATGATTTGAGCTTGATGGTCTGTAAGAGGGTTCAGAAATTGTTTTTGAAAAACAGTCCTTTGCAAAATGACCTCTTTTGTGACACTTAAAGCATTCAGTGTCCTCATTTGCTTTAGCCGTTGAAAAACCTTTGTTTCTTTTAATAAACCTTCGAGAGTTTGCAAGGAGTGCTCTTTCCTGAAATTCAACGTTCAGGTCATTTAAGTACTCCTCACATGATCTCTCATCAGGCTCATCATCAGAGTTTTCTTGAAAATCTTGAACCACATTGTTAGAAAAGAAAGCAGTTGACATAGGTGAGGAGGTGGTCAGGGACTTCTTGACATCCTGAGACTTCTTTAAGTCAGGGTATCGTCTGTTGATGAGGTTTTCCTCATAGACAAATTTCCCATAAATTTCAGGAAGATCAAGGTTTTGGATATGATTTGCATTTCTAAGTCCCTGAGAGAAGTTTAACCACTTCTCAGGAAGACAGTTGACAAAACCAACATTAATCTCATGTTTGGACAACTTAACACCATCATTAGCCAGTTCATTTAAAAGGGTTTTGTAACGGGTGTAAGTTTGAGAGAGTGTTTCTGAGTCCCTAGCCCTGAAGGTATTATACTCAAGTTTCAGGTCCATTATCCTGTTTTCCTTGGTATCTGACGGACCCTCATGGCTATGGACTAGGTCATCCCAGGTTTGTTTAGTTGTATTACAGCTTATAACTGACTCCATTATATCATCAGGGAGACATGATATGATGATACTTTTGAGTCTTTGGTCCTGGTTGACCACTCTCCTTTCATCCTGGGTCCACTGAGCTTCAGGTTTGGGCAAACCTTCAGCAGTCTTTGGGACAAATGGACCTTCATTTATACACTTGATATAATATGGTTCCATCCCAATCAAATAGCAAAGCATACGCTTTTTCCATTTGTTGAATTTTCCAACTTCAAGTCTAGGGGCAACAGCTGAGAAAGCTCCACCCTTTTTATCGACTAGTTGGGGTACATCAATTTCAGCCATATAGGATCCTAATTTAAAAACTTTTAGAGCGGCCTAAAAATGAGTTTTATAATTAGCCTTGCTCTGGTACCACTTGTTGTTCCCTATTCACTATTGTTTAAAATCAATTAAGTACGTAAAACAATATTAACAGTGAATAATGACTGAAATTAACATAAGTAAAACACACGAGGTAATTTTCAACATCATATTCTTATTAGAAATAAATCAAAAGAATACGTTACCCAAGTACTTGCGGAATAGTACTTGGGATTGAAATGACAAAGTTTGGGTGACTCCTCTCTAAGCTTAGGCTAAGTCTAAGCACAACTCTTAGAACCCACTGAGCTAGCTCAAGGATAAAGTTGTATTTGGAGGAGGGAAAAGTTGGCTTGTGTGTATGTGTGTTTTTACAATTCACAAGCTTCAACTTTTCACTCTTCTTCTTATGCTATTTATACAAGTATGATATTTAACTTTTACCTAGAAGACAAAAACATAGAACTCAGCAAACATGAATCATGAAGGATTCAGTTACTGTTTGTCTTTCTATTTATAGTAGGCGGCGAGACTATTTCCTTTGACAGAGAATCGCCGCTTACTATAAATGGAAAGATATGATTTTAGAAGATTGTGACCATGCGTAGACTGGATAAAGACTTGAGGGACTTAGTTTTATCTGGGTAAAACTTTCCCGCTTTATCCAGCTCATTCTTCAGTCTTTAAGGCCTTCAGTCTCTTCCTTCATTTGTCTTCAGTGTTTAAAAGTTGGAGAGGAGTCGTAGGGATTCAGTGAGTTATTGTCATCACTCACTGAATCCACCATCTTCTTCTTGACTTAGACTTCACCCTTTAAGATCCGCCTTACGGAGTGGAGAGGCTTCTTCTTTGCCTCGTACTAAGTATCCTGAAGATGGCTCACTGAGAGACTATGCGCTCAGTGACCTGATTGTGTTTAACGGATTAAACACTTAGGATATTTTCTATTCAAATCCAAGATTAAGGGGATTGGGTATTTACTGAACCCAACAGTACTGTTCTTGCCATGAGATACAAAGGCAAGATTTTGAGAGCTAGAAAAGGATGGTTTTGAAACATTATAGATCTCCTGTTCAAAAACCCTTAGGTTGTTGTACATATCATCAATTGATATGGTGTTAATTTAGGTATGTTCATCATGGTCATTGCTAAACTTGACTACTCCTTTGGTAAAGATCTGAGGAATTTATGGTTTGCATCATCATCAGAAACGCCAGCACCATGGGCCTCCATTTGTGACAAAAGTTGTTAAAACCTGTCATAGCCCTTCTCTAATCCTTCAGAACTAGAGATAGTAAAAGCCTCAAATTGTTGTTTGTAAACAGCCTTTTGCATCTTCTTGGCATTTCCTCCAAATCTAACCTTGATTGCCTCCCATATTTCTTTAGCATCATCCATCCCATGAAAACGTTTGATATGCTCTTTGGGAAGTGCCATCAACAAGATGCTTTTGGCCTTCCTCTCCTTCTCTACAACAAGGATCTCAGCAGTAGTGACAGGTGGCAATATAGTATAAGTGTCATCTTTTCCTTTAGTAACTCTCTTTTTAGAGTTACCCTTCTGTATCACCTTCCAAACTTCATTGTCTGTGTACTCTAAGTAATGATCCATCTCCATTGCTCAGATGTCATATTCATCTTTCTTTAGTGGTGGAAGCTTCATGTTGGAGATGTTTGTGGTGTTAGTGATTTGGGTTGGTTTGATTTGAGTGTCATTGTTCCTTCTACATGGTTGGATTTTTCATCATTGTGATGCTCAGAGTAGGTTTCAGTTGCCTTTTCACTTAGTCTCTCAGACATGATTGATGTTTTTCTGGTTGGAATGAGTATTTGCTTTTGTGTATCTTCAACAGCAGAGTCCTTCTACAGGCTCTGATACAACTTGTAGGTCCAAAAGTTTATGGATCTAAGTAGCCTTGAATGACTTATAATAAACTTGAATAAATCCAAATTTATTATGTGAAGAACTCTTAACAATATCTTGATGTGTTAATGCGGAATCTTAACACACAAAGTATGAAGAACACAAGAGTAACTAACTTTGTATTTTCTATTAACCACTTTGCTCAAGGTTAAAGCTTACAACTCGTACTTTAACCTAATACCTTAGGGATCCTTTTATACACCAAGGAAACCCTAATTCTACAAGACTTGTAGAAGGGTACAGATATCTCTTCCTAAGATATCTCAACGCATACATATCTATTCCTAATATAACTCTAACAAACTATCCTGATTTTATCATAAATAGACTTAACTACCAACTATTAGTTCTGCCAGACTTAACTCCATTAGTATTGGCAGACTTAACTATCAACATACTTAATTCTGGTCTACCAGACTTAACTACTAATACTACCAGAATTAACTCTAAACAGACTTAAACATAATTAAATCTATTTTTACAAAATATAATTCCCTATAATTTTTAATAATAGATCTGATGTTAATTAATAAAAACCTAACCTTTCCCACCAAAATTAGTTTATGCAATGATACATTGTTCTAGGGTTTATCCATTGAACTAAATAATATAATCCACTTATCATGAAGGTTTATAACCACATATTAACAGACCACGTCACTTTGTGCCCAACTAAAAGTTGCACCTATATGATTATTTCGTCTAAACAACTAAATAATCATATATATACATATGTTAGATACTTTAATTAGTAAAAATGTTGTGTTTGGCATATACACAACTAAACCAAGTACGCCTATAATATACATAATCGGTTCCTCAGTATTTTGGTACAAAATATGTTTCATCATTCTACTGATTTCTCATGGCCTACATTAGATGGGTAAAAACATGCATGGTAAATAACTGTTATGTTTTCGAGAATATCGGATCCGACCTACATGGTCGCCCATGGTAAAAGTTGTAAATTAAATCTACATATCTCATTTACGAAACCACTACCCATTCGGCAAATTTCACTATTTGTTGTTCAAGTCAAGTGCAATCAAAGTTAATCTACACTTTTTTGCATGAACTCTAATATGAAAAATGTACTTTACTATTACTAATAAAATGTGATCTTTCGTAAATGGTAAGTTGTCCCAATCCTCTTTTCGTTTGTCATTTTTTCAAGTGAAACCTTTTATAACCATTTTGTTTGGAAAAAATTTGATTACATTGTAGCCTAATTTTGCCAATTTTTTTGGCTAATTTCTGCAACTGAAGCATCCATTTGCAATCAAATAGACTGTTTAGCAAGTATCCAGGTTGAGGCAACAATAGGTTAAATCACAAAGACAATGCTAATAATTATCTTCCTCGTATAATAATTCAAAAATAAAACTATTGTAAGTAGTACCTCAACAATACATAATGCTCATTCCAAGGCAGCATGTTTCTCAACCGAAGGCTAAGATTAATTCTCATGGAAATCTATTGCACTTGCACTTTTTCTGCTCAGTCTTAGATGTGGGCTTCTCCTTGGTCAAACATATGGCCAGGTAAGTGACATTACAAATAAGACAAAAAGAGTTACCTAAAGAAAGATTTGACACATTCATCATTGAAGGTAAATCTCGAGTTTGTAACCCTCTCCCAAGATTTCAAACTTATATGTAGCTGTAAAGGCGTCTCTTCAAATAGCAGCAACATGTGCTTTTTCTCTTCTACCTGCAGTCATCATTATTTTCTCTTTCATAAAGCGTGTTACGATATTCGATTGTTAATAAAGTTTAAAAATATTTGTCTCAGTCTTATATAAGTATTTTCTATCCAAAGCTCAATTATATGTTAAACATAACATTTTCACCCATGCGCCCCATTGATATAGTAGTTCAGTTCGTTGTCACAAAGGAATCACTTGATAACAAATCTAGTAAGTTACAGCAGAGTATTGACATTGTCACTTATTTCGTTACCTACCTGTTGCCATGCAACTCATCCAGGGGCTTCTCCTTCCTCTGCTAAGTCTTATCGTCACGTACGTCTAGCTATCCAAGTAATATACAATTGTGCACCATCATAATTTATTAAATAGTCACATCTTACCTCTCTTCTTAAACTTGACATGGCCATTTAAAACCCTTATAGCTGCAAAATAGTAAAAGTTACTTGTGATTGCATTTTATATCATAAAAATACATAAAGCTAATTACCATATTTGGGAAGAGTAACCAATTCTGTATCCACGCCAGTTAATTTTGGCATAAACCACTTGATATGTTCTCCTACTGCTTCATCTACTTTTAAGTGTTTCACACTCAGAATAAACCAGAATGTTACTCTTTCTGTTACGCCCCTAAAACCGAAAAATTTAAACTTTTGAAATGACTTGAATTCAGACCAACTTATATTGACATTTTGTTGACAAACATGAAACTTAAATCAATAAACGGAAGAAACCGGGAAGTTTTCTTGTTTTGAATTAAAAGACACTTGAAAGGTTCCTGCTGACGGGTGGACGCCATCGCCCACACTACGCGACACCGTCACCCTTAAAAGGGAGTGTCAGATTATGAATAAAATTTAAAGCCCGACGGCTCAGAAGTTTTACAACCCAACAGGGTCAGAACTTCTCCAGACGCCGTCACTTTATAATTGGGACGCCGTCAAAAAATAAACTTAACCTAACGCCTCAGAGAAATTACAACCAGACGGGGTCACAAGGTTTGCGACGCCGTCTGGGGACCAGACCTGCACTTTTTGTGCATAAATTCTGCACAACATTCATAACTTTACTCTTAAAACTTTCATTTCACAGGACTAAGGATTTCAAATGATCCATCATAATATACAAGGTTTTTACCATTCAACCTTTTAACCCTTAACTACCCAAAACGGATCAAAGAACATTGCGCCAAACATCATTCTACTATTATTTAACCCTTTACCAACAAAGGTTTAAGATTAACATTTGAAATCCATTTAGCTACATACCAAGGACATGACCATAAGACCAAAAGTAAAATTGACTATATGACCCGAAAATATACCAAGACGAGACTTGACTCTTCGGGGCTTCCAACTTTCAACACCTTTGGTCCAAAAGACTTCAAAAACTATATGCTAAAGTGTAATCCGTCTTACACCTAATTCTTACCCTTGTCTTCTTTGCCGGAACCTACAAAACATTATTAACTATAACGTAAGCGAAATGCTTAGTAAGTAAGTGGGTCATATGCTTAATATATCTTTAATCACACAATGATTTCTTGGAGCATCTATAACACAAAACATACCTTAATTACATAATTAGGCAACTTTTACAATTAAAAGCTATGGATCCAAAAGCTACTATAACAAGCTCTAACAAACTATAAAATACAATAAATTAATCATAATTAAGCATAGCAACACAAAAACCCACTATACTTAACTCAATCCCACAATAGGTTTTCTATAGAGATTGAGTCACAAGTTTTCTTAAGCTTCCTATACAAAAATTAGTCTTAATTAGAGACTAGAACTAATAATTCCATTATATGGTAACATTCTATTACTACCTTCAATTCTAGTAACCAAAACCCTTATCATAAAAATTAGAGAATACACTTACTTTATTAGGGGAATTGAATTTAAGGGCTTATTAGCCTTATTAATCACCACTTCAAGGTCAAACTAAGCTCAATTGATGGTTTATTGTTTTTCTTCTTCTCCCTCTTCTCTTCACGTTCTTCTCACACAATTTCTCCCAAGTTTTCTGGATAATTCTGCCAGCACCTTGATTATCATTTTTATTAATTTAACTTTGCCCTATTGGCGATTCCAGTCCCTCTATTTTCTAATTTCATAGATTGGCCTCTTATGTTTCTACTATAATACACATTCATATAACTATAACTTATAGTTAGTCTTTCCAACTTCAATATAAAATAAAGTACTAACACCTATATATATGTATATATATATATATATATATATATATATATATATATATATATATATATATACATATATATATATATATATATACATATATATATATAATAATACCTTGTCGGGATACGGGTGTAACAATTCACCCCTCCTAAAATTTGATTTCGTCCTCAAAATCTATGCTTGAAAAAGTTGAGGATACTTGCTCCTCATTCTTTCTTCCGTTTCCAATCTTTCTTCCGTTTCCCATCTAATACTTGTACTCTTTCGATGTCTCCATTGCACCATCACCAAAGGAATTTCTTTATTCCTAAGTTGTCTTATTTTTATTCCTAGTATTGCCTCCGGTTCTTCTTGTGACGTTAAATTCGGATCTATCTCTATATCGTCCAACGTAACCACACTAGTTTCATCTGCTAAACATTTTCTTAAATAGGACACACGGAAGGTATTAAGAATTCTTATCATCTCTTCGGAAAGTTCCAAAACGTAAGCCACTTCCCCAACACGTTCTAATATTTTGAAGGGTCCAATGAATCTTGGACTTAACTTTCCTTTGTGTTTGAATCTAAAAACATCTTTCCACGGAGAAACCTTAAGCATTACAAAATCTCCTACTTCAAATTCAATTAGTCTTCTTCGATTATCGGCGTAGCTTTTCCATCTATCTTGAGCCGCTTTGAGTCTTTCATGAATTATCTCTATTTTCTCGGTTGTTGCTAGTACTACATCCGTACTAGCCAATTCTTTTTGTCCCACTTCATCCCAACATACCGGGGTTCTACATTTTCTACCATAGAGCATCTCATAAGGCAGTATCTCTATACTAGAGTGGTAACTATTGTTATAATCAAATTCTGCTAAAGGTAAGTGATCATCCCAATTTCCTCCAAAGTTGATTACACAAGCTCGTAACATATCTTCAAGTGTTTGAATCGTTCTTTCACTTTGCCCATCGGTTTGCGGATGGAAAGTCGTGCTCATATGTAACTTTGTACCTAATTCTTCTTGGAAGTTTTGCCAAAATGAAGAAGTAAATCTTCCATCTCTATCCAGATTATAGAAATGGGTACTCCATGTTGAGCAAATGATACTCCTCACCCCTACTGCATAACCTTTCACAAGCTATCTCTATTTACACGGTGACACATTCATTAGCACCAAAAACAAAAGGTATACTTCTCTACAAAAATCAAACATAAAAACATCCCTACAAAACTTCCTTTCATGGGTGACACAAGTAATCAAGGGGGTATTTGGCATTGCTTTTGAAAATTAATTATCATATTATCGTGTTTCGAAGTCGTGTATTATCAGTTATAGTGTTTGGGTGTAAAAAACATATGCAAAAGGGGCATAATAACATAATGCAACAATGTAGTAATTAGTAAATAATATCGGTGCCATGAATGTCGTAACAAACAGAAACCGAAATATGTACAAAATGAATCGAAATCGACCCATCTGGTAAAATGCTTTTGACGCCATTCCTTCCATTTTCACACCTTCTACTTCTTCCTTTGCTTCACATACACCTTCTTCACCATCTTCTATTTTTTTGCGTGTTACAACAAAATATATTTAATATTTATACCTAATACATTATTTACTTGCTTGAATTAAACAAAACGTCATAGTAAAAAACTTGTGAATTAACTAACCCAGTTGTGAAATGTGTATTTTTCTCCTATTTCACATACACTTTCTTCACCATCTCATATCTTGTCTGCATATTATAAGAAAATATACTAAAGGGTTTATCTTTCTAATAATAATTAATATAATAGATCATTACCCATAAAACAAGAACACATACCGGAATCATATTTCAAGGTTTAATTAATCGAATGCAAATAGTAATTAAAACTGGAATTGAAATTCAAACATACCTTAATAAACACAAAACATATGAATTTCATATGTACTCAACCATCGGTTAATGAATTTGTTGAACTTGAGTTGGCGAAATGATGGATTGTTGATTTTGAGGTAATTGCAGTTCTAAGCATTCATTTAGGTTTTAGGATTATGGTAAATGATGTTTTTTGTGAATGAAACTGATTTAAACCCATGATAGGCATTTTGAATTTTAAATTGATGACTAAGAGAGATTGATTACTGATTTTTAGGGGAGTTACTAAAATTATGTTAATTTTGGAAAAGGGGGGTGTTTATTTAGTGTCACTACAAGAATTCAGGCAAATAGCCATGGACAGAATTTGTGGGTAAAAGCCATATTTTCGTGGGTAACTAGGTAGTACCCACGGATTACCCACGACTCTCTATAGATGGGTAAAACCTCTGAGGCTAATTGTTTGCCCACGGAATTTTCATACTATGGGTAAGTTTACCCATGTCATTCTTGGTGGGTGATGGTTTTGCATTCATGGGTAATTTGTTTGTGGGATTTTCTAACTCACCACATAACACCCATAGATATACCTGTGTGTATTGTGTGGGTAACATTGCCCACAAAACTATTTGTGTGTAAAATTCAACTCCCCCACAATAATCCTTGAATAGAATTAACCACGTATGTAGTCGTGTGTAAAAAGCGTGAGCTAATTTGCCCATGATAATCCGTGGGAAACATTACCCACACATATGACCGTCAGTAAATGTCATGGGCAAACATGACATCTTTTCCATGAATATTTTGTAGGTATATTCGTAGCTAACTTACCCACACATTAAACACAAATATTTTTGAAATATAAAGCACACGATAATAAATAGATCATTCTTACATAAATATTAAGTGATGGATCTAGACACACTCCTTGTGTCAATGATATTTTGTATAATATTATTAAGCACGCGGAATTTACTTAGTAATACTTAGAATATGGATTGTATGATGTATTGTATATAAACACAGATTAAACACAAAACTTAAGCTCCAATATTATTGATGAATAATACGAGTGATCTTAGCTTATCACTAGGGTTACACCTTGAAGCTCTTGTGTGTAATACGTATGTAATTACTAGTACCTAAGACAATGACCTACGATCTCCTTTTATACAACAAGGAGTCCTTTACAAGATAAGTATAAAGCTAACATAATAGAATACACACAAGATCTATTCTATACTTATCTAGACGCGTTAACCTTATCATAAACAATAGCAGTGGTAATAATGTTCTAGCAGTGGGAATACGTTTCCACTGCTAGTGTTAAACCAAGCAGTATAAACCACATACTATCCATGGTAACGGATTATTCCCAACAATCCTCCCCTAAACTTATGATTTCTCTGTAAATCAATAAGTTTCTTCATTATGCATTATCTTCAAGGATTTGGGAATTCAACAAAACACTTCACTTCTTTCTTAACTTCTGTATAGCTCTTGAACATTGATCTTGAAGTCTTTGTAACAATGCTCATACCTTTTCATTGTCTTCATTAACTCTTATTGGTAAGGTTCACATCACTGTAAGAGCTCCAGCTCTAAGTGGATATTCTTTCTCAGCAAGCATGAAAAAGTCTTCTCCATTAGTCGTAGAGACATGATGAACTTCACATGAATCATAGTAAAACCATTTAGTACCAAAACTTGTGAATAAGGTTTTCCAGAATTCATCATCAGCATTTGGTTCATAGAGCCTTATAAGATTCACCCATAACTGCATCTCCTTAGTATCTTTGAGATCCTGAGCATTAAACCTTTCTTGTACTAACCTCCATAGTGTAATAAGGTCATCTCTGTCAAAAGCTTTAATAAGATCTTCAAATGTCATGAATGATGAAGTTTCACCTCCCAGCCTTGTGATCTTCCATGATGAAGCAAAATTGCTAGCAGTAAAAACTTCCCAATCAATAATAGGATGTCGAACTTGCAGTGGATCTGGATAAAAAATCTTCTTCTATTATCATCATTCCAGTCAGTTGTTCTTCAGTGAACTTCTCAGTAGGAATTTCCTTCTCAGTAGACATTACTTGATCTTCATCAACCTTAGTCTTCTTAACAGTTTGAGAATCACTTACTTTGGCCTTTCTCTTCAATCTAGCAAATCTTCTTGCTTCTTCTTCAGAGCCTATTGCAATAAAATCTTTATCTTGTTCTTGAGTTCTGTAGTAAGCCTTTTCAACTTGATCATCAGACATTCCTTTGAATTGATGCATCTTCCAACCTCCAACATGACAACAATAAGTTTTCATATATGAAAGAATTTGTCTCTTGGTAGGTTGTCTTGATTTCTTTTGACCCTTTTTTACTGTACTAATCACATCTTCAAGTGCTTGATTGTTCTTCATTTTAATGAAATCCTTCAACTGGTCAATTCTTTGTTCCTCAGTCAAGGATGCATCAACTACTAGGTCAATTGCCTTTTTCTTGATCTCTGCATTATTAGCAATCAAGAATTCAATATCTTCTTCAGTAGGAACATAACTAAACTCTGGAGTCTTTTCTCTAAGAATTGTTGGTTGAATATTGAGCAGTGGATCTTCTTCCATTCTATTCAATCTTTTAGCTTCCATAAAACTTGCAACTTCCAATTCTTCAAGCTTTTTCTTTTCAGCCATTTGTTCTTCAGAGATCTTTACAGCAATTTCACTATCAAGTGCAATTTGTGCTTGTCTTTTCTTTGAAATCTTTCTTCCAGATTGCTTTACATTTTCCATAACTGCTTTACCTTTGTCTTTCTTCAACTTATCAAATTCTTCACTTGCAGTGGCAAAAGTTGGCTCTGCAGTGGAAATAAAATCAGTGGTAAAATCAGTTGCAGTTTGAAAAATGTCTTGATCTTCAAGTTGCTCTCCATGAGTTTCAGCTTCCTTTGCTTCTTTACTTATATCTCCTTCATCTTCAAAATCAAATTTCCTCCCCTTAGTGTCAACACCTATTGTCCTCCCCTATTTGGAAGAATTTCCCAAATCCTGATCAGCTGAATCACCATCAGTAGGTGAGGATGAAGATGAAACTACCAACTTTGCAGTCCTCTTGGGCTTTGTCAACCCCTGCATCTCCTCCTTTAAGGCCTGAATCTCTTCCTTTAAATGTTTAACATCTATGGCATGCTGCTTCTTGACATGTGCCAAATTCTTCTGTAGAGATTCAACCTGCTTGACTAACTTGGTACACAAAACCATCAATTCCAATTGGTTCCCACTGCCCTCATCACTTCCAACTGTATTACCTATTGGGAGAGGTGAATCATGAGGCAAAGGTTCAGATTCCTCCCTAGTTGGACTAGATTGAAGTCTAGAACCACCACTACTTGTTCCTAAACCATAAGGTTCAGAAACTTGCTGTGTTATCATGAGAGGAGTTGACTGTTTAGACCTTCTCTCATAGGTTCTTGAAACTGGTGGGGTATAATCAATGTTTGGAACATTAATTATGGGTGTGTTTTGTTCAGATGAAATTTTAGCAAGCATATAGGGTAGGAGAGGTGTAAAAATCATATTTCCATCTTTGTTCAAATTTTGAAAAACTTTAGGCTTTAGGCAACTGATTTGATAAACATTAGTTTGAGATTGCAGTTGAAACTCATTAAGCATTGCTTGCACAAACCTTGGATACATTAAAAATTTTGTTTTACTCTGTACATTGCCTTTCATACTTGTAAAGTTATAGTTTGACCAGTTAAAAATCTTATCAGTGACTAGACAAACCAAAGGATAAGCCATGGTTGAACTAAATTGCTCATAAGATGTTTTCTTTGGACTGAGACAATGCAACAGAGTATGAATCAAAAATCTCCATTGGGGACAAAAACTACTCTTTTTGAAAGTAGACTTTTTGTCAGTGGTATCATACCCCATGGATGATAAAGTATCATGAATTTCGGGCATAGGTAATGTGATGAGACCATTTAGATCATCCAATTGGAGTACTCTCCTCAAGGATGCCTCAGTAACATCAATAGTTACCCCATCCACAGTGGCTCTTAGAGCATCCACTGTTTCATGTGTATCTCCATTCTCAAGTGTTATGGACTGAGCAGAAGTCCAAAACTGTTTGATTTGAGAGATATAGATTGCGGGATTTAAAAGCAAAGCATACCTTATATGGGTGGTATAAAGAAAGTCCACAATCTGATGAAAAACAAGGCCACTCTTCTCATTAGACTTTTGTAGGTAGGCCACTAGGTTGTGCTCATCTGCAAACTTCAAAGATGCCATAGAAACTTTTGATGAAAAACGATATTATGTTAGTAACAATTGAAAGAATAGCTAGCTAATTGAGAGAGAAAGATATATAGGGTTAGGGTTTAGAATTATTGCGCAAGTAAAATTATCTTTAGAAAGTATTATAATATGGAAAGAAGATAATTCTCTTAAAATTTTAACCCTATATATGACAAACAGTGGTTACTTTCAACGGCTAGTAAAAATAAGTTACTGACACAATCAGTTGTAACGGCTAGAACAACAGTGGTAAAATAACACTGTCAGTGGTAACTGTGAACTAGCAGTGGTAATTTTTCACAAAAATTTCAAAGAGCAGTGGTAAATAAAATCAAATAAAACTAGACTACTCTTATCATAGTTTTTAGCAAACTACCAGCTATCAACGGATTTGATATGTCTTTACCATGAGCCGTTTGCTATGGACTAGCCAACTCTTAATCATAAAGAATATGGTGAGTTGATACCCATATAGTTTTTGGTAAACTATCAACCATAAACGGATTTGACAAGTCTTTACCAGTAGTCGTTTACTCTGGACTAGTTGATTCTTATGTGTATAAGACATGGTGAATCAATAACCATTTGTTGTGTATCTCAGATATACACCTTTTAAAATCAACTCCTATCAAACCTTGGTTATGTTTTTGTAAGACATAGAAATAACCAACTTGATATTAACCAAAGTTATCTTTAACCAACCCAAGTAAAATATCTTCCAAAGTCAATTTGATAATATCTATATTTACTCCTTAACCTACCAAAATAGGAAAAAGTAAATATTCTCATTAAATAACCCTTTCAACCGACCTTGTCTATATAAGGAGGCTTGGCTTGTTGAAATCTTGATCAAATCACATTCAAACATCCAAGAATCCTAAAACAATCATGAGTAATCCTTCCAATATCATCAACATCTCTTCAGACTCAGAAGAAGAATATGTAATCGAGTCAGAGTCCTCCTCTGAAGCATCAGGATGGTGTGGATACTTTCCACTAGGGGCTGGCTCTTCATCCAAAAGGTATACCAAAGAAACTGCTAAGCGTATGCCTGCAGCTAAGCCTGCAAAATCTCTTGAGTTCTACTCCAGCTCATCTGATGATGATGAGAAGAATGATGAAACTTATTCCATGGCCAAAGATTTGCCAAAAGCTCTTTCAATAGCACTGGAAACAGCTATCTCCAATATGACGCAGATATCCATTCCAACTAAGTCTGCAATGCTACCAAAGCCTCCTCCACAAATTCTTGGTCTTCCATGTCCAAGAATGCAGTCCACCTTTGAGAACAAAAGGAAGAGGGCACAGAAAAACAAGCATGATTATGTGGGTAAAGGTAAGAAGCCAATGGATTAGCTGAAGTTAGATGTAGGATGTGCTAGGTTGCAGTCTTTTGTGTTTTGATGATAAGTAGTACTTTAACTTTGGTTGTATTGAATCACGTTATATTAATGAAGTTCCTTTGTTTTCCTTTTTCCACTGTAAAAGCAAACTTGTTACCACTGGTTGCAAAATAGTTCCCACTGTTAAACACTAATTTCTGTATAAACATCAGTGGACAACTAGAAAGTCAATCACCAAAGAGTAACCTATTCAATGTAAACAAAGGAATCCTTCAACTCTGCAAATCACGAACATAAACCAAATACTGGAATCACTGTTGAGTTTTGGCAATGGTTACTGTATATGTATAAATGAACATAGCAGTGGCTATACTCAATAAAGTCAACTCACAAACATTGATACACTTTCCAAGGCCACAGGACTCCTATTTACTTCTCAACTACTTACACCTTCCCCTTATTAACTTCTTGAAGCCAACTTAACATATATTTAACAAACCATTTAACACAAACCACTCAAATCACATACTCCAAAACTTTCACTCTCAAAGATCATTTCTCCAATAACACCATGAGTCAATCAAGTCCAATCAATCTTTCTTCTAGCAGTTCATCTGATAGTTCATGGGATGACTTTGTTTTGAAAAACCCTGGGAGAGTTGAAAAAGAAGAGTATGAGAAGGTTGTATCCAGGAAGAAAAGACATTCAATGGTTCTTTCAAATCCTTTTCCTGCTGGTCCTTCATCACTACAACCAGAGCCTCAGGATGCACTAATCAAGGAAGATAGCTCAGAGATCAGCTCCTATGTATCTCCATATGAAGATACAGATGATGAGACCTCTGGAAGAGTCCTGAGTGTTCCCCCTCTTGCAGCAATAGCTCCTCCTGAAGAGCTCCAACCATCACCTTCACTACCATTGCTATCAGCACCTCCATCAGCAGGTCCTTCATCATCCTCACCACCAGTCAGAGAAGTGGTAAGGGGGTTAGCATGTCCTAGAGTGCATGAGTGGATTGACATGCGAGGAGCTCCTAAGGTGATGCCAAGCTGGGGCTTTCCCAAGAAGCCATAGATGATAGATGATGGGTAGGAAGGAGATGGGTTAGGAAGCTTGTGTTTGGGGTAGGTTGTTGGTAGTTGTATTTCAGTTTATGTTGTGATGCTTGTACTCTGTATTCCATGGATGAACTGCTACACTTAGAGTGCAGTTTTGTGAAATAATAATAATAATCCATGTTTTTCCTTTAATTTTAGTGTTCCTGCATCACACATTTTGTTCCACTAACTTCATTATCAAAACTGACATACTGTCCATTATAATGCTCAAAATCAGAAAGATAGGACTTGTTGCCAGTCATGTGCCTTGAACACCTACTATCTATATATCCTTGATCTGATCTTTTTATCCTTGGATGTTCCTGCACATAAGAGTAAAGAGTTAGTTTCTTTTGGGGACCCAAGCCATGATTGACTTGGATCTGCCTCGTGTATCAATATAGTTAAATCTATCAAAGGTCATTGATACAACATTGGGATTGGTTGTAGAGGTAATTCCTTTAGGTTTCCATTCCCAACGTGCTGAGGCCTTTACAGCATTGCCCATGTCCCCCCTTTTCTTGTTTACAACCCTTGCAGTGGTAACTTTTGAATGAGCAGTGGTAACTGTTGGTTTCTTTTTAGGCAACCACTGTTGGTTATAATTAACCTTTTTAGCTTGAAAGGTTCTTTTCCATGTTTGTGCAGATTTTGCAAAAGTTGTTTTGTAGTTTGCACTTTTAACAGGTGACTTAGGATGAGCAGTGTTAATAGTTTTTGCAGTGGCAAAAGTTTTGAGGCTACTTCTTAGTTGAACTGCTCTTGGGACCATTTTGCAATGTGAATTAGGGTGTGCATTATTTTGAAACTTGTTAGACTCCACCCTTTTATTCCCATATACTTCCCTTCTCCCATTATGATAATCACAATAAGCATGTAAATGATCAAAACTACCACAGATATAGCATGCCTTATTGTACATCACAAAATCACTACCTAGTTGTTGAGATTTAACATGATTCCAACTCCTCTGATTACCCCTAGGAGCTGTAGGCTTGTTCCTATACATCTCAGCATACTTTACAGTTGGTCTAGGTTTATTAATTGGTTTCCTAGGTTCCTCTGTAACAGTATTAACAACTTTTGGGATAGAAGTCTCTACATTCTTTTTAACACTCTCATCTACAACAGATGAGTTACTAGCACTCTCAAAAACATCATTATCAAGCTTACTCTCTTCCTCACTCTTCACAACTGTGTCTTTTAAAGGACCATATTCTATTTCAAGATCCTTAAAATCCTCTATGCATGTATGAGCTAGGTCTACACCTGGAGGTGAATGCACACCCCTTAGTGGTGGAGGCACAATATTATAACCCATACCAGACTTAGCTTTATTATATATTTGAGCATTCCAAATTTTATCAATTCACTTAGATTGATGATAACATGTGTCTACAGTTAAATTGACATTTTCAATATTCTTTTGAAGTTTTTCAAGCTCCTTTTGGTATGCTTCATTCACAGCAGTTGTATGTTCTACCTCTCTTCTAAGAAGAATCATATCATCATTATATTTTGACTCATTTGCCTGATAGTGCTCTATTTGCTTTTCTAACACTGCCATAGCTCTTCTAAGATTAGACACAGTATAATTAGCAGTATATAACTCTTGTCTTTCATTAGAATATAGATCATTAAGCCTTTCAACTTCTTTAGCAGCCCTACATGTTTTAGAACAACTATCAAAGTTTTGTACCTCAGAGTCAGAGAAAAGCCATGAGAGCAAATTCAGTAGCAACAAGAGCAGCATCTGAATGTTCTTCTTCTTGTTCATCAGCCATGAAACTCCAATCATGCTCACACCATCAATAGCCAGCATTGCCTTTGGTTCTTCTATAGTTGGTCCCTTCTTTTCCTTGTACCAAGTAGACCTGTTGTCTTTGGTCTTTGGTCTTCTGCATTCTCTAGCAAAATGTCCAAACTTGTGGCAGTTAAAGCACTCCACTTTCTTCTTGTCAAAGCCTGCAGTATCATCACCATTAATGTGGATAGGCTTGCCAGTCTTCTTGTAAAATTTCTTAGCCCTCATGCTAAGAAGAGTTATCTGCCATTTTATATCCATCTCCTCCAAGTCATCTTCATCAATTTGCTCTATGTCTTCATGAGTTAAGACAGAGCCATCAACTTGTGTGGAGATAAAAGCATAATAGGTAGGATCTCCAATACTAGCAACCTTCTTCTTTGAACCTGCAGTGGTAACGTTAACATTACCAGTGGAAACTTTAGAACCTGCAGTGGCAATATCATCATCACTTTCATCTTCAGAATCATTACTGTCAACAGAGGTTGACAACAATGCAAAGCTACTAGAGCTTGTACCAAGTTTCCCTGCCTTCTTCAACCTTTGCTCAATAAGTTTGAAGTTGTTGTAAAGGTCATTGAGCTTCATTGTTTCTATGTCTGATTTGTTTTCCCAGACAGTAACATTGGTTTGAAACTATGAAGGCAAACTTCTTAGAAACTTCAAATTGAGGTCTTCCTTTTCTACCTCAATGCCAAACACAGTCAGTTGTGTTACAATCTTCTGAAGTTTGGTGAAGATGCTATCAAGTGAGTCATTGCTTGAAGCAGAGAAGTTTTCATAACTTTGCTTCAATAATGTCTTTTGTGTCTTCTTTGTAGCATCATTACCACCAAACACTGAGCAAATCTCTTCAAACAGTTTTTTAGCAGTCTTGTACTTGCTAAATGCAATGATCTGATCTCTAGGAAGAGTCATCACCAACAAACTTCTAGCTTTAAGATCATTATTCTTGCAAGCCTTTTCAATACTAGATTCAGGCACAGAAACCTTCACAACATCTGTGTCACCAACCTTCACAGTACTAGTCACAGGCTTGAAGGAATCACAAGTTTGAATGATCTCCCATAGAGCATAGTCCTGAATGAGAAAGTATTGCTCTATCAGTATCCTCCACATCTCAAACTCATTAAGTTTGAGCTTAGGTAGCCTTGGTGTAGAAGCGTTGGACTGGTTGTTTTCCATCTCCATTGAATTAAGTGAGTAGATTAAACTAATTCCTTGGATCTTCTAAAACAAAATATCAGAACCTTCGCTCTGATACCACTTGATGGATCTAGACACACTCCTTGTGTCAATGATATTTTGTATAATATTATTAAGCACGCAGAATTTACTTAGTAATACTTAGAAAATGGATTGTATGATGTATTGTATATAAACACAGATTAAACACAAAACTTAAGCTCCAATATTATTGATGAATAATACGAGTGATCTTAGCTTATCACTAGGGTTACACCTTGAAGCTCTTGTGTGTAATACGTATGTAATTACTAGTACCTAAGACAATGACCTAGGATCTCCTTTTATACAACAAGGAGTCCTTTAAAGCTAACATAATAGAATATACACAAGATCTATTCTATACTTATCTAGACGCGTTAACCTTATCATAAACAATAGCAGTGGTAATAATGTTAGAGCAGTGGGAATACGTTTCCACTGCTAGTGTTAAACCAAGCATTATAAACCACATACTATCCATGGTAACGGATTATTCCCAACATTAAGTCTCATAATTAGCACAAACCATCATTCTAATGATGTCCCAAAACAAATAAAATAAATTGAAATGAGCAAACCATCATCATATATAAGTCTCAAAACAATTAACATGAAGATAAATATGACTTAAGAACTCACGATCATGCGACTATCATGGTCATTTTCCTCTCTTCCACCTGCTCGGGTGTGACTAGTATTGGGATCTTGATGAGCATCTCCTCCATCAGAAGAATTTCCACTATCAGAATCACAATCCAAAAGTGTTATATTGAAACGATTGCACACAATCCCAAGAGTTTTATTTAATATGTTGATCTTTCTCTCCATTTTCATAGGCTTTTTCTCCCACCTGTCGTCTACCTTGGTAACTGTAGTTGTTTTATTTCCAGAATCTATATTTTTAATATAATCATCTTGCTTTTACCCAACACCATACATATTTATTCTCTTTGCACCCCCTGTTGCTGCAATGTAAAGTATTGTTTCATCTACATGACTTTCTGTAGAAGCTGGATTTTCCTCCCTTTCTTGCCTTAGCCGCAACACCTTATCCTGTAAGTGTGTACATTTAACCATGAGTAATGATAGAACTAAGAACGATATTGTATAATGAGGAACTCAGAACTTACATTGATTGTTTTTGACTTCTCATTAATAAATGTTTTCTTGTCATTGTCGCTGTTATGAGTATGCAAAAAAAGCTCAAATCCCGTAGGTGGACGCTAGTATATAGATTCCTACATCACATATGCATAAAGAAGATATTAAAAAGAATATTTGGATACATATTGCGATCATAGTAATGATGTATTATGTGTAGCGTAATACAATATGTATGGTTTATTGTATGGCATAGAAAAAAGTAGTCAAACGAGTACACATCATGATATGCTTGTTATCAGGTTATGAAATAAGCACAACTTCACATAAATATTTTAAAAGATAACAACCTATTATAAAACCATAAGTATAAATACATTATAGCAAAGCCAAAATGGCTACTGACCCTCACAAGCAAGAATACATGCATCTACAAGATATTAGTTTACTATTGATTTTACGTCCCCACATACAAGATCAATAATAAGCACACTTTTTAATATGTCAAACCATGAAAACTATGAAATGAAATGTGAGCAGGCAACTAAATCAGACCACTGAAACCCATTATTTGCAACAGTAACCCATAATGTCACCATCCTGTACATGTGTTGCAGCAATGAATGAACTAAGTTTGCGAGTCACTAATTGATCGACCATTATGCGTGAGGTAGTAATAAACTTCATGGAGGTTTGGTGCAATGGTCTGCAAGTGTTTTGTTTGTCTGGTGTGTTTATTCTTCAGTTCTGCTACATATACAAGTGAGTGTTTCTACCATTCTGCTACAAGTACATCTACAAGTGACATTTTTTTACATTTCTGCTACAAGTTCAATACTTCAATTTTACAACAAGCTCATATGTCAGTTTTCTATATCAGTATATCTTACTATGAAATAAAAAGGGACGATGGTCTAAAACTTTGCCAACTAAGCAAGGCAAAATTAAGATAGTAAAAGATTTAAGCTAAGGGTTGATTGCACCAAGTTAGGTGAAATATAACCATATTTATATTTTTCAATTAACAGTAGTACATCTATATCTCTAAGTCTAAAAGAAAGTGGTGTTGTGTTTTGATGAATTTGATATTCATTGAAAATGTAAATAAGTTTTATCTCTTTTACCAGCAAAACAATTTCTTCTAGCAAGAGAAAAAAGTTGAAAAAAAAGAGTCAACCTATCATAATTAATAAGTAAAGGGAAGGCTAGATAGAGTACTCACTGAATAATAATGTAAGCTACAGCCTTACAACGATGCCCATTGTTAAAATCTTATATTGACATTTGATTATGTTCAAAGATTGACTTCAATGCAACATGTTTAATCAAGTTACTATAAAAATAACCTGCATGCCAATTTTATGAAGTTAATTCAAACAACCTTGGGATGTGATATGCATAGCTTTAAAGATTTACCTAGTACATATTTATATAATGGTATAATTGTTGGTCAAATGGTAGATAGTGCAATAGTGGGCGTACAGGTGTCATGGGAGTATTCCTAAATTAACAATCTACGCATCAAACTAGATCAGGTATGGAACAGTTTATGTAATATCTAGCCGCACATACAAGTAACTCGATACAATTATGTGCTACTGTCGTATGTAGAGCAAATTCCTAATTACTTCAATAATTACTAATATACTTACTAGATTTTTTGCATGCTCACGAAATGAGATTGACACTCCGGTATGAGTTGAGGAACCTTCTCCTTTTAGACGATTTTGTGTATTTTTTTTCTTAGATCGCCTTGTACTTTGATGTTCCCCAATAAGATGTGAAATTTGTCCATGAGTTGTCACTCATGAATATAGGTTTCACCATTTTACCTCTTATGTCTCTTAAGAAATCAGCATAGCGTCCAGAAGCTTTTGCATCCCATGCTACCCGCATGCTTGTCTCGGCTTCCAGATCCCATAAAAAAAAATTTGTTATAAATTCAAATAATTAGTATTTATAAAAAGAAATATAGATCTTAAAAACAATTAAAATCTTACCAATACCTTAAATTCTCCAAAATAAAAGTCTTTTGTAGGTTGAGACACCTTTGTCAAAGTGTACCCGGTATCATCAATTCTTTCTTTAAATATCTTTGTAATCTCTCGCGAACAAGCAATTGATTTGTCGAATCTGTTACAGTGACAAAAAATAGAATGAAGTAACAGAATAAAAAAATTGTGATGCTCAAATTACTAATTTACAGTACTTACAATCCATTCACAACTTGCACTTGTTTTCTTCCATTTGATGGATCATCTAAGTTCTCAATAATGTTTTCAGGCGTCGTTTGATCGGTATTGTCATTGATAGTTGAATTATTATGGATATCATTTGATTGTCCTTCGCAGGCATGTGGCCTACTCTCTCCTGCTCCACGCCTTTGCCTCGTTGAATTATTAAGGATATCATTTGCTTGTCCTTCACCGGCATGAGGCCTACTCTCTCTTGATCCAAGCATTTTCCTTCATCTATCCATATCTACAAGGAGAAAGTTTTCAAGTATCAAGGAATGTGAGAAATTTCTGAAATTTCTAAGATAATGATATCCAGAATTAGACTTTATTTCAGACTTAAAACAAGATATACGTACTTTAAAGCAAGATATATTTACTTTTAATAATGAGTAACTAACACAATATATACGTTCCTATTAACTTTGCATATGTAAATCCCAACACAACATCAGTAACTTAGCACAAGTAAATTCTAAATAATATCTTGTGTTCCTGTTAGCTTATGACAATTATATTCAACATTAGACTATAAAAAAGATTTGTCACTAGAATACTATATATATTAATGTACTTTAAATGATCATCAACGTAACACATACCAGTTTTAACACATATATATGTTAGGGATGAGTAAGGTTGTATATGATTAGTTTATAGTGTTTGGGTAAACAAATTTTGCTAATTAAGTGACTAAATGATAAGTTTCATATCAGTTTGTAACAAAAGTGGCAATCCAATGGTAAAAATAATTACTTATTCACCCCTTCTTTCAGCAGACTTTTGAAAACTTCTTTTCCATTTTCAAAGATATGCCTTATTTTTCACCAATACCGTCTTTGTTGATAATTGCGTCTACTAGTTCATCAGATAACAAAAATTGTTAATCACCTATATAATTAGTAATCTGAGTATTACAACTACAACAGCAAAAGCAAGTCCTGTTAATTATCTACTTTTGATTTTAATCTCTTTTTCTATAGTTTCCCAATTCCAGTTATATTAGGGTTTATAAATAAAAATAGTGGGTTCAAGCAGTGGGTTCACAATTGAAACTAATGGTAAACACAATTGAAATATGTGGTTCATTTACCCACGCAATTACAGTTATCAAAACTAATTCAAAGAACCCTAGGTTTTTTTTTACATAAAAGTGTAAAGTAAAAATAAACCTAATCAACTCTAATCATGCAATAAAACTCAATGAATCAAGCACCCTAACATTAAATTAAAATGTAAATTAAAACTAATTACCACAAATTATGATATAAAATAGTGAATGATGTATGAACATACCTTTCTAATGCTTCCTGAAAGTCTATTGCATCTCATAAACTGCAACATATACCTTATGTGGAAGGAGTCATTCCTGCTCCACGATCCCCACATATCTAGAGGCGCCAAATATTTTCACAGAATGGCGCCAATATCTTCACAAAAGTCAGTAACCGTAGGTATGTTCTTGTGTGTGGAATGTTAAAAATTTGATGAATGAGTAAACCTATAGTTTTATTATTCACTGAATTCGTAGGTATTTTATTATAAACTGTGGAAAACTAGAAGGGGGGTTGAATAGTTTTGCCAATTAAAACTTGTTTTAAACTATTTAGATCGACTTATGTCAATCTATTTGGATGTGTATTGGATGTTGATAAACAAACATATAGAGATATAAATATGTAAAGAGAAGATAAAGAGTAAGAAGCAGAAAACCACAACGCGAGTATTTATAGTGGTTCGGCTACAAGGACACCTTCCTTGCCCTACTCTACTCCCCGAGTCACCTACTCGAGAGTTCGTAATCACTACACAACACCGACTCCTTATGGTGGAGAAACCTTCACAACGTTGCCTACTCTTTTTCCGGTACTAGGCTAACCACCGGGTTCTTTCACACCAAGGTGAACCATACCTACCACAACTTCACCTACCCTTTATTCGGTACTAGGCTAAGTACCAAGTTCCATTACAGTGGAGGAACTACTACCCAACACTACACCAATTAACTAACCCCAAAGGAGATCTACTCCTTATAATGTCAACAAGGATAACAATATCCTTTGACCCAATACTAATCTATCTTGTACATCGAATCACACCATATCGAATGTACATCTTAGGCACCTTTCACTAATGCCTTTAACTAGATCTTCAAGACATCTTTCACTAATGTCTTGTGACTTGACTTCTAGGCACCCTTCACTAATGCCTACAATACGAACGATCGACACCTTTCACTAATGTCTTCGTCTTGACACGTGAGACATCTTTCACTAATGTCTTCAATACTACACTTCTTAGAAGAAAGAAAGGAACCATCAAGAAGAGGACTTCAGTAGTCTTGATGATGAGGAAGTATGGCAACTCATGGACTTGAGCTTCCTTGACTTCAAAGGTGGTAATCTCGCCTTTAAGAGGAACCTAGAGGATCACACAAAAACAAAACTACAAACATAGATCACTTGGATCTAGGGTTAGAGAGTTTTTAACTCAAGGAGAAAGTATGTGGGAAAGGGGTGAGAAACAATGAAGAAATAGCTCACTATTTATAGAGAGAAAATGCCTACTGTTCCCCGGATCCCACGGATCCCTCCCACAAGGGATCCGTCTAGCGTAAAGCTAGGGATCCGTGGGACGCTCCTATTTTCCCATGGGTATGTTGGTTATGGGTCATGGGTTGATCCATGGGTCTCTTATTAGATACAATGTATCTCATGAGTGCAATGCACCTATGATGCAGGTTTTACTGACCAGGTCTTAATATTTATAGTGTCTCGCTATACCTATGGTCTACCCTAGTGCACTAACGGGCAGTGTACCCGGTCGCGTGTAGTGTAGTAATCGGTAAAGCCGAGGTCGTCCCAAGAGCTATGTGTGTTGGATTATTACTAAGTCTAGTGTCACAGATTTAATAAAGGTTTCGATAGGAATTTAATCAATTAAACTACTAATGCAGAATAAAATAAAGCAGATAAATGGATAAAGGGAAATCAATAGAGGAGAGTGGTGCCAACCTAGTTAATCCTCCTATCTAGTTATGTCTACGTCTACCTACTTCCAATTACTTCAGGTGGGGTCAAAGTCGAGAGGACAACATTTGGTCAATTCGCCCTAACCTATCAGCAAAGATGCCACCACAAGAGAAATCAGGCGCCCCGTCATAAGTCCTGTTATTCCTGGTCTCCTAAGCCAAGTCATTAAGTACCGCTACATGATAGATTCATAATAGTGAGTGCCCGGCCGTTAGGAACTTAGACACTACACCCCCAAATTCTTAAGTTCATCCAAATGATAGGTGATCAGTTGGTCAAATCACACAAGTAGAAAGAGTCGTCAGTTGGTCATATCTCCTAGGCAATTGGCCTCTACCGCCATTCAAAACTACCGAACCAAGGGTGGCTACCAATGAACTATGCATGCATACACTTAGAAATAATTGTACGGAAGTAAAGGGAAACGCAAACAAAACAATTAAGGAATCATAACTATGCTAGCACCAAAAGGTGCTTAGCCGCTCATATTAATCATGCAAATCAATTCAATATTCAAAAGTACGAAATACATGAATTGAAAGTAAAAGAAATATAAAACGCTAATGCTTATCGTAGTGGAGTGACTTCTCCCTTGGAAACAGCTCCGTATGCTCCTCTAGACCTGCCTTGAGCTTTTTCCCACGTTCTCAGAGTGTTGTGTGTGGAATGGGATGATTAGAAATGCTGGAATTCGTGGGGTATTTATAGGCCAGATCTGGGTTACGGCGTAACCAATATAGGAGTTACGCCGTAACCTTCTATTCCTTCGTAAAATGCACTAGATCTGCTGGTTACGACGTAACCTTATTAGTGGTTACGCCGTAGTCTTCAATAAAATTGGTACGTCGTAAGTGATGCAGTAGTTACGGCGTAAGTATCAGCGGCGTGGAACCTCTTTTGACCTAATGTAGTTACGTCGTAACCTTTGGGAGGAGTTACGCCGTAACCTTCTGATAAGTTGGCATACTGAGTCACGCAATAGTTACGGCATAATGTGAGAGACGAGTTACGCCGTAACTTCTTCAAAATAGCATATTGTGATAAATCTTTAGATATTTTTCCAGTTCCGCGTCTCTTTAGCTCCAATGCTCGTAATTTACCTGAAAGTGGAAAACAAGCGTAAATCCATATAAATGATATAAATAACGAGCATTATCGGGGGAAATTGACACTTAATATTCAGGACTATTTGATGTTATCAAATATCCCCCCACTTGAACTCTACTTGCCCTCAATTAGACCTTATTAGATAGATTCCTAAAAAGATATCTCCCATAACCTGGAAAATATGAGTTTACAAATCCCTTATGTTAGAATACAACAAAGCCTAACACCTCACGAAAGGGGAACAAACACTCAAATCTCTAAACTATTCTAAGTGTCAACTTCGAGGTGATCACTCAATCGCACAGTCATAGCATGTATTCTATCATAAGCTTGGCGGTTACACAAATCTCCACCACTAGAGTTAAGGGCTAAACAATTCTCGAAGGCAATATGGGTAGACACGACAAAGGTTAAGGGGTGATTCGTCATTACTAACATGTCACGGCGAAGTGGACAAAATCAATGATACATGACCAAATCCATGGCCAAGACACCAAAGATTGCTCGCTGCATCACCTAGACACGCTTCATGACTAAAGGGTAGGATAAGACATGGAATATATAATTGGTGTAAAATGAAAAACAAGCAGGTAGTCTAAATCTACAACCAAGTCATCACCACTTACCGTCCGCCCAAAGTTCAAGCTTAGAAGTCAATAAACTGGATCATGAAATGCAAGGTAGATGTGTCATTAGATGACGTCGTGATGGGCACATTACCTTTTCTTCAACTGTTGGCATAACTACCAACTCCAATCTTCAAAAGTTACCGAGGTGGCATCCTCGATACTAATCAATAAAGCTCATACTATAGTGCTTATAACATCGCACTTTACATAATCATAACAACTATTTTTATTTTTTTTTTCGAATCATTATTTTTTTCAACATAACATAACATAATATCCCCTCACTTGAGATGAACCATGGGAATTCAGGGGGTCTTCAATGATCTTCAGAAATGTTGTCGATGAAAGCATGATTTCCGAACCTTTCCACTCGAACCTTGAACTTAGACAAATGATGACTTCCCAATCACAAATAAAGACTACAGGGTAGGCTAAGGTTTATAGGTGTATCGAAACAATATATCGGGTTAACAAAATGAAAGGAATGGCTCAGAAGGGTGTATCTAGGGCTATCTTGCACTAAAGATGAGTGCAACAAAATGGTTTCACATGGGGGTCGAAAAGTCGAGGTGACTAATCGATAGACTCACAATGGTAGGCTGTTTGGGTGATAATCCTAAAATATTGCCTTCTAAAACTGAAAAGCCCAAATACATCGAGCTAACTCAACATACCTCGTCTATGGTTTCGAAATGATGCAAAGGCCAAGTTCTAAAGTTTACAAGCTACCGGCATACTCATAATTTGGTGGATTTGGGGTAAAATCTAGTTAGGTTAAGAAAAACATGTCAAAATTTAAAAAATGGCATAATTTTTTAAAATAAACTAGAAAAATAAGGGCGAAATAAAGTTCAAGAGATAATTCTACTCCCGTCCCCTCACTTGAATTGTACAAAGTCCCTTTTGTACTAGGCATTAAATAAAGGTGAAGAGAAAGGTAGAATTAGAGCGAGAACTTCCCTGAAATTTGATCCATAAAGAAGGAAGGCTCACGAACAAGAGACGTGCCTTCATATAAGCGTCATGAACAAACTTCAATCCCTGAAATCACAATACCGACAAGCATAATTCTAAAAAGAAAAAAAGAAAAATGAAAAACAAACCTAACTCACTTTTGTAGGAATCACGGTTGCATTTAGCGAATGCAACAAGCCTTTTAAACCACTTGGTGTCCCAAGTGGACGAGTGAAGTCTCGTGAGGGTTTACAGGGAACACACCCACAAAGTTTATTTAAAATACTAATACAAGGTTATTATGTTTTAAAAATGAAAGAAATAAAGCAAAGGAAAGTTACTTCGTAACTCTTTTGAGTGAGTTACGCCGTAACTGGCAAAACCTGGTATGAGCTGCAAAGCGAGTAGCTACGGCGTAACCACTGAGATGGTATTACGCCGTAATTGGTAATGCGTCAAGAATTCTACTGCTAAAAGGTTGGTTACGGCGTAATTACCAAGATGAGTTAGGCTGTAACTCTGTTCAGATCAGCAACAGCAGCAACAATTAGTTCCTCATTTCCTGCAAGAATAGTTAGAAAACACAAAACCCTACAGGAATGGAAATAAAACAAAAGAAAGGGATAATTTGGGTTGTCTCTCGAAAGAGCACTTTTCTTTATTTACGAGTCTTTAAGTTAGACTCAGATCCGCGGGGCTTCTATGGGGGCCTTTGGACCTGCCCCACTTCTTCGATATCTTTCATCAAGTTATGCCTCATCCAGGCGACATTCGAAGCAGTTCGGAGGTATTCACTGGTTTCGATTTTCCGGACTTTACAAAATTTCTCATCAGGTCCCAGGTGGTAGCGAGTAAATTTATATTTTTCGACAATAATTGGAGGTGGTCTTTTGTAGGGAATCCCCAGGAGTTTGCACCTCCTTTGCTGGTAAGCTTCGTCGTCGGGATCAGTAAACTCCTCATTACCTATGGTCGTAAGATTCGGCGCCAAAAACTTGATGCAGGTTTTACTGAACAGGTCTTAATATTTATAGTGTCTCGCTATACCTATGGTCTACCCTACCCGGTCGCGTGTAGTGTAGTAATCGGTAAAGCCGAGGTCGTCCCAAGAGCTATGTGTGTTGGATTATTACTAAGTCTAGTGTCACATATTTAATAAAGGTTTCGATAGGAATTTAATCAATTAAACTACTAATGCAGAATAAAATAAAGCAGATAAATGGATAAAGGGAAATCAATAGAGGAGAGTGGTGTCAACCTAGTTAATCCTCCTAGCTAGTTATGTCTACGTCTACCTACTTCCAATTACTTCAGGTGGGGTCAAAGTCGAGAGGACAACATTTGGTCAATTCACCCTAACCTATCAGCAAAGATGCCACCACAGGAGAAATCAGGCGCACCGTCATAAGTCCTGTTGTTCCTGGTCCCCTAAGCCAAGTCATTAAGTACCGCTACATGCTAGATTCATAATAGTGAGTGCCCGGCCGTTAGGAACTTAGACACTACACCCCCCAATTCTTAAGTTCATCCAAACGATAGGTGATCAGTTGGTCAAATCGCACAAGTAGAAAGGGTCGTCAGTTGGTCATATCTTATCCTTCCCGTCTCAGTCCGCTCACCTAGGGTCAGTTGGTCATATCTCCTAGGCAATTGGCCTCTACCGCCATTCAAAACTACCGAACCAAGGGTGGCTATCAATAAACTATGCATGCATACACTTAGAAATAATTGTACGGAAGTAAAGGGAAACGCAAACAAAACAATTAAGGAATCATAAATAGGCTAGCACCAAAAGGTACTTAGCCGCTCATATTAATCATGCAAATCAATTCAATATTTAAAAGTACGAAATACATGAATTGAAAGTAAAAGAAATATAAAACGCTAATGCTTATCGTAGTGGAGTGACTTCTCCCTTGGAAACAGCTCCGTATGCTCCTCTAGACCTGCCTTGAGCTTTTTCCCACGTTCTCAGAGTGTTGTGTGTGGAATGGGATGATTAGAAATGCTGGAATTCGTGGGGTATTTATAGGCCAGATCTGGGTTATGGCGTAACCAATATAGGAGTTACGCCGTAACCTTCTATTCCTTCGTAAAATGCACTAGATCTGCTGGTTACGGCGTAACCTTATTAGTGGTTACGTCGTAGTCTTCAATGAACTTGGTTACGTCGTAAGTGATGCAGTAGTTACGGCGTAAGTATCAGCGGCGTGGAACCTCTTTTGACCTAATGTAGTTATGTTGTAACCTTTGGGAGGAGTTACGCCGTAACCTTCTGATAAGTTGGCATACTGAGTCATACAATAGTTATGGCGTAATGTGAGAGACGAGTTACGGCGTAATGTGAGAGACGAGTTACGCCGTAACTTCTTTAAAATAGCATACTGTGATAAATCTTTAGATGTGTTTCCAGTTCCGCGTCCAAAATTTTGATCGCTTCCAAAACAGTCAAGAAATATTGACCAAAGGTTTTAGTCAACAAAAGTCAACTATTATGGACTCAATACAATTTACCTTGGAATTTAGTGGATTCCCGGATCGTTTAGTCCCACGGAGGTTGAATGGTGTTCGAAAACGTTCAGACGTAGAATGATCACTAAGGATAATGATCTGTAAAGATTTTGGGTGATAATTACACTACTGATTGATTGGAATTGTGTTTGGATACAGAACTAATAAGCACAACAATCAGATTAAACAAACGTGTATAAAAATATAAATTTAAAAACTACAGGGACTTAAAATGACAAGTTTAAAACTAAAGGGGTATAAAATGAAAACTTTAAAACCTTATAAACTTAAAGAAAATTAAAATCTAAAAAGAAAATATTTTATTAATATTATATTAATTTAATATTAATTAATTAATTAAAACTATTTTAAACTTATTTAAAATTTAGCTTAATTAATCTAAAAAGATTTTTAATACAAAATTAACTAAGAAAATTACAAATTTATTTTCTAAAAATCTAAAACAACTTAAAAGATTTATAAAAATTAAAAACAAATATCTTTGTCTTTTATCTAAGGTTTTATAAATTAAAAACTTAATTAATAACTTAAATCTAATTAAACTAATTAAAGGATAAAAATTAGAAAATAAAAAGGGAAAATTATAAGATTAATTTATATAGGTTCTAATTAAGTTAACAAAGCTAGGAAAAATATAAAAACATGGTTTTACTTAATAAAAATTATTTTTACTATTTAATACTATAATATTAATTAGTTATTAAAACTATTATTAATTATTAAAAATACTAGATGACAAAGGAAAAATCTAAGAAAATTTCTAAAAATACTTTAATATGACAGAAACTTAAGAAAAATATAAAAACAGACAAGTGCTTAATAATAAGCTGAAAAGAAAAATTAAAAAGCTAATTTATATTAAATAAACGCTATCACTATATTTAAAATGATGTTTTTGTGATTTTTATTTTATAAAACTATTTAACTACTGAAAATAAGCAACTTTAATAAAAACAAAAATTTTGGAACTTGAAAATAAGCAGTTTGAGAGCTTAAGAGCTTAACAGTTTAAGCTTTTGGCTTATTTTGATGTTTCAAGCTAAAATAAGTGGCCAAATAAGCTAAACAAGAAGAAACAAAAGTGAATTAAGATGAAAATAAGCTAAAGGTACTTAAATTAAGCTAAAGGTACTTAAATTAAGCTAAAAGGCACAAAGAAACACACTGAAAAGCTTAAAATAAGCTAATAAGCACTTGGCTTCTTTATGTTCTAAGACAGTTATGGGACAGAGTTTAAAGGACAAAACAAGTGGGGTCCACAGAGCTTAAGCTCTCAAACTTGGCTGAAACAGATAGCCAGCTGGGTTGTGAGCTTAATGGAACTGATCCGTGCCAAACAGTCAAGCTAAATCACTCAAGCCTGCCACTTGTGAATGGCAGACTGTAATCAGCTTAAAACTGCTCAAGCACGAACTCAATGAAGATCAGGAGAGTATAGTGTTTCCCCAGGTCGTTAAGTCCCAACGAGCTGTGCGAGAATAGTCAAACGTAAAGTGATCGAGAGGATTTGAACGGGAAAGGATTGTGGTTGATCTATACCTAAAGAGAAAGCCCATAAACTACAGGGGCTTAAATGCAAATTAAAGGAAATTAAAAAGATAAAAACTATTAAATAAACGCTATCACTATTTTAAAATTGATGAACGTTTAAAACTTAAAACTTACTTTTAAAATAAAATTACGTAAACGTACAAAATAAAAAGTGAAATCTAAGAATTAAAAATCCTAAAAATATGAAAATGACATTTTTACAAACCTAATGATAAAAGAAAATTATTAGAAAAAGAAAATTATTTTTATGACTATTATTCTAATTAATATTAATTAAAAACTATTTTTAACTATTTAGTAATAACCTAAAATACAAGAAATTATGAAACAAAGCTAGAAAAATAAAATTAAGACTTAGAAAAATCTAAAATGACAAAAAAGAATTTTCAAAACTATTTTTATATTTTTCTGATTATTTTTCTATTTTCTACTAATTTAAAACTATTTTAATTTAATTTAAATTGTGAAAAATACCAAATAAAAGGGGGAAAATAAGGAAAAATCTTTTTTATGCTTTTTATATTTTTCTTAAACTGAGAAAATTGAAAAATTATTTTTTTGAACTTTTTCTTAATTATTTGCAATTAAAACTAATTAAAAGTGACAAAAAACTATTTTAAATCTAGAAAAATAGCAAACAGTGACCAAAAATGATGAAATTCTCAGGAAAATTCTAAAAAGCTATTCTGGTTTTATGAAAAATAAGAAATGTGGTGCTTAAGTGTAAAAATTCAGAGCTGCAGTGTAACTTGAATTGAGATAAGCACTTAAAAATAAGCAAACAAGCACAATAAGCAACCAAACTTCTACAGAACCTATATTATACTCAAATAAGCTAATATAAGCTAAATCCAACTACTCCTAACCTCTGATAAGCAGTTTGACAAGAATTAAGCTAACTGATCTATGAGCTAAAACAGTAAACAGGTACTAAGTTTGAGCTTATGCAGTAGCTTATCAAAAGAGCTTGAGTCAAAAACAGATAGGTAGTCCTGAAGACCACCTAGAAGACTACAAGTAGACCAAAAATCAGACCTCAACTACTTAAAATGAACTCTGTGCAGATGCTCCAAGTTCTGCACAAATCAGTTTTTGACATACTTTGACTTTTAAAAACAGATTGATACTTTGACTTTGGTGAATTTTAAAAGCAAATGTAAGACTGAATAGGATGAAATGTGATGTAATGCAACTTTATCAAGCAAGCTTATCAAGTTTTAAACCTCTTTGCATTGATTTGAGTTAACTGATTTTAACAGTGATGAGCTTGAGAACAGTTACAATCTTATTTTTACTTTTGATGCAAACAAGCACAAAACAATGACAGATATAAGAGTAATAAACTATATTAACTCTCAAACTACTGATCTTCTCTAATAATATGACCTCTAAATCAGTTATAACTAGCAATCCAAACACCCTTTTATAGACTTGTTGTGCAAAAATACTAACCAAATATCAAAGACAAGATCATTTTCACATCACAACAGATCCAATACATCACAATAAGGCTATAGAGACAGCAATAATTACTACTATAACAGATATAATGAAAGTTAAAACTGCTACTGTTTATGAGCTAGAAATGAGACTTAAAGCACACTTACAAGAAATCTGATTGGTGCTAAACAGTCAAGTCTAAAAGACTAAAAACTGCTCAAACACTAATGCAATTAAGATCAGAGGAGGATAGAGTCTCCCCGGGTCGTTATGTCCCAGCGAGCTATGCAGTGGATCAATCAACGTATAGTGATTGAGGAGTTTGAACGAAAAAGGATATATGAGATTATTATAACTAAGGAAAATCCAACAAATTAAAAACGCCTTAAATGCAAATTAAAGAAAATTAAAAAGATAAAACCTATTAAATAAACGCTATCACTATATTTAAAGTGATGAACGTTTAAAACCTAAAACTTACAACTTACGTTTAAATCAAAAATAACGTAAACGTACAAATAAAAACGTGAAACTTACACAATATTAACCCTAAAAATATGAAAATGATGTTTTTACAAACCTAATGATGTAAGAAAATATTTAGAAAAAGAAAATTATTTTTAAAACTAATTATCTAATTAAAAACTATTTTTAACTATTAATTAATTATCTAAAATACAAGAAAATAGGAAATTAAGCTAGAAAAATAAGATTAAGACTTGGAAAAGTCTAAAATATCAAAATATACTTTTCAAAACTATTTTTATATTTTAATGACTATTTTTCTATTTTCTAGGAATTTTAAACTATTAAAAGCTACTTAAATTGCTAAAAATTATAAAATAAACTATGAAAAATATGGAAAATTACTTTTTTCACTTTTTATATTTATCTAAGCCTAAGAAAAATGAAAACTTATTTTTTGGAACCTTTTCTGAATTTTTTATATTAAATGCTATTTAAAAATGCCTAAAAACTACTTAAAATCAAGAAAAATAGCAAAACAGCTTATAAAAATCTGAAAATTTCAGGAAAACTCTAAAATTATATTAAGAAGCTATGAAAATTGGAAAAACAGGCACTTGTTTGCAAGAAACTGAAACTGATGATTCAAGTGCTTATTGAAATAAGCACTTGATAAGCAAATGAGCAAAACAGGTAACCCACTGATCACAGAAGCAATAATATACCAAATTAACTAGATTGCAACTAAAAACAATAAGCTTTAACCACTGAATAGCAAATTAACACAGATTTGATGTTTGTGAGATTAAGCTAAAACAGATTATGGTGTCAACTTGCAGGCCAGAAATAAGCAACCAAATAAGCTACAAACTAAAATCCAATTATTGATACCTCAACTAGACCTAAGTGACTACCTCTGACCAAAAGACCACCCCTTGAAAATCTTTTACAAGCTCTGCACAAGCTTGGCTAGAACTGAGAAAATCACTCAGTATTAACTGAGTTGGTGCAGGGCAGATTAGGCTCACTTTGAGCTTATACCCAAGCTTATCCAAAAAGCTTAAAGCAAAAACAGATACTAGGTCTTATAGACCACCTAGAGCACTACTTGTAACCAAAAATTCAGACCTTGAAAACCTTTAATGGAACCTGTGCAACTGCTGCACTTTCTGCACAAAACAAGTTTTTCACCATTTTTGACTTTTTGAAACAGAAACACAGTTTGACTTTTTTGAGTTTTAAACCTGATTTGAGGACTGATAATGTTGTATTATGATGGAATGAAGCTATTACAACCTTTGTTATTGATTTCTAATCACAAAATGATGATTTGCTTTTTTAAAAATCCAACAGTGAAACTGTGAGACAGTTTTAAAAGAACTTTTGACTTTTATGGTGTTGCAGACACAAACTAAGACTCAAATGAGTCTAATATGACTAAACAATCTTGCACAAACAAAAGTTATACTCTGAATACACCTTTATCACCTTTTAAACTATAAATCCAAACACCCTTTGTTAAACTGATTTAAGCTCAAAACTACTCCAAACTTATAACCAACTTGTAATTATGATCAAGCTCACTTAATATAACTAAAATACTGCTATGAGAACAAGTTTTGCACTGGTTTAGACAGTAAAACAGATTATGCTTTTTTAAACTAAATTGCAACTTACAAGATGTCCAATAGCCACTATGGCTTGAATCCAAGAACCATGAACCACTAACCTATCCAATTCAACCCACTAGTCCTAAAGCAACCCACATCCAGCACTGCATCATCCCTTTGACCATTTCCATTGCCAGTTTGACCCTGTTTGACTTTCTTTGACCAAAGACCAACTATGCTTAAAACTGAAACATAAGCTTATAGAAAGCTATTAGAAGCTTGTATAAGCTTATTGTAGCTTAGAATTGAGCTTTTTGAAGCTTGTAAACAAGATTTAGACTTGGAATATTTCAACAGTGGACATAAACTGAAGATTATAACATTAAACTGAAATTAGTACTTGGAATCAGTTTCAATACATTCAAATACTTAAAGTTAATACACTTTAGCAAAACATTACAAGTTTTACACTAATTTGAAAGATTAAACATAAAAACGATCTAAGTGAAAGATAAAAAACTAGTAGACTATCTTTCTTGCTTCCAAAATGCTTCTTATATATCCCAATGCTCTTTTCTCTCTCCTCTGAATGTTTCCCAACAAGTTCTAGCCATTGGATGGCCTTGAAATGATCTTGGCCTTTGAATATGATTTTGGCGCCAAAAGGTGATTCTAGCAGATGGGGTTGATATGGTGGGTGAAGGAGCATTTAATGCTTCTTGGAAGCTTGCAGAGGAGGGGGGGACATGGAAAGGTGAGAAGGAGGCTGGTGGGTGGTGTGTTGGTGGCTGGGTATGGTGGGCAGACAAAGGGAGGGAAAACGGGGAAGAGGGTGTGTTTGTTTGACTGGGTAGTTGACCAGATATTATAAAGGGGGGGTCAAATTCATATTGACAGGGGGTCACAAGTAAAAGGCAGGGTCATTTGGTTTGACAAGGGTCCAAATGGGTATAAGGGTTTTAATACATAGGGACCTTGTTGCATTTTCTGAAAATAGAGGGACCCATTCTGCCAATTCTGCCAAGTTGCTTCAAGGGACCATAATTGACAATCTCAATAAGTACAAGGACCAATATTGCCATTTTGCAATTTTCCAGGGGCCATTCTTGCCAAATTTTAAACTTGAAGGACCATTTTATAAATTTCTCAAACTTTGTACATTTTTCACCAAAGGATTTATTTTGACAACTTTTGATTTTAAAAGGACCTTTGGTGACTTTTGCTTTTGAAATTATGGCTCAGGGACTATTTTTGACAATTTATGAAACTTGGGGGACTGAAACTGCAATTTTTGCAAATTTGAAATGTTTTTCATCTGATTTTGATAATTTTGCATTTGAAACACATAAAACACTGATTTGTGATATTTAGATCATTTTGATGTGTTTCTGAGTGTTTTCAGATGATTTTGCAGTTTATTTTGTACAAAAATGATGAGTATTTACACACTCATCAATCCCCCACACTGAGATATTGCTAGTCCCTAGCAATGATTTGAGAAAACATAATGGATTTTAAACTCTTTACCAAAAGCCATTACTTCTGGAGTAGCCAAATGTTTTAGTTCAAGTAAGAACCATGGTACACCGATAACCATGTGATTTTGAGCAAACCACCAGCTTTCAACGGATTTGATTTTGTCTTTACCAGAAGCCGTACCCTTCTGGACTAGCCAACTCTTAGATAAATTATCAGAATTATCTTTGGTGAGCTGATTACCAATTATGGTTTTTCCACTGCCTTTACCACAAGCCATAATCTTGCGGGCTAGCCAACTCTTCACTTTTTAGGATATGGTGAGTTGAGAACCATACAATTTTGGGCAAATTGCAAGCCATATAAACGGATTTGGGAAATCTTTACCAAGAGCCGTTTGCTCCTGGATTAGCCAATCCTTTTGTCTTACAGACATGGCGGACTGATAACCAGATGAGAAAGTGTAGAACACTTACTCCAAAAAAAATTTTGGCCAAAAACGGGGGGATTAGGCGGTATAATTACATGATAAAATTCGTGAGAATCCCCCCCACACTTAGAAATGAATATTGCCCTCAATATTCAAAGTACCGGCTGTTATGCCGAAACAAAGAACGTGAAAGGGAAATATTACGGCCATTATTTAGAAAGAAGATTTTTTTTTTTTTTTTTTTTTTTTTTTTTTTTTTTTTTTAAACATGTGGGCAACCCCCCCCCCCCCACACTAGGGTGGTAGAAAGAGGTAAGAAGACAGAAATATGGGTGAAAACCCATATGGCATGCTACTGTTTTTGATTACCGAGTCGCTAGCTTGACTCGATCCCCGCATTCATTGGTTCATGGGGAAAGTTTGTAAATCCGGGACAACCATGGATGGAATGTCCTCTCCAAAGTAATGCTTCACTCGATGACCATTCACTTTGAAATTAGGACCATCGGTTTGAGATAACTCAATGGTACCATAAGGATAAACCTTAGCGATAGTAAATGGACCAGACCAGCGGGACTTGAGCTTTCCCGAGAAAATCTTCAATCTTGAATTGAAAAGAAGGACTCGATCACCGACGTTGAAAACACGGTTTTTGATTTTTGAGTCATGAATCTTCTTTGTCTTTTGTTTGTAGATCAAAGAGTTCTCGTAAGCTTGATCACGGAGTTCATTTAATTCGTTCATTTGAACTTTCCGATGATCACCCGCTGTCTGAATATCGAAATTAGCATGCTTCAAGGCCCAGTATGCCTTGTGCTCGAGCTCAACTGGAAGATGACACGCCTTCCCGTACACCAGCTTGTATGGAGTGCACCCGATGGGTGTTTTGTAAGCTGTACGGAAGGCCCAGAGTGCGTCATCTAACCTATCCGACCAAGAGGCACGGTTTTCGCCAACCGTCCTCTCCAAGATTCTTTTAATCCCCCGGTTAGAAACTTCCACTTGCCCACTTGTTTGTGGGTGGTACGCAGTAGAGGTACGGTGAGTTACACCATACTTTTGCATGACTCTTGCAAATTGGTCATTGCAGAAATGCGTACCACGATCACTAATGATGGCTCGTGGAGTTCCAAACCTAGCAAAGAGAGATTTCAAGAATTTCACCACAACTCGGGCATCGTTGGTGGGTAAAGCTTTAGCTTCAACCCATTTTGACAAGTAGTCAACGGCCACGAGTATGTACTTATTTCCGTGAGAAGAAGGAAATGGCCCCATAAAGTCAATGCCCCAGATGTCAAAAATCTCACACACTTGAATGGCGTTTTGCGGCATTTCATTCCTTTGTGAGATATTCCCGTGACGTTGACAAGCGTCACAGGTTTTGACGAATTCATGGGCATCCTTATAGATCGTGGGCCAATAGAATCCCGAATCAAACACCTTCTTGGCGGTGTAGTTGGGGCTATGATGTCCCCCAGTAGGTCCAGAATGGCAAGCCTTGAGAATGTCAACGGCTTCCTGACCATACACACATCGCCGGATGACTTGATCCGCACAGATTTTAAACAAGTAGGGGTCGTCCCAGAAATAATGTTTCACATCTTTAAAGAATTTATTTTTCTGTTGGGACGACATCCCTTTCACAACAAAGTTACCCGCATGGTAATTTGCAAAGTCAGCAAACCATGGGGTAGAAGAGTCTCCACGACAAGAAACCATATTGAGTGTTTCGAGAGGAAATGTTTCATTAATTTCCTTTTTCTCGAACACATTTTGGTGAGGGTTCTCTAATCGGGAGAGGTGATCAGCAGCCAGGTTCTCAGCTCCTTTTTTATCACGAATGATGATATCAAATTCTTGTAGGAGGAGAACCCAATGGAGCAATCTCGGCTTTGCATCTTGTTTTGCAAAGAGATATTTGAGTGCCGAGTGATCCGTATACACCACGCATTTAGTCAAGATAAGGTATGGCCGAAATTTCTCAAATGCATACACCACAGCTAATAATTCTTTTTCCGTAGTGGTGTAATGGGTCTGAGCTTCAGTCATAGTTTTGCTTGCGTAGTGGATTGGCTGGAAATGTTTGGTTTTGCGTTGCCCCAAGACTGCACCGATTGCAAAATCACTTGCATCGCACATGAGCTCGAAAGGTAAATCCCAGTCGGGGGCAACTAGAATGGGTGCTTCCGTAAGCTTTTTCTTAAGTGTTTCAAAAGCTTCGATGCACTCAGGAGAGAAGATGAAAGGAGCATCTTTTTCGAGAAGATGGGTCATAGGCCGAGCGATTTTAGAGAAATCTTGAATAAATCTACGATAAAACCCGGCATGACCTAGAAAACTCCTAATACCTTTGACAGTAGTGGGATGAGGTAGTTTAGCAATGACATCAACTTTTGCTCTATCTACCTCAATCCCATTCTTAGAAATCTTATGGCCAAGGACTATGCCTTCTTTGACCATAAAGTGGCTCTTCTCCCAGTTTAGACAGAGATTGGTGTCTTCACACCTTTTAAGCATTTTGTCTAGATGGGAGAGACAAGTCTGAAATGAGTCCCCAATGACCGAGAAGTCATCCATAAACACCTCCATAGTTTCCCCGATCATGTCGTGGAAAATCGCCATCATACAACGTTGGAACGTGCCAGGAGCATTGCATAAGCCAAAAGGCATACGTCTGTAGGCAAACGTCCCGTATGGGCAGGTGAATGTGGTTTTCTCTTGATCCAGCGGATCAATGGGGATCTGAAAGTAACCCGAGAAACCATCAAGGAAACAATAGTACTCGTTCCCTGCTAATCTCTCAAGCATCTGGTCCATGAAGGGTAGAGGAAAATGGTCTTTACGGGTGGCTTCGTTTAACTTTCGATAGTCAATGCACACACGCCATCCCGTAACCAATCGAGTCGGAATCAACTCGTTTTCTTCATTCGTGACAACAGTTATGCCACCCTTTTTTGGAACGCAATGAATTGGGCTAACCCAAGGACTGTCAGAAATCGGGTAAATCAGACCGGCATCAAGAAGTTTGAGAACCTCTTGTTTGATAACCTCGTGAATCTTAGGATTCACCCTTCTCTGACTTTGGACTGCTGGCTTGAAGTCATCCTCCATTAAGATTTTGTGGGTACAAAACTCAGGGTTGATACCCTTAATATCGGAGAGTTTCCAAGCAATTGCTTGCTTGTGTGACTTCAAGACCTTTATGAGAGCAGTTTTCTCCTCCTCGGTTAAGTCTTTATCAATAATGACGGGTAATTTATCATCACCCTCCAAGAATGCATACTCAAGATGAGGAGGTAGGTCCTTAAGTTCAACCTCGGGAAATGCTTCAGTAGAAGATTGCACTGATTTGATTTCCTCAATTGTGATTTCCTTCGGAGGGAGTGAAGGTAATGGATCTTCATTGAGCAACTGCTCAAGATAGAGAATATCCCCCTCCGAATCATACACACCATCAATTCCAGGCGGAATTGATTCATCAGTAGAAAGAAAGTCATCGATCTCTTCCAAGAGGAAGTCACCTCCCTCAAATGGAGTGAGAGAGGGGGAAGAGTCGGCAATGATAGGTTGAGGAGATGTGGTGGAATTGGAATTCCCACTCACAGAATTATGAAGATAACCAAGAAACTCTTGAGAGTACTCCTCTGAAGCAATGTCAATTAAATCGACTCGATTAATTGATTCAGTGTCATAATTTGAGGAGTACCTCGAAGTTTGATCGAGGTTAAAGGTAACAGCTTCATTACCCACACGGAGAGTGATCTCTTGCTCAAATACATCGATAAGAGCACGGCCCGTCCTCAAGAATCCCCGCCCAACAATGAGGGGAACTCGAGGATCAGCATCGAAATCAACGACCACAAAATCAGCTGGGAAGTGGAATTTTCCTACTTTGACAAATACATCCTCGGCGATGCCAAGAGGACGAGATATAGATCGATCTGCAAGCTCAAGAGTCATGCAGGTAGGAATAAGTTCCGGAAGAGACAGTTTCTTCCACACTGAGTACGGCATCAGATTGATGCTTGCACCAAGATCAGCAAGGGCAAAGCATTCAATCATCCCAGGAAAAACACAAGGAAGAAGAAATTTTCCGGGATCTCCAAGCTTTTCGGGAAGCTTCTTTAATAATACTGCTGAGCAATTCTCATTCAAAGGAGTCTTAGCCATCTCAAATAGCTTTTCTTTGTTGCTCAGCATATGTTTCAGAGTAGATGCAAACTTGGGCATTAACATGATGGCATCCGCGAAGCTTATGTCAAAGTGAAGTTCTTGGAAAATCTGAAAGAATTTTTCCATCTGATGACTAGCTTTCTCGCGGAGCTTTTGCTCATGTAATCGTGAGGGATAAGGAAGAGAAGTTTTGGATTTCTGATTCTCAACAGGAGCTACAGGAGGTTCAAAAACAACTCCTTGATTGGGTTGCTGGACCACTTGAGGTTGGACTACCGAAGGTGGGACGTGTGCGGTACCTCGTGGGCTAGAATAATGCACCTTGTCCGTTGTTTCCTTGGTAACTTGACTAAATGCCACAGGAGGAGGAGGCATTGGAGTCGTAGGTCCATCGTGTGTCGGAGGTTCACTTTCCACTACCTTGGGGAGAAAAGAAGAAGAGGTAGTAGGAACAGCGGGTCCAGCATATGAAGCACCACTTCTGGTTGTGATCGCCTTTGCATCGCCCCTCGGATTAGCGATCGTGTTGCTAGGTAGAGTACCTGAGCCCGAGGGTCGATCATTTAAAGACTTCTTGATGTCAGAAATCTGGCTGACCAACAACCGATTCATTTCCTCTTGGGATTTCATGAATTGTTTCAACAGCTCATCAGATGATGGGCCAGTTGGAACAATGGCTTGAGTTTGCACAGGGAAATTCTGGCCTCTATTGTTAGGATTAGGGCCTGGATTCTGAAAATTCCCTTGATTATTTCCATGAAAATACCCTGGGTTGAAATTTCCCTGACCTGGGTTTCTATTGTAATTTCCTTGATTGTGGAAATTTTGATTCTGATTCTGAAAACCGTTGTTAGGATTGAAATGACCTTGGTTTTGAAAACCTTGGTTTGGTCTGTTTTGATTCTGATTACGGTTTTGATTTTGATTGAAACCGGGAGGTCCAGAGTAGTGGTTAGGACGGTGGTTCGGGTCTACAGGAGCACGATATTGGTTGCCTCCTTGATTAGGCATCCCGCCCACAGCATTGGCTTCAAAAGGGTTACCATCGGTGGCCATACAGTTATAATAAGCATGGGGGCCACCACAGGTAACACAGACTTCCACTTTCTTAACTTCAGCAGGAGGTGAAGTTTGTGGAAAAGAGACTTTCTTCTGGTTGGAGAGAACCAAAGCTTGAATAGCTTCCGTGAGTTTATCAATCTTAGCATCGGTGCTAGACTGACTCACGGGCGATGAAGAAGAAGAAGGACCAACACTGACTTGTGAAACAACCGGCTTGCTTCGTGCAGTGCGGACTTTAGACTTGTTTTCGATAATCGCTAAAGCTTCTTTGACAGTTTTGCTCAAGAAGTTTCCTCCCGCGGAGGAATTGAGAGAATCTTGATCAGATTGACTCACTCCATTGTAGAAAGTATCGAGTTGCATCAACTCGGAGAAACCGTGGTGAGGACATTTGCGAAGCAATTCCTTAAAACGATCCCACGATTCACTGAAGGATTCATCAAACTTCTGAGTGAACTTGATGATTTCATTTTTAAGACTCGTGGTCTTGGAAGGTGGATAGAATTCATTCACAAATTTCTTCACTAGATCTTCCCATGTCTCTATAGACTGAGGGGGTTGTTTTTCAAGCCAAATCCGGGCTTGCCCCTCAAGAGAAAACGGGAACAGAAGAAGCTTAACAGCATCAGAAGGGACATTCTTATACTTGATGGTAGATGCAATCTTGTTAAACCATCTTATATGAGCATGAGGATCATCCCGCTCAAAACCGTAGAACTGATTTGAAGTTACAAGATTCAGTAACCCGGTCTTGAGTTCAAAATTTTCAGCCACGATGGCTGGTACAACGATAGCATCTCCATACCCGTCGATGGGTGCCTGGAGAAGCTCACACATAGGAATTTCATCCGCCATGATAGCGGAGGTAGTGTGAACAGTCCGGATCTCAGATCCGACTGATGGAGCAGAAAGTCTACGAACACGCCTTCTTGGAATCTTGACAAGCTCACGAAATGGGCTCACAGATCTAGAAGAGCGAGTGCGCATACACAAGAGTTAACTCTAAGGAAACTCAGAGTTAAGGAGAGAAATGGAATTATGAAATCTTTCACATGAGAATGAGAATTATGAAGACGTTTTATAAAAATCAGGGTGAGAAGAATCTTTATGGGTTTTCTGGTTCTGAAACGTCGATATCACAACAAAATCAATTAACACAAAATCGAGGCAAAACAACAGTGAACTTAACCAATAATCCAAGATGAATGGCTTCTTTGAAAAAGGTACACCAATCACAAGGACACAAAGGCAAGTTTTATATCTTTAGTTCGGGAACTTATTATGGTCGCACCCCCAGTTAGGTAGTGCACTGCCTTGGTTTTCGGTGGTAATCTTTTAAGTTGTTATTTATTAAGAAAACGACGAATCTTTTTGTATTTTTATTATTTGATACATATATAGAAACAAAAGAAAAATATTTTTGTGTTTTATACGTTTTTGGATGTTTTTGGGTTTTTGGATTTTTTAGAAGAAAATATGGATATATATATATATACAGATATGGATGATATAAACAAAGAGTGAGGATTCAAACAACTAATCTGCTAAAACGGGAGATAAATCAGCACAGCTCCCCGGCAGCGGCGCCAAAATTTGATTGGTGCTAAACAGTCAAGTCTAAAAGACTAAAAACTGCTCAAACACTAATGCAATTAAGATCAGAGGAGGATAGAGTCTCCCCGGGTCGTTATGTCCCAGCGAGCTATGCAGTGGATCAATCAACGTATAGTGATCGAGGAGTTTGAACGAAAAAGGATATATGAGATTATTATAACTAAGGAAAATCCAACAAATTAAAAACGCCTTAAATGCAAATTAAAGAAAATTAAAAAGATAAAACCTATTAAATAAACGCTATCACTATATTTAAAGTGATGAACGTTTAAAACCTAAAACTTACAACTTACGTTTAAATCAAAAATAACGTAAACGTACAAATAAAAACGTGAAACTTACACAATATTAACCCTAAAAATATGAAAATGATGTTTTTACAAACCTAATGATGTAAGAAAATATTTAGAAAAAGAAAATTATTTTTAAAACTAATTATCTAATTAAAAACTATTTTTAACTATTAATTAATTATCTAAAATACAAGAAAATAGGAAATTAAGCTAGAAAAATAATATTAAGACTTGGAAAAGTCTAAAATATCAAAATAGACTTTTCAAAACTATTTTTGTATTTTTATGACTATTTTTCTATTTTCTAGGAATTTTAAACTATTAAAAGCTACTTAAATTGCTAAAAATTATAAAATAAACTATGAAAAATATGGAAAATTACTTTTTTCACTTTTTATATTTATCTAAGCCTAAGAAAAATGAAAACTTATTTTTTGGAACCTTTTCTGAATTTTTTATATTAAATGCTATTTAAAAATGCCTAAAAACTACTTAAAATCAAGAAAAATAGCAAAACAGCTTATAAAAATCTGAAAATTTCAGGAAAACTCTAAAATTATATTAAGAAGCTATGAAAATTGGAAAAACAGGCACTTGTTTGCAAGAAACTGAAACTGATGATTCAAGTGCTTATTGAAATAAGCACTTGATAAGCAAATGAGCAAAACAGGTAACCCACTGATCACAGAAGCAATAATATACCAAATTAACTAGATTGCAACTAAAAACAATAAGCTTTAACCACTGAATAGCAAATTAACACAGATTTGATGTTTGTGAGATTAAGCTAAAACAGATTATGGTGTCAACTTGCAGGCCAGAAATAAGCAACCAAATAAGCTACAAACTAAAATCCAATTATTGATACCTCAACTAGACCTAAGTGACTACCTCTGACCAAAAGACCACCCCTTGAAAAGCTTTTACAAGCTCTGCACAAGCTTGGCTAGAACTGAGAAAATCACTCAGTATTAACTGAGTTGGTGCAGGGCAGATTAGGCTCACTTTGAGCTTATACCCAAGCTTATCCAAAAAGCTTAAAGCAAAAACAGATACTAGGTCTTATAAACCACCTAGAGCACTACTTGTAACCAAAAATTCAGACCTTGAAAACCTTTAATGGAACCTGTGCAACTGCTGCACTTTCTGCACAAAACAAGTTTTTCACCATTTTTGACTTTTTGAAACAGAAACACAGTTTGACTTTTTTGAGTTTTAAACCTGATTTGAGGGCTGATAATGTTGTATTATGATGGAATGAAGCTATTACAACCTTTGTTATTGATTTCTAATCACAAAATGATGATTTGCTTTTTTAAAAATCCAACAGTGAAACTGTGAGACAGTTTTAAAAGAACTTTTGACTTTTATGGTGTTGCAGACACAAACTAAGACTCAAATGAGTCTAATATGACTAAACAATCTTGCACAAACAAAAGTTATACTCTGAATACACCTTTATCACCTTTTAAACTATAAATCCAAACACCCTTTGTTAAACTGATTTAAGCTCAAAACTACTCCAAACTTATAACCAACTTGTAATTATGATCAAGCTCACTTAATATAACTAAAATACTGCTATGAGAACAAGTTTTGCACTGGTTTAGACAGTAAAACAGATTATGCTTTTTTAAACTAAATTGCAACTTACAAGATGTCCAATAGCCACTATGGCTTGAATCCAAGAACCATGAACCACTAACCTATCCAATTCAACCCACTAGTCCTAAAGCAACCCACATCCAGCACTGCATCATCCCTTTGACCATTTCCATTGCCAGTTTGACCCTGTTTGACTTTCTTTGACCAAAGACCAACTATGCTTAAAACTGAAACATAAGCTTATAGAAAGCTATTAGAAGCTTGTATAAGCTTATTGTAGCTTAGAATTGAGCTTTTTGAAGCTTGTAAACAAGATTTAGACTTGGAATATTTCAACAGTGGACATAAACTGAAGATTATAACATTAAACTGAAATTAGTACTTGGAATCAGTTTCAATACATTCAAATACTTAAAGTTAATACACTTTAGCAAAACATTACAAGTTTTACACTAATTTGAAAGATTAAACATAAAAACGATCTAAGTGAAAGATAAAAAACTAGTAGACTATCTTTCTTGCTTCCAAAATGCTTCTTATATATCCCAATGCTCTTTTCTCTCTCCTCTGAATGTTTCCCAACAAGTTCTAGCCATTGGATGGCCTTGAAATGATCTTGGCCTTTGAATATGATTTTGGCGCCAAAAGGTGATTCTAGCAGATGGGGTTGATATGGTGGGTGAAGGAGCATTTAATGCTTCTTGGAAGCTTGCAGAGGAGGGGGGGACATGGAAAGGTGAGAAGGAGGCTGGTGGGTGGTGTGTTGGTGGCTGGGTATGGTGGGCAGACAAAGGGAGGGAAAACGGGGAAGAGGGTGTGTTTGTTTGACTGGGTAGTTGACCAGATATTATAAAGGGGGGGTCAAATTCATATTGACAGGGGGTCACAAGTAAAAGGCAGGGTCATTTGGTTTGACAAGGGTCCAAATGGGTATAAGGGTTTTAATACATAGGGACCTTGTTGCATTTTCTGAAAATAGAGGGACCCATTCTGCCAATTCTGCCAAGTTGCTTCAAGGGACCATAATTGACAATCTCAATAAGTACAAGGACCAATATTGCCATTTTGCAATTTTCCAGGGGCCATTCTTGCCAAATTTTAAACTTGAAGGACCATTTTATAAATTTCTCAAACTTTGTACATTTTTCACCAAAGGATTTATTTTGACAACTTTTGATTTTAAAAGGACCTTTGGTGACTTTTGCTTTTGAAATTATGGCTCAGGGACTATTTTTGACAATTTATGAAACTTGGGGGACTGAAACTGCAATTTTTGCAAATTTGAAATGTTTTTCATCTGATTTTGATAATTTTGCATTTGAAACACATAAAACACTGATTTGTGATATTTAGATCATTTTGATGTGTTTCTGAGTGTTTTCAGATGATTTTGCAGTTTATTTTGTACAAAAATGATGAGTATTTACACACTCATCAAAATCCATAGCCACAATGGCTTGCAAACCAGAATAAGGACCATTACCTAATCTAAACCAACCCATATGACTAAAGATCAATCCAAATCCATGTCTGCTTTAACCCATGTCCATTTCCATTTTGCCCCGTTTGACTTTCTTTGACCAGATCCCATAGTTGCTTAAAACTTAACCTTTAGCTTACAAAAAGCTATCATCAGCTTATATAAGCTTATAGAAATTAAGAAACAAGCTGTTTGAAGCTTGGGTGTGAGTGTTTGAAATGGAAAATTTCAACAGTTAACTTGAAACATGAAATCTTAGCACAACTTGAATTAATACCTTGAACTAGTTTATAATGACACAATAAGCTTAATTTGATGCATAGAAATAAAGTTTTACATATATTACACTAAATTAAAAGCTTTATATTAAAAACGACATTTAAAGAAAAACTTAAAACTAACTACTCCTTTTTGCTTCTTCTCTCTTCCTTTTTATAGCTCCAACAGCTTCCACGTGTCCTCTAGATCCAATCCCACCACTTTATTGAGCCAGTGGGAGAGTTTTGGGCATTTTGGGCCCTTTTGTGATTTTGGCGGGAAAGATGTAATTTGTCTGTAGGGCTCTTTTAACTGCAACTAGGGGGAGTGAGAGGTGTGATGATGAGGGGGGCTGAGGTGATAAGGGTGCAGGGATAAGGGTGGTGGAAAAGGTGTTGGGAGAAGGAGTTGCAGGCATCAAGTGGGGGAGAAAGCAGGTGGGAGGGAAAAGTATGCGTTTGACTTGGTTTTGTTGACCAGGCAGTCCAAAACAGGGAAGGGGGTCCAAAAGGTTTAAGTGGCAGGGTCACAATTGGGATTTGACAAGGGACCAAGGTATAAAAGGTTTTAAATGACAAGGACCTATGTGTAAAATCTGAAAATACAAGGACCTTTCCTGCCAATTCTGAAAAGTTGCTCCAAGGACTAAAAGTGACAATCTTAAAAAGTACAAGGACCAAACTTGCCATTTTCAAATTTCCAGGGACCAAACTTGACAATTTCAAAAGTTCAGGGACCTTTTCTGCCATTTAACAAAAGATTTATTCAAGGACCATTTTTGACAAGTTAGAATAATTCAGGGGCCTTGAATAACATTTTTCTTTATTTTGTTTTTACCAGGGACTGTTTTTGACAACTTTTGAAACTTGGGGGACTAAAACTGCCAATTATGCAAACTTTATACGTTTTTCACCAGATTTTGACATTTTTGCATTTAAAACACATAAAACACTTATTTGTGATATTTTTATCATTTTGATGCATTTCTGAGTGTTTTCAGATGTTTTTGCAGTTTAAATGGTACAAAAATGATGAGTATTTAGACACTCATCAATCCCCCACACTAAGATATTGCTAGTCCCTAGCAATGTTTTTGAGAAAAATTAATGGATTTTATCTCTTTACCAAAAGCCATTACTTCTGGAGTAGCCAAATGTTTCAGTTCAAGTAAGAACCTTGGTACACCGATAACCAAATGATTTTGAGCAAATCACCAGCTTTCAACGGATTTGATTTGTCTTTACCAGAAGCCGTTTGCTTCTGGACTAGCCAACTCTTAGATAAATTATCAGTATTATCTTTGGTGAGTCGATTACCAATTATGGTTTTTCCACTGCCTTTACCACAAGCCATAAACTTGCGGGCTAGCCAACTCTTCACTTTTAAGGATATGGTGAGCTGAATACCATACAATTTTGGGCAAATTGTAAGCCGTCAACGGATTTGAGATATCTTTACCAAGAGCCGTTTGCTCCTGGATTAGCCAATCCTTATGTGGGTTAGACATGGTGGACTGATTACCATTTGTTGTGTTTAGTACATAGTACTTCCACTAAAAAAAATTTTTTTAAATTTGGCCATTTTGGGGGAAAAAGGGACTAAAAGGGTACATTTATGATCAAAATTCGCCAGAATTTCCCCCTCGCACTTAGAAATGAATATTGTCCTCAATATTCAAAGTACCGGCTGTTATGCCGAAACTTAGAACGTAAAAAGATAACATTACTAGCTAAGTGTAGAAACACAACAATTATTATCTTTTTAATATTTACAATTTTCATTCATTTTTTAGATCTATATACAACATGTGGGGCATCTCCCCCACACTAGGGTGGTACACACGGGTGAAAACCCATGTAGCATGCTACTGTTTTTGATTACCGGGTCGCTAGCTTGACTCGACCCCGAATTAATTGGTTCATGGGGAAGTAAGTGGAAGAGACAATCTCCATCGGACTTTCATTCAAGATGTTTGGATAAACATTGAAGTACGTGAAAGTTCCACACCGATGAGATATATTCCCGGCTCAAGAATGATAAATGAAAATGCCGGGATCAAAAATAGTGTCCTCATTCCTGATGGAGAAAAGGGAACGAGAAACCACACCATCTGTGAAAAATGGAATAAAGATGTGCATCACAATGCAATCCCATTCTTCATTAGTGAGGAGCAAATCACCATTTGTTAGATTTTTAAGCTTAGACTTGAAGCTTGTATGGTGATTGGCAACAAAATTTCCGGGAGGGAGAGCTGGGAACGGTTCTTCAATCAACAGATTTTCAAGAAAGAGGATGTCTCCCTCCGAATCATAGCAAGTATTGTCAATCCCTGTTGGAATTGACTCATCACTAAGAAAAGCATCGACCTCCTTCCAAAAGTTGTCATCTTCCTCATTTGGGGTGAGAGAAGGAATGGAAGAGTCGGAAATGGGACAAGAAATGAGTGGATGATCATTATATAGGAGATTTTTAGTTTCTCCAAGATCGGCTTCGAAATCAAAGAGATCATCGTCACTTTCTGATGAAAGTGGACTGATGTGAGTGAGTTCATCGGTGAACTCCTCAAGAAGAGGATCAGACTGTGGAAGTGATGCCTCAACATACTCAATGTCTCCATAAGAAGCACAATCGTCGCTAACATCGGAGAAAGTTTCAAAATGATCTTTTGAACACTCAAGAGGGGAAAGAGAATCACACATATGATCAGAAGTTCCCTGTGACTCTCTCGGGATTGGGACAAGGATCTCAACACTAGACTTTATGAATTCGTCCGATTCCTTTTCAGGAACAGTGTCAAGATGCTCATCCCCCATGTTCAGAGAGTGAGTGGGAGCTTCGGGTGTGATAGCAGTTGTTTGAGATGGAATCTCAACTGCTGGGATATCAACTGACTGAGGGAGTTTAGAAGGACTAGCATACATATGTTTTATACTTTCCATTTGTTCTTCTGCTAGTAATTCCATCATAGTCTTATCTCCCTGATTTTTCATGGAAGGAATTTCAACTGATGAACTTGATGAATCTGTACAAAGTTGACTAATATCAAGGGTAACTTCATCATCATCGTCATCAGGAATGAAACGGAATCGAGAGCTAGATTTGGCTGCTTTTTCTTTTGCAATTGATTCCCTAATAGATTTTTCAAAGGCAATCTGGGAATCTAATTTAGCAGTCCGTTCTTCAGCTAACAAAACTTCCATGGATTTTTCATTTGGATTATCTTGGGGATGTTTACATTCCTTCAAATCTTTCACTAAATCCAAAAGATCAAGTAGAAGATTTTGAGGAAGTGGCTCAGGCTGAGGTGGTGCCTGATTTACTTGGTACTGTAGAGGTTGGTCATGATATGAAGAGTCGTAATTGTTACAAGGAAATGGATTCCTTGTTTGACAATCAGAGCTAGAGTGAGGACCTCCACAATATTCACAACAGTAAAACTGATGTGGCTGTGAGTCATATGTGTTGTAGTCATAATTGTTATCAGGAACCTGCTCATAGACAAGCGTGTTTCCCGATTGACAATCAGAACTGTAGTGTGAACCACCACAGTACTCACAACAGTAAAACTGCTGAGTCTCACAGTGTGGTAGCTGATGGAATGAATCAGTTGTGTTATGGTAGGAATAGGGATCCTGGTTATAGACAGACCCGTTTCCTGATTCCACCATGCTACAACTGGGGCAATTGTCACCATTATAAGGACCACCACACCATTGACATCCAAGAGGGTGAGGATAAGACATAGAAAGAATCAAAGGTTTACAGAGGGGTAGGGATGAAGAATCAAAGATGTGAGAGGGTAAAGATGGATATTTTTGGATTTTTGGATAAACATTTTGTAAAAATAAGAAAGAAAATATTTTTGGGTTTTTGATTTATATAAGAAAATATAAACATATAGATGGTATAAACAAAGAGTGATGTCAAATCACTAATCTGCTAAACGTAAGACTATTAGCACTGCTCCCCGGCAGCGGCGCCAAAATTTGATCCGTGCCAAACAGTCAAGCTAAATCACTCAAGCCTGCCACTTGTGAATGGCAGACTGTAATCAGCTTAAAACTGCTCAAGCATGAACACAATGAAGATCAGGAGAGTATAGTGTTTCCCTAGGTCGTTAAGTCCCAACGAGCTGTGCGAGAATAGTCAAACGTAAAGTGATCGAGAGGATTTGAACGGGAAAGGATTGTGGTTGATCTATACCTAAAGAGAAAGCCCATAAACTACAGGGGCTTAAATGCAAATTAAAGGAAATTAAAAAGATAAAAACTATTAAATAAACGCTATCACTATTTTAAAATTGATGAACGTTTAAAACTTAAAACTTACTTTTAAAATAAAATTACGTAAACGTACAAAATAAAAAGTGAAATCTAAGAATTAAAAATCCTAAAAATATGAAAATGACATTTTTACAAACCTAATGATAAAATAAAATTATTAGAAAAAGAAAATTATTTTTATGACTATTATTCTAATTAATATTAATTAAAAACTATTTTTAACTATTTAGTAATAACCTAAAATACAAGAAATTATGAAACAAAGCTAGAAAAATAAAATTAAGACTTAGAAAAATCTAAAATGACAAAAAAGAATTTTCAAAACTATTTTTATATTTTTCTGATTATTTTTCTATTTTCTACTAATTTAAAACTATTTTAATTTAATTTAAATTGTGAAAAATACCAAATAAAAGGGGGAAAATAAGGAAAAATCTTTTTTATGCTTTTTATATTTTTCTTAAACTGAGAAAATTGAAAAATTATTTTTTTGAACTTTTTCTTAATTATTTGCAATTAAAACTAATTAAAAGTGACAAAAAACTATTTTAAATCTAGAAAAATAGCAAACAGTGACCAAAAATGATGAAATTCTCAGGAAAATTCTAAAAAGCTATTCTGGTTTTATGAAAAATAAGAAATGTGGTGCTTAAGTGTAAAAATTCAGAGCTGCAGTGTAACTTGAATTGAGATAAGCACTTAAAAATAAGCAAACAAGCACAATAAGCAACCAAACTTCTACAGAACCTATATTATACTCAAATAAGCTAATATAAGCTAAATCCAACTACTCCTAACCTCTGATAAGCAGTTTGACAAGAATTAAGCTAACTGATCTATGAGCTAAAACAGTAAACAGGTACTAAGTTTGAGCTTATGCAGTAGCTTATCAAAAGAGCTTGAGTCAAAAACAGATAGGTAGTCCTGAAGACCACCTAGAAGACTACAAGTAGACCAAAAATCAGACCTCAACTACTTAAAATGAACTCTGTGCAGATGCTCCAAGTTCTGCACAAATCAGTTTTTGACATACTTTGACTTTTAAAAACAGATTGATACTTTGACTTTGGTGAATTTTAAAAGCAAATGTAAGACTAAATAGGATGAAATGTGATGTAATGCAACTTTATCAAGCAAGCTTATCAAGTTTTAAACCTCTTTGCATTGATTTGAGTTAACTGATTTTAACAGTGATGAGCTTGAGAACAGTTACAATCTTATTTTGACTTTTGATGCAAACAAGCACAAAACAATGACAGATATAAGAGTAATAAACTATATTAACTCTCAAACTACTGATCTTCTCTAATAATATGACCTCTAAATCAGTTATAACTAGCAATCCAAACACCCTTTTATAGACTTGTTGTGCAAAAATACTAACCAAATATCAAAGACAAGATCATTTTCACATCACAACAGATCCAATACATCACAATAAGGCTATAGAGACAGCAATAATTACTACTATAACAGATATAATGAAAGTTAAAACTGCTACTGTTTATGAGCTAGAAATGAGACTTAAAGCACACTTACAAGAAATCCATAGCCACAATGGCTTGCAAACCAGAATAAGGACCATTACCTAATCTAAACCAACCCATATGACTAAAGATCAATCCAAATCCATGTCTGCTTTAACCCATGTCCATTTCCATTTTGCCCCGTTTGACTTTCTTTGACCAGATCCCATAGTTGCTTAAAACTTAACCTTTAGCTTACAAAAAGCTATCATCAGCTTATATAAGCTTATAGAAATTAAGAAACAAGCTGTTTGAAGCTTGGGTGTGAGTGTTTGAAATGGAAAATTTCAACAGTTAACTTGAAACATGAAATCTTAGCACAACTTGAATTAATACCTTGAACTAGTTTATAATGACACAATAAGCTTAATTTGATGCATAGAAATAAAGTTTTACAGATATTACACTAAATTAAAAGCTTTATATTAAAAACGACATTTAAAGAAAAACTTAAAACTAACTACTCCTTTTTGCTTCTTCTCTCTTCCTTTTTATAGCTCCAACAGCTTCCACGTGTCCTCTAGTTCCAATCCCACCACTTTATTGAGCCAATGGGAGAGTTTTGGGCATTTTGGGCCCTTTTGTGATTTTGGCGGGAAAGATGTAATTTGTCTGTAGGGCTCTTTTAACTGCAACTAGGGGGGAGTGAGAGGTGTGATGATGAGGGGGGCTGAGGTGATAAGGGTGCAGGGATAAGGGTGGTGGAAAAGGTGTTGGGAGAAGGAGTTGCAGGCATCAAGTGGGGAAGAAAGCAGGTGGGAGGGAAAAGTATGTGTTTGACTTGGTTTTGTTGACCAGGCAGTCCAAAACAGGGAAGGGGGTCCAAAAGGTTTAAGTGGCAGGGTCACAATTGGGATTTGACAAGGGACCAAGGTATAAAAGGTTTTAAATGACAAGGACCTATGTGTAAAATCTGAAAATACAAGGACCTTTCCTGCCAATTCTGAAAAGTTGCTCCAAGGACTAAAAGTGACAATCTTAAAAAGTACAAGGACCAAACTTGCCATTTTCAAATTTCCAGGGACCAAACTTGACAATTTCAAAAGTTCAGGGACCTTTTCTGCCATTTAACAAAAGATTTATTCAAGGACCATTTTTGACAAGTTAGAATAATTCAGGGGCCTTGAATAACATTTTTCTTTATTTTGTTTTTACCAGGGACTGTTTTTGACAACTTTTGAAACTTGGGGGACTAAAACTGCCAATTATGCAAACTTTATACGTTTTTCACCAGATTTTGACATTTTTGCATTTAAAACACATAAAACACTTATTTGTGATATTTTTATCATTTTGATGCATTTCTGAGTGTTTTCAGATGTTTTTGCAGTTTAAATGGTACAAAAATGATGAGTATTTAGACACTCATCAGGAACCAAGAACAACCCCTAGGGTCCACTTATGAGCTTTTGAAGAGCTTATGAAAAAGGCACCATTTCACTGATTACTCAGTGTAAGCTGAGAAATGGACAAAACTAAAAGCTGATTGCAGCCCTATCAAATAAGCTAGAAAATGGAAAATAAGCACTGGACCTATGAGATGGGTGGGTGAGCTACACAAAAAGCTAAAATACACAAGCTGGGACTCACTAATGAGCTTTTTATGAGCTTGTGAAAAAGACTCACTCAACTGTGTACAGGGCACCTTTTTAGAAAAGGGCTTAAAAGAAACTAAAAAATAAGCAGTTTAACAAGCTAACTAGAAATTATAAAAAATACTATGATTAAGATGAGCAACTAAATATTATAAACCTAAAAGCTTAAGTCCTAAATCCTAACAGTAAGATCACAAGAAAATTAACAAGTTTATTCAAAAACTGAAAATAAGAAAATTTGACTTTTTATCAAAACCAAATAAGTTGACTTTTATGAACTTTGAATCAAATCTACTTACTGATTATGTTATATTAAGCTATGTTAAGATGAAATTAAGCTAGATGACCAAGTTCTAAGCAACTGTGATGAATTTTGCACTATAAATCCTAACAGTTAACTAGTAAAGTGAGATTGAAGGTAATTTTGACTATTTATCAAACAAAGACTGGTTTTTATTGTTGCACTGAATTATTAGGTGCTAGTGTGACATAAAACAACAACAGGCAACAACACAAACAACCTCTAACACAGTTAACAAAGCAAATCCAAACAACCCTTTAAAAGACTGTTTTTGTGATTTTCAAAGGATTTTATAACTTAAGACCATGCAACTGATTCATACAAACATTTAATGATATAAAAAGCTGATTTAAACACATAAACACCAATAATAACAACAACGACCTATGATTTACTATTATGCAATATTAAAAGTGAAAAAATGAAAACAAAGCAGATAAGAAAACCAATGGACAAGCAGTCTATTTTAAGCAATAATTTAACTTAACAACACTAAATAAGCATAAAAATACAAAGATAAGCAAAGATAAGCACTTCTACAGTAAATTGCCAAAATTAAGAAATAAGCTTACAAATTGTTTCCAAGCTTATAACTGAGAACCAAGGATCAAGACCACTTCCTATAGCTTCCCAAGAAGCTTCTAAACCTAAGGCAATCCAGTATTCACCCTGCTCCAGCTGTGATCATCTTCTCCATTGAATTTTTTATTTATAACTAATTTTTTTTGTATTTTTGGTAATTTTGCTTTTTGATACTAAACAAAGTTTTAAGGTTTCTAATAGCTATATTAAGCTATCTAGGAGCTTATATGAGCTTATTCAGTCCATACTAACAACTACAAACAACATTAAGCTAATATGAGATTTTGAACTTGAAAATTGCATAAACTGAATACTTGAAGATTAACTGAAATTGAAACTGAAAAAAGGTTTTGATTACACTGAAATCACTAAACAAAGTACTTGTAAGCTTGAAATTACACTGGAATTTTAAAATTACACTATTCGACATACATTAACTAAAAATTACTAGATATCTTCCACATGGCTTCCTCCTTTCTTTATAAAGATCTTTTTAGAATCTGTCGACATCTCTGAGACTTTCCCACTTCATTTCAACCATTGGATCCTTCAAATTCATCATAACTGTCCATTTGGCATTTTGGCGCCAAAATTACTTTGAGCAGGTTTTAAAAATTAATGAAGTTTGGGTGTTTGTGGAGGTGTAGGGGAGTGGGTAGACAGCTGGAAAGGTGGTGGTGAGGTGGTAGGAGCAAGTGGTGGAAACCATGGTGGTTTTGAGTAGGTGTCTGGTTTTGGCGCGTTTGTGAGAGAGACGCACAGTAACTGTGGGTTTGACTTTTTGACCCCGTATTAATAATAGGTTGGGGTTCAAAATGGGGGTTCACAGGTTTATTTGGCAGGGGTAATAATACAAAAGGTTCCATTTGGTTTAAGCTTATCACAAGGACCATATTTGTAATTTCTTAAAGTATAGGGGCCTGATTTGACAAGTTTCCAAAGTTAACATAAGGACCAATTATGCCATATATGAATAGTACAAGGGTTATATTTATAAATTTTCCATTTTAAATAACCCAGGGACCATTATTGACAATTTTTAAACTTTAGGGACTAAAGTTGTCATTTTGTAATTTTTAAACTTTGAAGGGTTTGTTTTGACAACTTTTGAATCCCATGGACCTTAAATGATATTTTGCTTTATTTTGATTTACCAGGGACTGGTTTTGACAACTTTTGAAACTTGGGGGACTAAAACTGCCAATTGTGCAAACTTGATACGTTTTTCACCTGATTTTGGTATTTTTGCATTTGAAACACATAAAACACTTATTTGTGATATTTTTATCATTTTGATGCTTTGACAGGTGGTTTTGGATGTTTTTGGCAGTCTAAAAGGTACAAAAATGATGAGTATTTGCACACTCATCAGTCTCTTTAGCTCCAATGCTCGTAATTTACCTGAAAGTGAAAAACAATGGAAAACAAGCGTAAATCCATATAAATGATATAAATAACGAGCATTATCGGGGGAAATTGACACTTAATATTCAGGACTATTTGATGTTATCAACCTAGTCAAATGGGTATGGGTCAATACCATGGGTTATGGATATTATCCATATATAATGGGTTATGGGTCAAGCTCCATGGATATGGGTCATGGACTTTGGGTTGTACCTAACTACATTCAATGTATTTGGTCAATGGGTTATGACACTTAAGTTTCTACCCATTTATATTACCCAATATACCACATACTAGTTATGTGTATATTTTACCCAAATATGTAAACACTAGTTGTTTTACATATGTAATACTAAATCATAAAATCACTTATACTTGTTTTAGTGTTTTATGTGAGAACACAAGTGTGTTAGAAACTATTAGCTCAAACCATTTACGTATTTTATTTGTTTCGTTAAAATGATTTTACGTTTGTTATCGACAAAACATTAAAAGATCGTAAAATATAAATAAACGTTTTTACGGCTTATTTGTATTAACATAAACTACTGTATAGTTTTAGATGAATAAGTAAATATTATATATATTATCATTTGGTGTCAAAAACGTATACCCGACCTCAACCCGATTAAGCCTATTCGGGTCAGGTTATTTGGGTCTATATTTTTATTCGGGTTAATTCGGCTTAACCCGACTAACTCGAGTTTTAAATAGGGTCGGGTTTGATACATTTTTTAGTTTCAACCCGTATCGACCCGAACCCGATCAACCTAACTCGGCTAACACTTTTACATTGTAAACATATTGAAGTAAGCAAATTTTTTAATCATTTTACTTTTATTCGGGTTTACCAGATCTGATTTGACCCGACCCAAATTTATTCCAAACCCGACTAACCCGATTTCTAAATAGGGTTAGATTCAGGTATGTTTTTTTAGCCTCAACCCGAATTGACCCTAACCCAACCGGGTCAACCCGAGTAACACCCCTAATTGTTATTACTATTATTGTTGTTTACCTCTTCATTAGTATTTCTGGTATTATGAATTAGAATTAGTCATGTTAATCAGATTATCGGGTCTATAGGATGTTCAAAGAAAAGAAATTAACTCGCAATCGGACCCATATTAAGCGGATTTGTCGGGTTCGTGTCCATCAGGCTATTAGGGTACTTACTAACATACAAACAATAGTTGTGTATAGATCTTTCTCCTTTCGCAAAGGGGTTGTCTCGCTATATTTTTATACGTTTACCAAGTTTTTCACATGTTGTACAACATAACCAAATCCAAAACGGTATGTCTTAAATAGCTTAACTTCAAGTTTTGTGTAAGCATAGAAATTATAATAATCGATACAAGTAAAATTGTAAATGAAAGAAGCTATTTGTGAGATAATTGAACTCAGCCTGTGAAAAAGTCAACTTAAGCTCTACTTGAGCTCAATCCGACCTTAACTTTTAACTCAAAGATAATTAATTTGTTTTTTAGCTCAAGATTAACTTTAAACTTAATCGACTTAACTTGCCCGAGCTCGAGCTTCATACAACAACCCGTTATTATTATTAGTTATTATTATTTTATTATTATCAATGACGGTTATTAAATAAGTCTGTTATCTTTAAACTTTTCGATCACTTTGCACCCGCAACCGACCCTACAAAGAAACTTATTCGTTTGGTTGGGTTTAGGAACAACATGAGTTGTTTATCGATTTTCTTCTTTCACAAATGGGTTATCTCATTAGGATTTAATATACTTGCCGATTAGTCCATTTTTTTAACAACATAACCAAATCCTAATTATTATGTCTTGAATAGCTTAACTTCAAGTTTCGTATAAGCATAGGCATAATATTATTCAACACAAGTAAAGTTATAAATGAAAGAAGCTATTTGTGAGATAATTGAACTCAACTTGTGATAAGGTCGACTTAAGCTCTAATTAAACGAGCTCAACCCGAGCTTAAAGTTTAACTCAAATCTTAATTAGTTTTTGACCTCAAGATTAACTTTAAGCTTAATCGATTTAACTTTCCCGAGCTTGAGCTTCATACAACTACCCGTTATTATTATTATTTTATTCGTAATGTCAGTTATTAAATAAATTTGCTATCTTAAATTTTTTTGATCACTTTTGCATCCGCAACTGACCCTACAAGGAAACCAATTCGTATGTTTGGTTCAAGAACAAACATGAGTTGTATATGGATTTTCTTTTTTTTCAAATGGGTTGTCTCGTTAGGTTTTAATACACTTACCGATTAATCTAGTTTCTTTACACAATAACTAAATCCAAAATGTTATGTCTTGAATAGCTTCAGTTCAAGTTTTGTATAAGCATAGGCATAATAATATTCGATATTGTAAATGAAAGAAGCTATTTGTGAGATATGAACTCAGTTTATGAAAAGGTCGACTTCAGCTCCACTTGAGTTATAGTTAAATGAGCTCAGCCGGTTTTACGGCTAACACGAGGGAGTAAAATCATGTAATAACATGATTAAAAAGATACAAGAACATGATTTGAACTCATGACACTTACGTAAAATAAATCACAAGAGTATTCATGCTTATGCCAGTCAAAAATGTGATTACATGTCGACTCTAAATTGTGATGGGAACTAGGCTTATTATGGGATTTTAGTTGAACAAAGGCAAAGTTTATATTAATATATATATATATATATATATATATATATATATATATATATATATATATATATATATATATATATATATATTCTAATTTAGGTCACTCGGGTTGTACTGAACTTGAATAAGCAAAGTATTTTCAACCCGATACCCGACCATATATGGTATATGGGTTAGTCAGGTTGACCCAACTAACCGGAATATGAACCCGCCCGAATAGTCTTATTTTGATTCGGCCGGGTTGACTGTTATAGCACCCCTGTTTGTAATCACAACTTGTTCATATAGGAAATTACCCATTTTAAATACCCACGCAAACAATAAGATGGGTAAAGTCATGGGTATATATTCACCCACAAAACACCCGCATTAACTCACCCACAAATAAAAAAGATATTTGTATTTCATGGGTAAATAACATTTACCCACTAAATTACCCACAAATATAGCCACAATAACTCAACACGTGGGTAATTCATGGGGAATGTTTTGGCGCTAATTATTTACCCACATAATGCACACCAAATATATTTATGTGGCTATTTGTGTGGGTAAATCTGTGGGAAGTTCAAGCGAAAATAAAATCGACTTTGAAAGTTAATGATCGTGGGTAACAGGTGGGTTTTGGGTGGGTAAATGCCCTCTAAAGGATGAGCGTGGGTAATTTATGTGGGTATTCCATCCGATTCTTGTAATGCTATGTGATTTAGATATTGCCAGATATGTATTTGGTTTTGAAATGTCTATCACAAAAATCCTTATTGGTCCAGTGATTGAATCTCTTGTTTCTTAATCAAGAGACTCGGGTTCGAATTTGGCAAGTGTCATAATTTTTTAATAAGTATATATATATATATATATATATATATATATATATGCTCCGGTTCCATTGAGAAGGTTTTTATTTTGAGAAGATTGAGAAATTTTCGTTTGAGCAAATTGATTCATGTTTTTTATTTGATTCACAAGTAAACATCAGTTTATGGTGAATCGGAATAAATCAAAATTTTGATTCTCAAATCATTGTTAAAATCGAGTTATGATGATGATTCATTAAATTTGTACAGATGATTCAGTATTCTACATATATCGCAAAATCGAAAGATTTTTAACATTGATTCAATTTTTTTTTTACACATTTTGAATTTTAATCGCATTAAAATGAGTTTTACGCTTGAAAAACATGAATCAAAGTTAAAAATCTATCGTTTTTGAAAACCTTCTCAATCTTCTCAAAATAAAAACCTTCTCAATAGATCAGGATTATTTATATATATATATATATATATATATATATATATATATATATATATATATATATATATATATATATATATATATATATATATATATATATATATATATATATATATATATAAAATATATGAGAAGTGATTGACATACCTAAAAGTTATGCCTAAAAAATATATATATATATATAATATATATATATATATATATATATATATATATATATATATATGTGTGTGTGTGTGTGTGTATATATATATATGTATATATATATATATATATATATAATATATATATATATATATATATATATATATATATATATATATATATATATATATATATATATGTATGTATATATATGTATATATATATATATAATATATGAGAAGTGATTGACATACCTAAAAGTTATGCCTAATTTTGTGCCTAAACATGTGTGGGTTGTATCAACCGGACCCACTTCTTCACAATCCAATAAGGTAATGACACATAAATTAGGCACAAAATTAGTCATGTTTTTTTAGGTCTCCCAATCTTTTTCCAATATATATATATATATATATATATATATATATATATATATATATATATATATGGTATGTAAGTATATATATACACACACACTAATACACAGATACACATAGACTTTTTCTTATTTTTTCTTTTTGGTTTTACAAAAACGTATCGAAAAATGTACCCGTGAACTCACGTATAGACTTAGTAGTTTGATGCATAACTAGAAACTCCTGTCTGATCTTGCTTACTTCAGCCTTTGTAAAAAAGTACTTAAGGAACATATTTTTAAATTCATTCCACCCCATGCTCTTCACTGCCTCTAAACTACTAGCACCCTTGTTCAAATCCCACTAATCTTTGGCCCTATGTCATTACAGATGAGAAGCACACTTAACTTGCAACTGAGAATGACATTCGGTAATGTTGGATCGATATACTTTAATCAAACTAACTTAACTAGCTTGTTAAGGTTTAATAACCTCGGATAAATCCTAAGTTATTAACAAAGAAACACTGAGCAATCTTTATTAAGTACGCGGAATTTACTTAACAAAGCTAAGAAGAAAACTTTATTAACAAACTCTAAATCTGCTTATTATGCAGATACTCTAATACAACTCTAAGATATTCGAACTTTTCTCTAAACTCTTAATTCGTAAACTCTAAAACTCTTTTTCTGAAATCGTACATCTAATGCCAATCTAGGAGTCCTTTTATAGGCTCAAGGATATCCTAGTCGGTTTACAATTGATAACCTTGTACGACAAGTAATCTAAACATGGAATACAATACTTTCCATAAACGAATATAACAGTTCTTCTGTCCTAGCAGTACTTTGACTTTATCTTGCAGTACTTTGACTTTGTCTTTAGCAGTACTTTGACTCTTTGACTTCTTCCAGTACTTTGCAGTTTACAGTACTTTCATATCTTCAGTACTTTGATATCTTCAGCACTTTTCATATCCCAACAATCCTCCCCTAACTTGAATTCTACTTGCTTGACTTCAAGTTCCTTTGTGAATATATCTTTAACAGCTTCATCTTTAAAAATGGATTGTTCTTTAGTCTTTAGATTATATCTCTGTAGAATCTGTGCCTTGTCAAAGTATCTCTAAGAATTGTGTTCTTTACAGCAGCATCCAGCAATCTCCATCTTTTCAGCAACACAGCAATATATGACAGTTTGTACAATAATTCAGTTTAAGTTGCATACTATTCTCATCACATCTAAGTGAATCATTGAAAATTCAATGGATTTAGAACTCTTTACCAAAACCATTATCTTTGGAGTAGCCGAATGTTTTGGTGTGTAAGACCATGGTACATTGATAACCATATGATTTTTAGCAAACCACCAGCTATCAACAGATTTGTTTTGTCTTTACCAAAAGCTGTACCCTTCTGGACTAGTTAGTTCTTTTATCTAATGGTGAACTAATTACCAATAATGGTTTTTCCACTGCCTTTACCACAAGCCATTTCTTGTGGGCTAGCCAACTCTTCACATTACTGATATGGTGAGTTGATGACCATCCAACTTATTAGCAAGTTGTCAACTAAAAAACGGATTTGATATATCTTTACCAGAGCCGTTTGCTCATGGATTAATCAATCCTTTTGTAACCATGGTGGATTGATAACCTATTGATGTTATCATCACAAAAACCGTTTATTCAACCTTTATTTCAGAAAATATTTATTATTTAGCAAAAGGTTTCTTCTAAAATTCATTTAACTGGTTTAATGCAGCAAACAGTACTTTGATGAAAGTACTGTCTGACTAACAGTACTTTGAATAAAAGTACTGATATATCAAAAAGTATTTATTCAAAAATCATACCAGTTATAGATCATTCTCAGCAATGGTAGTCCAGTCTATAAGCAAATTGATAACCATGCAAGCAATTTCATCAGCCTCTTCTACTTCCAATCCATGCTCTAGCATTCTTCTCATGAGATCAACTGTAAGAGGATATCTTCTTTCTGCAAACATGTGAATCATTGTTCCATTTTCTAGCTCCAAGACATGAACTCCAGATTCTTCAAAGAATCTCCAGCAAACTATCTCCCAGTTTTCTTGATCCTTCCAAATATCATCAGTACTCTCTTCATCAGTTTCCCACATGGTTATTAGATCCCCATGTAAAACCAATCCAATCCCTTCTAACGGATTATCTTCAAAATAAGTCTTTACTACATGATACAAGTAGAATAGATCTACTCTGTCTATGATATGCAGCAAGTCCCATAGCCGTTTAAAAACTCTGAAACTTTTATCTTCTTTGTGAAAAACCATATAATCTCCATTTTTAGATTTCTCAACTTTGAAAGCACTGATCTTTGATCTGTTCATCTTCATGTCATTATCTTCATCTGTATAATCAAAATCTACCACTCTGAGATAATTCTTCAATTCATCACTAGTCTCAGATCTTAATTCAACCTTCTCTTTCTTTGAAAACTGAACATCTGTAGCTTCAGTTTTTCTTTTCCTCTTTAAGCTTTTCTTCCTTTCAGCTTCAGTCCAAAAAGCTTCTTCTCTAAAATCTTTAATGCCTGCAACATCTTTCTTATAAGCTTCTCTCTCAGCATCATATAATCTCTTCATATCCACATAATTTAGCTTTTGCAATCCTTTAAATCCTCTGCCTTTTAAGTATGCCATCATTGCATTCCTTTCTTTAGCCAAATATGGTCTTCGTGACATGAATCTAACAGGTGTTGGAGACTTTAAAGGTTCAGCAGCTTCAGCATCTAATTCATCTTGCACTTTTTGAGCTGCTTCTCTATCCAAAGCTTCTTGAGCTTCTCGTTCTTCTCTATCTTTAGCATTTATCTCTTCTTGAACTTTTCTAGCTGCAGCTTCATTCCTTGCAACTTCAAACGCTCTAATTTCTGCCGAAGTAAGTTTCTTCTTCTTAACTTCAACCAAAATACTTTTTCCCTTGTCTTTTGGATCAATTGCAGGTTGATCAGTTCTTGGTTGTGCTTCTTCTTGTGCTTCTCTTATAGTAACACCTCCTCTTGGTTGTGACAGATTAAGAATTGTAGCAACTAATTCATCATCACTTGGTGAATGAATAGGTTTAAATCTAGATTCCTCCTCTTCCTCTATAACAACTGTAGAAGGACCAGCTTCTTCTTCAAAATTCAAAACCCTTGGAGTTATTGGTGTTATAATCTCTGGCCTAGATGTATCATGAAACTCAGTACTTTGATGTTCAGTACTTTGATCATCAGTACCTTGAACATTAGTACCTTGATTATCAGTACCTTGAACTTGTACTTCTTCTTCTTGTTCCTCTGAAATAATCTTTTCTGCAGAGCTTATAGAGTATTTCTTCTTTGTAATATCTTCTTCAGATTCTTTTGTCTTCATAACATCTTCTTTTGTCTTCATAACATCTTCTTTCAAATTTTCTTTGTCTAAATTCCTCCCCAAGTTGACAGAAGATGATTTAGGAACCGTCTTTCATTTCAATTCCTTACGAAGTACTTTTCGACGTTTATTCTCCTCCTTAACCCATAAGTTGAAACCTTAAATATAGGGTTTAACAAAATTTCTCAGCCAAAAGTAGTTACGCTTCAACTTCCGAATAGTTTTAGCTTGACGTTCAACAGTCTTGTTCAACCTAGCAAGTGCCTTTGTCAAAGCATAGTTATCCATAGTTAAACCTTCACGAGGAATAGAATGAGCATCACCTTGAAGTGGTGAATGAGCCTCTGAAACAGAACGTTGTGGAGATGGAGTAGGTGTTCTCTCAATCTCTACTTGAACCTCAGGACCTGAAGAATCATCACCTTGTAATGATGCAGTACCTTCATGTGAAGCAGTACTTGCAGATGCAGTACCTTGTGAGGCAGCACTTTGTGAAGCAGTACCCTGTGCAGAAGCAGTACCTTCACTTTCTTCATCCTCTTCAGCACGTACAGCTTGAACAACTTCCATCATGGAAGTAGTTAAAGGAATATCTCCACCTCTGAACAAATCACTGCGCCTAGCCATGAATGTATAGATTTTGGCTTGTTGCACAATAACAGGTAGTAAAGCAGTAGGTTTAGGAATATCAGCCAATTGCTTGTTTAGAAAAACCTGTATAAATCTTGGGTACATCAACCAAGTTGCCCCAGATGATATATGAGAGAGCATTCCATCCAAAATAAGCCGTGAAAAGTTAAATACTCTGTCCGTAGCTAAACCAACCACTGCAGATGCAATATTCGACCCAAACTGCTCCCAAGAAGTGCTTTTAGAACTTATGCAATGGAGCAAGACATGGATCAAAAACTTCCATTGAGGACAGAATAAGGCCTTCTTAAAAGTTTGTTCAGTCAAAGAACCTTCATAACCAAGATTCCTAAAAGTATCCCAAATCAGTTGCTTGTCAAATCTAATAGCCCCATCTTCATCTTCAAATAATAAATCTGCGCGAATAGAGCCCTCTGTAATCTTGATAGTTCGTCCAGCAACTGATGATCTAATATAGTATTCATCCTCCTCCATATTGTCTCTAGCATTAGCCCAAAATTCTTGAATCCATGGTTCAATTATATCCGGCTCCACTAAAAGAGCATAACTAATAGGCGACCCAGTAAGATAATCAATGATATCATAAAACGCCACATTTGCCTTAATCTTATCCAAATTAGCCACCGTATTGTGCTTCGAAACAGTTAAACGATTCACCATTATTGAAAGAGTGAGCACAATAGAAAGATTGTATCGAATAATAAAGAGATGGTAATTGGAAGATAAGTATGGAAAAGATGTGAAGTAATAATATGAGAGGGAAAATCGGAAAGAAGTTATTTATAGGTGAGATTTGAAAAATCACAGCCTAAATAACAAAGTTACCGTTATTACCAATTACCCATCAATATTACCGTTGGAACAGTACTTTTAATACGACAAACAGTACTTTCCACATAAGCAGTACTTTCCCAAGCAGTACTTTCCCAAGCAGTACTTTCAGGAAATACAGTACTTTGCCAAATACCTTCGTATACACTAAGTATAAACTAACATCCTCCCCTCAAGCAATACACAGGACTATATCTAACACCTTATAGTCCTCCCCTTAAACATAGCTTAGTAGTTAATCATTCCAATGCTCACGACCAAGTGATTGAATCGTGACACATCAAAACCTTTGGTGAGTAGATCAGCTACATTATCATCCGTGTGAACTTTAACCACATTAATGAGCCTATGCTCATAACAGTCTCTGATAAAGTGATGCCTAATCTGAATATGCTTTGTCTTGGAATGATACACAAGATTCTTCACAATACAAATAGTACTCTCATTATCAATATTGATAGGAGTATTCTTAAAGTTGAACCCATAATCCAAGAGTTGATTCTGCATCCACAAAACTTGACCATAACAACTTGCAGCAGCTACATATTCAGCTTCAGTAGATGATGTTGCTGCAATTGTCTGCTTCTTGCATTGCCATGAGACTAACCTTCTTCCAAGATATTGGCATCCACCAGTTGTGGATCTTCTATCATAGTTATCACCTGCATAGTCACTATCTGAAAAAGCTTCTAAGTGAAAAGGTGACTCTTTAGGATACCACAACCCCAACTTAGGTTGTTGTTTCAAATAACAGAATATTCTCTTGACAGCATTCAGGTGAGAGATCTTTGGTGAGACTTGATATCTGGCACATAAACAAACTGCAAACATGATATCAGGCCTTGATGCAGTAAGATACATAAGAGAGCCAATCATAGATCTGTATAACTTGACTTCAACAGGCTGTCCATCTTCATCTTTTCTCAATGAATTGATAGATTTAATAGGTGTAGTAACAGCCTTCATATCAGCAAAATTAAACTTCTTAAGTATGTCTGTAACATACTTGTCTTGACTAATAAAAATCCCTTCCTTGGACTGCTTAACCTGAAGTCCTAAAAAGAATGTTAACTCTCCCATTGAACTCATTTGAAATTCCTTCTGCATCAGCTGCTCAAACTCCGTAACCATAGACTGTTTGGTAGCCCCAAAGATAATATCATCAACATACACCTGTACTAACATGATATCCTTCTTATCTCTCTTGATAAACAAAGTCTTGTCTATAGCTCCCCTCCTGTATCCATGTTGTAATAAGAATGTAGAGAGCCTCTCATACCAAGCTCTAGGTGCCTGATGAAGACCATATAGAGCCTTAACCACCTTATAGACTTTGTTTGGATGCTTAGGATCTTCAAAACCTGGAGGTTGTTTCACATACACCTCTTCTGTAATAGTGCCATAAAGAAATGCACTCTTGACATCCATCTGATAGACTTGAAAACCCATATAAGAAGCAAAAGCAAGAAAGATTCTAATAGCTTCAATCCTTGCCACAGGAGCAAAAACCTCATCATAATCTACCCCTTCTTCCTGTCTATAACCCTGAGCAACTAACCTTGCCTTGTTCTTGATAACATTGCCTCTTTCATCTCTTTTAACTCTAAAGACCCATTTGGTTCCAATAACTCTCTTCCCATCTGGAAGGTCACATAAAACCCAAACCTCTTGAAGTTTAAATTGAAGAAGTTCTTCCTGCATAGCTTCAACCCAGCTCTCTTTAGTCAAAGCTTGAGCAATATTCTTGGGTTCCTCTTGAGAGATGAAACAAGTAAATAAGCAGGTTTGATGGTCCTTATGATTTAGCCTGTTTTGTTTATACACAAAGCTAAGTAAAGCATTATGAGGTTTTGTGAAACCCTTAGCTTTGTGTCTTGTCATAACTCCAGAAGTAGAAGGACCAATGATTTGATCAGTTGGATGATTCTTATGAATTCGTAAGATTGGAGACTGTGGAACTTCATATGTATCATCTAAGTTAGTATAATCAGCACCTTCATTGGAATTTGTGAAAATACCTTCATCTTCAAGCTCATCATCAGTTTCTTCTAGCTCAGGCATGGTAGGATCATCCAAATCATCTAAAGTACTGACAACAGGTGCAGCAGTACTTTGGTTGAAAGTACTGTCCAAAGTACTGTAAGAGTACTCGACAGTCTTGTTCTTCTTCTTTGCCTCTTCATAAGCTCTCCTTTGTTCATCAGTGTAAGAATGTGCTAATACATCTTGAAGAAGCATCTGATTAAGTTCCTCTTGAATAGATTGATCCTCAGCAGATAATGAGGATTGTGGTGCAACAGTACTTTGTTTTGGCGAATCAGTACTTTGCTTAGGAACATCAGTACTTTGTTTTGGACTCACAGGATCTTTTTCAGGAATAGCATCAGGTCTAAGATGAATATCATGAACAACATATTGAATATCTTCTTCATTATGCAAAGGTTGATTTTCTTCTCTAACAGGTACATAATTCATTGAAGGAGATAAAATCTCAAGATCAAACATCCAATCAGGACCCTTCCCTTTCTCATTGTCTTGATCCTCTAAAAACTCAACATGAAGACAATCTTCAATCTTCTTAGTAACTCTGTTGTAGACTCTAAATCCTTTACTGTTAGTGCAATATCCCAATAAGTAACCTTCTTCAGACTTGCCATCAAACTTCCCTAGATTATCAATGGTGTTTAAAATAGTAAGAGGGCATCCAAAAGGCTTCATAAAACGAATGTTGGGTTTATTGCCCATCAGCAATTCATAGGGTGTCTTCATCTGTGGTTTTGTGACAGAAACCCTGTTGAGTACATAGCATGCAGTACTTACAGCTTCTGCCCAAAATTGAATAGGGAGATGAGAATCAGCTAACATGGTCCTTGCAGCTTCAATCAAGGTTCTATTTTTCCTCTCTGCAACACCATTTTGCTGTGGTGTTCTAGCAATACTAAACTCCCTTTTTATGCCTTTATTTGCACAAAAGTCATCCATAGGCTTGTTCTTGAATTCAGTTCCATTGTCACATCTAATACCTCTAACCTTGAGTCTTAATTGATTTTCTAATGCTATTATAAGAGTTTGAATAGCATCAAAGGTATCATCCTTAAAGCCCAAAAAGAAAACCCAACTGAACCTACTGCAATCATCAGTAACAACTAAACAGTACTTCTTCTTATTTAAACTTGCCACAGAGACAGGTCCAAATAAATCCATGTGTAATAGCTCCAATGGCTCTCTAATATTTCTTTCATCAAGCTTCTTGCAGGAAGCTTTGTGTTGTTTACCCTTCTTGCATGCCAAACATGATTGATCATTCCTGTAAGTCTTTGAAGGTAAACCTCTAACTAAATTGCCTTTGACCAGTTTGTTGATGTTCTTGAAATTCACATGGCCCAATCTTCTATGCCATTGATGTGCCTCTTCAGATGTTGCCTTAGCCACCAAACATGTGGCTCTTCCATAAGAATGTAGACTCTTCATGTCTAAACTATACACATCATTTGTCCTTGGTACTCTAAGTACTACCAAGTTATCATCAACAGGTTTGAAGTCAGAAGAAAGGATAAGACATTCTGTGTCAGTGAACAACACAGGATGCTTTTTATCACAAATTTGAGAGACTGACAACAAGTTAAACTTTAGCTCCTTCACATATCTGACATTCTCAAAATCAATTCTCCCAGCTTTAATTGTTCCTTTCCCTGTAATCCTTCCTCCATTGGGATCATTCCCAAATGCAACTTTTCCTCCACTAATACTTCTAAAATCAGACAGGATCTCTTTATCACCTGTCATACTTCTAGAGCAACCACTATCCACAATAAGATGATCCTTAAGCTCCTCTTCTGGGTTGCCCTGCACACAAAGAAAAGAGTTAGAAACTTTTAGGAACCCAAGCCATTACTGACTTGTGTTCCCCTTGAGAAGTTACAAACTCAAATTCTTTGAGTATGTAATTCTCACTGTGTCTCAACTGATGATCCAAAATTATCTTTTGATTTTTAGCATGTGGATTTTCAAAACTCTCTGGTTTTTCAACATAAATTTCTTTCACCAGATTATTAGCCTTTTCTTTTGACACAAAAACATCTGATTCACTTTTTGTTGAACGTACTGTATGTCTCCCAGCAGTTCTTTCCCTTTTAACCCATTCAGTTTTAACAGGAGGTTCTTGTGATCTAGATCCCCTATATGAACTGTGATAACTTCTAGGTTGATAATGAGTTCTCCTAGAATTTCTATCCCAAGTATGGTTTTCAGTACCTTGTCTCTGAGCAGTACTTTGGAAAGTACTGTGAGATACTGAAGTTCTTCTCTGATGTGGGTATCTATGATCTGGTGTGAAGTTTCTGTGATTAACCCTATTTGAATTAGTCCACACTGGTTTGTGCTCTCTAGGTCTCTGATTGTTAGACTTATTCCTTGGAAACTTGCTTAGATATTCTGAGTGTCTGTCACAATCTTTGATTAAATGAGTAGGACTATAACACACAAAACACAGTTTTTGACCCATATGTCCAAAGTGATTTCTTCTATGTCTATGCCCAAAATTGTTTTGCCTTCTTGAGGACTGATAAGATTTGTTTTGACCAAAATTATCCCAAAAAGGTTTAGCAGTACTGTTTTGAAAAAGTTTTGCAGAAGGTACTGCCTGTTGAGCAGTACTTTGATTTAAAGGTACTGCTGGATTTTGAACATTGTTTTCAACAGTTTCTTTAGGTTTCTCAGATCTAGATTTAGCAATAAGCTTCTTCCTAAACTCTAGACTATCTACTCCATAACGAGAAACATCAGGCCTAGAGGGGTGATGACTAATGGGATGAGGAACAGCATGATAACCATTGTCTTTCTTATATTCAGGAGGTGGTTCACTTACTGAGCCATCATTACTAGATGAATCTACATAGTTAATGAGCTCATCATCACTAGTGGTTATGTCCTCACCATCATCCTGATCACTAGGTTGGTTTTCATCTATGTTACTAAAATCCATTCCAAATCCTAAGCCTGTTCTAATGTAAGCCCTTTTCTGTTTTTCAACAAAAGTAACATGGGACAAGCCAGACTGTCCCCAAGCAGCAAACTTAGCTAACAAATCATCTCTTTCCTTAGTTAATGTCTCAATTTCAGCAATTTTACAGTTTAGTTTCCATTCACTAAGTTTTAACTGGTAATCCTGTTGTTCATACTTTTCAGCCCAAGCCATTTCATTATTTTCATGTGTTATGATTTTAGCTTATATAGACTCTAAAGTGATTTGGTAACCTGCTACCTCAGACCTAGCCCTAATACAATTATCTCTCTCAATCACATAACTGTTAAGCAATTTTTGATAGAATTCATAACAGTTTGAGCATACCTCAGAGATAGGAGACTGAGTTGGTGAAGTAGCCACCATAGCAAGAAGAACAGGATCATCTTCACTTTCTTTGCTCCAATCAAATCCTCCAAAGCCATCATCAGATTCCAAAACAGCATGTTCAGATTCTTCATCAAAAGCAGTGCTCCAGTCCAATGCTTCCACTGTGTCTTCAACTGCATCTTCCACTGCTACCATACAGTAAGTCACTGGTTCATCATCAAACTCTTCACTCCAGTCCACTTCTGATAACTTCTCTTGAGCAACCAAAGCCTTTGTTTCAGTTATTGGAATCTCCTTGAGCTCAAGTTTAGGCTTCTCAGATGCTCTGTTTGCTTGATACTTAGCAAACCTGCACTCCCTTGCAAAGTGACCAGTCTTTTGACAATTGAAGCATTCAATTTTAGATTTGTCAAAAGTTATTCCTTGTTTTGGTTTGAAATCAATGTTTTTGCCTGTCTTCTTCATGTACTTTTTGATCCTTGCAGTGATCAAAGCAACTTGCCACCTGATATCAATTTCTTCAAGTGCATCTTCTTCAATCTGTGCTAGATCCTCTTCATAAGTGACAGGTAAGCTTGCTTGTTGTGCAAAGAAAGAGCACACGACTTCATCTGAGTTTAAAGTAGTAGATGGTGGGGCCTGCTGAGCATATGATGGGGGATTGTAGACAGCAGTACTTTGAGAAACAGTACTTTGAGGAGGAGCAGTACTTTTGGAAGTACTGCTCTTCTTTTCAGATGATAGAAAAGCAATACTGTGAGATTTAGAATTTGGTTGACCACTCATCTCATGTTCATACACCTTCAATTGATGATAGAGATCATCAAAGTCCATAACATCCAATCCTTGTTGTCCTCTGATCATAGTAGCAATCACATGCCATGTAGATGGCAAACTCCTTAGAAACTTCAAATTAGCATCCTCAACTGATACTTGTGCCTTGTATAATTCCAACATGTTGAGAAGATTCTGAAACCTATCATATGCAGCATCAAGACTCTCTCTTTCTCCTACTGTGAATGTTTCAAACTGTTGTTTCAGCAAGTTTCTGTGCATCTTCTTAGAGGCTTCATTCCCTCCAAATCTGGTCTTGAGAGCAGCCCAGAGCTGCTTGGCATCTTTAGCATCATGAAACTTGAGAAGATGTCCATCTGGAATGGCAGACAAGAGAATGTTAAGAGCCTTCTCTTGATTCCTTAGGGTTGCTGCTGGTAAAACTGCCTTTGGTGCTAAAGGTTGTCCAGCAACTTGAATGGGTTCTTGAGGAACTTCATTCCCATTCACAATTACATTCCACAGAGCATGGTCTGTAATGGCAATATACTGCCTCATCTTCATGCACCAGAGATCATATTCTCCCTTCTTGATAATTGGAATCCTGAGTGAGGTGATTGAGGGTTGTGGAACAGCTTCAGTCGACATCTTGAAAATTGTAGGGTTTCTTCCTAGTCAGAGTTTCCACACAAGCTCTGATACCACTTGTTGGATCGATATACTTTAATCAAACTAACTTAACTAGCTTGTTAAGGTTTAATAACCTCGGATAAATCCTAAGTTATTAACAAAGAAACACTGAGCAATCTTTATTAAGTACGCGGAATTTACTTAACAAAGCTAAGAAGAAAACTTTATTAACAAACTCTAAATCTGCTTATTATGCAGATACTCTAATACAACTCTAAGATATTCGAACTTTTCTCTAAACTCTTAATTCGTAAACTCTAAAACTCTTTTTCTGAAATCGTACATCTAATGCCAATCTAGGAGTCCTTTTATAGGCTCAAGGATATCCTAGTCGGTTTACAATTGATAACCTTGTACGACAAGTAATCTAAACATGGAATACAATACTTTCCATAAACGAATATAACAGTTCTTCTGTCCTAGCAGTACTTTGACTTTATCTTGCAGTACTTTGACTTTGTCTTTAGCAGTACTTTGACTCTTTGACTTCTTCCAGTACTTTGCAGTTTACAGTACTTTCATATCTTCAGTACTTTGATATCTTCAGCACTTTTCATATCCCAACAGGTAATGCTAAAGGCTCCTTCTATATCTAAAAGCCACCTGTAACTAACTATCAGATCTTTTTGCCCATAAAACTTTGGAGGTTTGCTTACTACAAAGTCTTTATATTTAAACTTATTTCTGGGTCTTTATTTCCTTCAAATATTATTTCCTGTTAAACCCATTGTTGATGCCCCATTAGTCTTTCCATTAAACCCCTGACTTACAGTTTCTATAATATTTTGAAGGAATGACGACATTGATGCATCTAATGCCCGAGCGACTTCACCCATTAACAACGCCTTTAGTTATGCTTTGACTGCATCGCTGACTTGTTCTCTTTCAACTTCATTATTTTCTGTAGGATATGGTGTATTTTCTTTTTCTGTATTGGGTCCACCTATCTCAATATTCACGGGTAAGTGATGTCAGAGCCACTCCAGAGCCGTTTAGGATGGTTGGGAAAACCTTATCAAGGACGATGATTCCATAAAAGGGGTGATTGTAACACCCTAGGCAAATCCCACATCGACATAGGCCTGGAGAGATGATGGGTCTATAAGAAAAATATTTATCAGAAACAACGCGTTTTGTGGTCAGAGTAGCACTATCCTGGTTGACATGCCGGGAAGTTTCACATGAGAGCTAACAAAAAAAGCCGTGAGCCATCAGGGAAAATGTGTAACATTAGTGTATCATATTTTCAACTTCAACACACATAAAACATTAATGTATTATACATTTGTGGCTCAAACGCTGCCGTTTTGATGAAAAGAAGAAACATACGATGTTGCATTGATCCAGATGTGCCATTTTGATGAGTAGAAGGAACAAACGACTTCGTTTGGACGAAAGGAAAAAGTTTCAAAACAACCCTTAGACTATATGGCAAGTTGTGAAAGTCACTCTGTATTTTTAGTTTTTTACGACTTTTTTATATAACAAACTTTATTTATCAAATGTGTAACAAATATCTAGCGATTTCTTTATAAAAAAATATACCGATGAAAAGGCCTCTAAATTGCGAACAAAATAAGCCCAATATTGATATGCTTTTGACATACGTATGATTTTATAAAAAGTGTTGAAGTTTTGTAAAGATAAAATAAAATTCAAAACATACCCGTAAACTATCTAACAATTTGCAAAAAACTATCTTGGACTTTAATTTTTATTTTTTTTAAATCGCAACACCCTTTTGGACTATGTAACAAGTTACGAAAACTACCCTATACTTTTAGCTATTTACGGTTTTTTATATAACAAATTTTATTTACCAAATATCTAAAAAATATCTAGCGATTTTTTTAATAAAAAAGTATACCGATGAAAAGGTCTCTAAATTGCGAACAAAATAAGCTCAATATTGCAATACTTTTGACATACGTACGATCTTATAGAAAATGTTAAAATTTAATAGTTTTTGTAAAAATAAAATAAAAATTAGAACACACCCTTAAACTATCTAACAATTTACAAAAACTACCTTTGACTTTTTTTAAAAAAATCACTAACACCCCCGTAATTTGTTACTTAAGCTTCTTAATTTTTCATAATAAATTTTTAAAAAAAATAAGCCATAAATTGCAATGCTTTTTTATTTACGTAATTTTTATGAAAAAATTGCTTATTTTTTCTGTAATAGGTCAAAATGATTACAAGTGTTTAAATTATATAAATGGTAATAGATAAATAATATGAATTGTGTTATACAATTTAGTTATATGAAAATTAATGAAATTATATTATATATACATATACAATATTTTTATTGTCGAGAAAGCAAAGTAATTAAAAGATTTAACTGATCAAACGATACAACATTGCAAAGGGCATGCATTTATATTAAGTATAAACAAAATAAGAAGCATCGGGCGGTCTGCATGTATTATTTGAAATCAAATCAGTAGAGCTTATGTTAATGTGTTCACTTAACATAGTTAAAAAACATATTAGATGTACGAGTTTGTATTTCTATACTTATATTTTCATTAACATGCATATTTTAAAGATTATTGCGACCGCTAAGACATTGTAATTAAGACACTCAAATACAATTTTAAATTAAAGTTGTTTATGAAAATCCGCAGCAACGCGTGGCTCACAGATTAACCTCGATTACAAACATTTATCGATTTGATATAAATATGAGATTGATATTGTTGAAGTATTTAGTGAGTTTTTAAAAAATAAATTCAACGGTTTTTATATTTAAATTGCAAAATTTGACATCATTGAGATATTTTACCAGATCAAAAAACAAAAAACGTAATATAATTCAGATTCAGTCTTTTCAAGCACCTCTTAACCATAGTTGTCAAGATCCCGATCCTGATCTTAGGATCTTACGATTTTACGATACTGCAAAGCAAAAACGATCCGGATCCTACATAGGATCTTTGCAAGCTTAAGATCTTACAGAATCTCGATCTTGACCATACGATCTTACGATCTAATCCGATCCGATCTTACTTTTCTCGGATTACAAACTAAAAAACTACAAATTTATGGGTTGTTTGTTTGTGGAATCCAAAAAACAACATGCTAATCTATTTAAACATTTTATAATCATAATTTATGACAACATTTATATGAAACATTTATAGTATTTTATGGTTATAATGTATTAGAATTTGTAGATTTGTATAAAATTACATAAATTATTAAGAAATAACGTTAGAGTAGGATCTTAAGATCCCGATCCGATCTTACGATCACGATCTTGCAAAGACGAAAACGATACTGGGTAGGATCCCGATCTTGACAACCTTGCTCTTAACACTAAGATGTGTTAGCAAAATTCAAACTAAAAACATGTTAATGAAACAAACACACCTAAAGTTCATTAATTATTAGGCAGTGATTAATTGCTTAAGTGAAGGTTTTGCAGGAGATTAAGATCGTCATATTGTAGGCCAATAGTTTGGTGTTTAGTAAAACAAATATTGAACGATATGATATGATATAAAGTATTTAGGTCGCCTTGAATGATATGGATGAAACAACTAACCAGACCATCATATACTTTGTCGTATAAGATACTCAAATCTGTTACGTCATTCATGTATCTATAGTCTGAAAATTGCAATATACTCCGTATAATTTTAAGTTAAGAGTAAGTGTAATATATGGCAAGAAAGTCGTTTACTTTGTCAACTAGTATTGATACTTTATGCATACGTGGTACTTCTTGAAAGGACGACATTTTTTAAACTTCAACATGCAACGTAAACTTATTTCAAATAAACTGAATCAATCTAGATTTTCATGCAATTTAGTCCAGTAATTATTATGTTGGTGGCTGCTCTTCAGTACTCTTGCTATATATAGTAACTCCTCATTCTTCCAACACATTCACAAATCCTTACTTCCTAGTGACAAAATGGGTTCTTCTAAAATCATCTCCTTTTCATTTCTTGCTTGTACCTTGTTCTTAATGAGCGGTACATCTTTGGCTCAGCTCACACCCGACTTCTACGCCGAAACTTGCCCTAAGGTATTCGAAGTTGTTGGCTCAGTGGTTAAGGCTGCTGTGCTAAGGGAGAAACGTATGGGTGCATCCCTCCTTCGGCTCCATTTTCATGATTGTTTCGTTAATGTATGTGGTTTTCTTTCTTTTATCTAGTTGATTTAGATTGTAGATTCATGGTGATATACTGCATTTCTCTATCATATAAGTACATCTGGTATGATGGGTTTTTGCAGGGGTGTGACGCGTCAATTCTACTAGAAGATACCCCTTCATTCAGAGGAGAAAAGACCGCCAATCCAAACGTTAATTCAGCTAGGGGTTTTGAAGTGATCGATGATATCAAGTCAAACGTTGAAAGGCTTTGTCCTGGTGTTGTCTCGTGTGCTGATATACTAGCTATTACTGCTCTTGAATCTGTCCTGGCTGTAAGTATAATTTCATTACTCGTGTTACTAATTGTGTCGCATCCATAGTGAACGTTGTTGCGTAGCTAGTGTTGAGTGAGTGATCGAGTACCGATACATTTAGAGATGCAAAGATGACGTGGCCAACAAAATTTTGAGTTTGAACAAAAACACATTGTGAGTTTTCGATGGAGAATTTCATATTTCTCGCGCCTTAAGTTTCAAAATGGCATATTTAGTTATTTACCCAATTTAGGGCTTAGTGTATAAGGAGTAGCTACTGGGTTACCCGCGCGTTGTGACGACGGATACTTTATAATCAAAAAATTTATAGTTCACATATTTTTCATGATAATGATTTTATGCATGGCGAAAATTTTGAGGATTAACTTTATCACACACTATTTCATATTAAATGCTAAGTATACGTGCATCGCGATGCAATGGCGATACCAAAACATTAGTCAGTAATATTATGTGGTTATAATAACTGATGGTGATAGATACATGCTAATGAGTAGATGTTATGTAATATTTGTCACAATATTATATAACGTGTAAACATAAAAAATCTTAGTGCATTATATGTTTATAAGTTTTCATACTTTACAGATCATTTAAAAATCTTCGTACTTTGACGTCTACGATTTTTATCAATCGAATTTATTGCAAACCGATTAGAATTTCACAAAACTTGTAATAAAATATATAAATGATAAAAAAATTAAATATCGTAACCAAACAAAAATTTGGCATTAAACTTATATTAGTGAATGCTCAAAATACTTATGTGTAAAATAATGATTTTTTAATGTATTATACATAGCATTAATTAATTGTACATGTTGCATATTAAGTTGTATTACTTAAAATTAAGTCATTTAATGCAAGAAAATGTCTTCCTTCATTATAAAATAGTTATATATTTTAAAAGTAAGTCTCGGTACGTAGGATTTCTGGCTAATAACAAATGTGACCACATTTAACTTGTATATTATCTAGTCAAGTCCTATGTGTCACTTTGATTAAACTGTTTTATCATTGGTTAGGCAATTTTATCATTGGCTCGCTACGCCTTTTAAGCCAAGGGTCATGTAGCCACAATTACCGTTCCAAAAAAAAAAAAAAAAAAAAAAAAAAAAGATAGATTATTTGTGCTGAAAGCTAACAAAATAAACAAATAATCCAATGACTTTTTTCCGGAACGTCAAGTCTTATATCTTACCCCTATATAATGCATATATACCAAAAGGTCTTAGAAATTGAAGAGGTACATATATTAATGTTCATTGTACAATAACATAAAGCTAAATCTTATCTCTACTATTTATAAAAAATATATGTTCATTTTTGAAACTTAAATAACTTAAAATTGATTAATGTTAATGAACTATTATACACTTGATTAAAAATGGTAACAACATATATTATCAAATTGGTATTTTAAATATTATTTAATTCTTTAACTTTTATTATTTTTTGTTTCCAACCTATTTTATTGAACCCGTAAGTTTTGTAACAATAGTCAAATCAGAATCACGATTTTACAAGTATAATTATTTGTCGTTATATTTTATCGTTTCGCATAGTATTCGTCTAGTCCTGTAAAATGCAACTATTAATAAGTCTTAAAATTTTAAAAGGTACTAAATATTAATGCTCATTGTACAATAATACAAAAGCTAAAGTTAAGTAATTCAATTATTATACACATTTATGTATATACACCGCCAATCATTTTTAATCTTTTATATAATAAAAGAATTGCATTATTTCGAGGTGATTTTGTCAATTCATTCTTATTGAAAAAACGATTGCGCCAATAGGAGAGCTCGATTTCGCCACGTATGCAAAATCGTGTAATGTGATTGGTTAATAAAAGTCAAAATTAAATTGATTTTGGTCAAACTTTAAATAATTTGGTTGAGAAATTTGGTTGATATAAAAACACATAAAAATATAGGTGTCAAATTTGTGAAAACAAAAACTTAAAAAAAGAGGAGATAATTTATAAAACTTTAGTGGTTGAAATTTTAAAAATTATATAGAGTTAAGTGTAATATTATAAGCCTTCATGTTTTCTAATAACTTTGGTTTATAAACAAATACCCCCTTATACTTTATATCCTTTATAATTTATATCTTAAAAAATACAATGTATATATTATTTTAAAATAACAACATATAAATTTGCATAAGATTATATTTTATAAATATCAATTTTTTTACTATATACGTTCAATAAAGAATCATTTATTTCATTTTTAAAAGTTTAACTTATGTGGACACGAGTTTACATTTTAAATACGGCTAAATTACTGAAAACGGGAATATAATTATCAAATTTTAAGCACATGTGACTTTAATATAAAAATAAATATATGTAATTGTACTTATAACAATGACTCATGTAATTCTGATTTATTAATATAAGGATACCTCAAAAAACATTTTAATTTTTTTTTTAAAAGTATACTTTAACTTTATCAACGCTCATCATGTGCTATTAAACTTGAATCATGTGTACAATATAATATCAGTAGTTAAATTTAAATATCAAAATCAACATCTTGTCAGCTAAATAAAATTAAATCTTGAGTTACCTAACAGAAATTTTTACAAATATTTTACCAAATTCTAATAGATATTAATGAATAATGAAAAACTCGTGCATAAATATTAGTTGTACTTATATCACAATTTTAATGGGCAAATTCTTATATGTGTATATACTTAACAAAAATGTTAAAATAAATTTGATTTATGTGTAAACTTCGTGCGGGCACGAAACTTATAACTATATAATTATATGTAATTACTTTTAAAGACACAATATTCAGTATTAATACAAAATGATTTTTTTTTTTTTTGTCAAAACTTTGCACAGGTATTATAACTAGTAATTATTAATGCGAATTCAATATCAATCAAAATAGTTAAATAATGAGTCAAGAGCTATTAATGCAAGTTTAACTGTTAGTTATGTTGTGAGTGTATAAAGACTTCAATATCAATAAAAGACATAATAATGATTATATTGCGGCTACAAAAGTTATTAATGCAAATTTAATTGTTACTTTTGTCATGTGTGAGTATATAAAGAATCATGACATTTGACGATGATGAAAATAAATTTTTTTGACCTGATGAGAAAAAAACGATGATCCGAGACGATGAGCTTACCCTTAAAAACAGAAGTACTACTTTAAATATCGGCTGTTTTTTTTTTTTTTTTTTTTTTTTTGTCAGTGAAAGAAGACGTTGTTTTTGTCTTCATGCCATCAACTACAACTATCACTTGACACGTCGTCGGTAATAGTCGCTATTACCGCTAACCACTACTTATCACAATTACTTGTCGCTTTTTTTGACCGTTGCATTATGCGAGTATGCTACTAGTAAATTAAAAATAGACTAGCAAAGTAGCAAGTAGCTAGAATAAGTTAGAGGGGGGCCAGGGGGATTGCAAGGTAATTAAATGTAGTATAATCGAATAAGAGATTGCAATAATCGTCTTTAATTAAAAAGTAAATACTAAAAACCAATTATTATCATTAAGCTAGGCTGGTGAATTAATAATGGACTAATGCTATATTCGGTTTAAAACTATGAACCGGCTTATTAAGTTATCCGTTCAAAAGGTAGTTATGTTAACAAAATCGTGTTGGTTTAAAAGTAGTATATTCGGTTTCAGCTGAACCATACACGACCTGATCGATCTTATATTATATTGTTGGTGCAGTTGAAAGGGCCGTATTGGAGAGTGAACTTAGGTAGAAGAGACTCCAAAACTGCGAGCTTTGATGCAGCCAACGGCAATGCTATTCCACCACCAACATCCTCCCTCAACGACCTCGTGAGGGCATTCCAAGCCGTGGGTCTCACAGAAGACGACATGGTGGCACTAGCCGGTGCACACACAATTGGACAAGCAAGATGCACAAATTTCAGACATCATCTTTACAATGACACCAATGTAGACCCTTTATTTGCCTCGTTACGAAGAACAAACTGTCCTATCCCAAATGGGTTGGGTGACAACAATCTTGCACCACTTGATGCTAGGACCTCTGACCATTTCGATAACAGTTATTATAACAACTTGCTCATCGGCCAGGGTTTGCTCCATTCAGACATGCAATTGCATAGTGGTGGCTCTACTGATCGGTTGGTGGAAGAATATGGTAGAAACCCGATCAAGTTCAACGCTGATTTTGCGGCTGCTATGATCAAGATGGGTGATATTAGTCCACTTACGGGTAATAATGGCGAGATCAGGCATAACTGCAGGGTTCCTAACTGATCAGAAAATGTTGTTTGCTGTTGTTATTGTTGTTGTTTGTCTTGTGTTTTTGAAGTGATATTTTAACTATTGTCTCTTGAAGTCTTAGATTATCAATTTTAGTGTTTCAATTTGTGTGTACGGAAGCTAATTCTTAGCAGATTATTTAGAGATTTCTGATGTATAATTACCGTGCATGAGGATACCACAAGTGGTAAGATGAGTATGAGTATGAAATGAATGATCTAAAGGTCGTATCACTGATCTATCTACAACAATTGTTTACTGCTTAGATTTTAGGTATACAGCTAAGATTTCATATTCTAACGGTTTTTGAAATAGCAAGTTGAGACAACTAATCTGGATGTGATGACCAGAAATCATCAAGGGCCGTCTCTCTCCTTAAGACCGAGATAAGTTATATATACATAAAATTTCTGAGTCGATGAAGAAAGAGGCTTCAAATATGATCTAATTATAAATAATCGATCATCACTATGAGCAACATTATTCAGTATGATGTGTTTAACAAACTGAAAACAAAGAAGGTCCAATACAATGTTTTTCAGGGACCAAACTGCTATAGAAACTTAAGATTCACATGAATCGTTCTGAGCCCAAATCAAGAAGCGTACGGAAAAACCGATGAGGGTACACCGGAGGTTCCTCTGCAAGCGCCTGCAACAAAATGGAAAGATTTTGGAGATCAGATCTTATAAGACGAGATATTAGATCACACTAAATGAAAAATAACCAGTTTGACTTCATTAGCACGATGGTAGTGTTAAGCTAACAATGTTAAAAATTTCTTGGGCCCCAATTTAACGATATTTTGTATGCAGAATCCTCGAAACAATGCGAAATAGTAAAAACCACATAAACTTTTAATAAACCCTTGCTAAAATTGCTTGGATACAGCTTAAATTTATCTATCTGTTCTAACAAGTGACTGTTTGACTTTAAAAGTCAAATGAGACTTGCCATATTCAAAATTGCTAGGAACTAGCACACGGTTTTCTGTTGGTTTTTAGCTTTATTTTAGTTCAGGGGATTCCTAAACTTTTCTTGACATGTGTATGAGCCTTAAAAGTACAAGGAAAGCAATCGTGTCAGCTTTTGAGTTGGAAAAGTAGAATGTCTAACTCTTCGAAAGTTAAATTTCTTATACGAATAAACGGCTGTATAGAGTGGTTAAGATACATATCAAAACCCAATATTAGCATATCAAAAGTCAAAATAGATGCTCTCTATTTCCATGAAACTTGCAATTTCTCCAAGTTTTAGTGAAGTGTTTGACTAGTTGTTGAATGACTAAAACAAGCTTTACGTTGCCCACGCTTCACAACGGGTTGAAATACTCTTATATATCTATGTTTATAAAAATGAGAGGTAGAAAATGTAACAATGTAATAACTCAAAAGGCACCTTTAACAAAGTTTTTCTTTTTTGTTTTTGTTTTTTTTTATTTTTAAAGATAAGGGTTAGAAAATGTAACTATGTAATGAGTGGATAGTCACCATTAATAAGCAAAAGAAAGAGACAAAATTACCCTTTCTTACTATTCATTGCAACTTTTTCTTTGATAATTGATATTAAGGTAGATAAATTGTACCAAAAAAGGGCAAATGGGCAATTGTGAAATCCAATGGATCAAATGTATCTTTTGTAATTCTAATTATTCCCTATTAATGACAACTAAAAAAAAGGAAATGTCACAAATTCATGGGATTAGATTAATTTATCTAGAAGTACCTGATGAATCAATACAGTTGAAGGAGTCATTCCTGGCACAGTATTCACTTCTATAACTAAAACCTGCAATTAGAGGTGAATCTTAGTTGTGTACTAAGAATAATCAACTCCTCAATTTCTTTATGTTCCGTTAACTTCAATGCAATGGCTTTGCGTGCTGTACAAACCAGGTATGCACGTAACCCTTTTTTAATCTACTAGAGTGTATTTGATATATATGCTCCATGTGTCTAGTGAACAACTCAATGAGTGAAAGTAGCTAATTGAGAAATGTTGTGGAACAAATTGATGTTAATACTGACCAATAGATAAAAATTGGGTGGGGGGGGAGAGGGGGGGGGGGGGGGGGGGGGACCACGGTTAAACAGGCTCGGCCCAAGTGGGCACGGGCTTAAATGAGCACCGGCTTAAATGGGCACGGACCAAACGGGCTCATGTTATATGAATCGCTTTAGAATAGACCCAAAACGACGAAATAAATTCCTCAAACGAAACACATTATTTATAATTAAAAAATTAAATATGTTATATCTATAAGTTTTTCTTTAAATAATGTTCTTTAATTGAGAGAGAATATGTGCCTGTTAATGCCCATTTAACTTTTAAATGGGCCATATATGCCTATTTCAAAAAATGAAGGGGCTAAAAGTGCCAAATCATTTATAAATTAGCCCTTTTTTATTTTAGGTCTTGGCTTTTGTAAGGGGTGAGATCAATAAAGATCACAAAAAAACTAAATATCAAATGGATTAATCTCAACCATCCATTTTTGATCAAATTAATTAAATTCATTTTCACCCTTATATTTAAAAAGTAAATACAGTAAAACCTCTATAATTTAATACTCGATAAATTAATAACCTCGATAAAACTAATAATTTGTCCAGTCCCAACTTGGGACCAGTACAAATTTGGACTCCAATCGATAAAATAATAAGATAATAATTTTTTTAAAATCCCGGTGTATATATATTAGTCCCAACGAAACTATAAATTAATAATCACTAAAAATTCCATAAATATTTGTATATGTGTTTGTGTGTGAGAGAGAGAGATACACTTCTAAAATCCTAAGATTGTTTAGTAAAAATGAATCCATAGTCACTTGTTTTTTTGTTGAAATTCAAATCTATATTCTGTTTATTATAAAATCTCCTTATTGCACTAAAGAGTTGATACGTTGTCTTCTCGTATTGCAACAAAAAGTGTTAATTTTATTTTCATAAAGTGTGAATGTGTATTTATAAAACGTTAATTGGAACTTGTTTTTCAAATTATTTTTCGTCTCTAATTTGTATAAATTGTAACTAGCTGGTATATTAGACTTGAAAATTTAAAGTCATACGTAAAACTCTTTAAATTAATAAATTATTAATTTATCGATATAATAATATCTCGCTAAATTAATAAAATATTCCGGTCCCAACACTATTAATTTATAGAGGTTTTACTGTATCTCACAAACCGTTAATAGTTAGATAAAACAAATTATACCATTGCGACAAGAATAAAATTATCTTTCTATAGAGATCCAATATTGTATACTTTCGACGAACTTATTTTTTATCGTGTTTTGCGGGTTTTGATATATTACACCATAAATGAAAATTTTAAAAATACTCTTTTGTGTTAACACAACCCCTAAACCCTAAAAACCCTAACCCCTAAAAAACCCTAAAACCCTAACCCCTAAACAAAAAAACCTAAACCCTATCCGCTAAACCCTAAGAAAACTAAACTCTTAACCCCTAAAAAGCTTAACCCAAAAAAGTCAAACCGCTAAACCCTAAAAACCTAAACCCTAACCGTAAACCCTAAACCCACAAAAAAGTCAAAAAAATAAGTTCGTCGAAAGTATATGATGTGGGATATGAAATTAAAGGTAATTTTATGCTTGTCGTGATGGTATGATTAGTTTCGTCCAACGATCAATGGTTTGTGAGATATTTAGTTTTTAAAAATGAAAGTGAAAGTTTATTTTATTGTTTTAATGAAAAAATGAATGGTTGAGAATGGTTTATTTGATCTTTAGTTTTTCTTTGATCTTTATTGAACCAAACTCACCAATTATAATGCAATAACAATACAAATCATACTAACAATTTTTTGGGCCATATGCATTAATTTAGACAATGTATGACTTTCAACACATCTGACTCATTCTCCTTAAAGCTTTTTGGTTGACCCAACACATGTCAACTTCGTCCCATTCGCAATTTCCAGCTCTAGAAGAAAGAAAGAAAGAAAAAGGCATGAATAATATACCTCCTCAATTTGCATTGCACGCCTTGCCACGTCAATGGGGAACGCTAAATCGGTTTTCGTCTATACTATCTGGTATTTGGTTTTGGACCTGGCATTCAAAACAAGTAGGAACACTATTATAAATTTATTATATAAAAATATAATCACTACTCTAAGGAGTCTGCTCTTTTTTTTTTTTTTTTTTAGGGGAGGGTGTTTAACCATGGTTTCCGCCTTTTGGCCGACTAATCCACGGGATTTGAACCCACTGCCAGACAGACACAAACCGGGTACAACCCGCCTTTTTTCAGAAGGTTGGTGTGGCCATTTCAGGATTGTTTGCACCTAGCAGGAATTGAACTTGAGACCTCTCACATTTTGGTGATGATTGTCACGCCTTTTGCTACTAAAGAGATATGTTCCATTCATATATACCATGTTTCTCTATTTTATGGGTCTCGTTTTCATTTCTCATTACATCAAGTAACTGGAATCCAATTTAAAAATCTTTATTTTTTCGCAACGCAAATAGATGGAACACACAGCAAGATTTTGGTATCATTTTATAGCAAGTGTGGTGCACACTCATTTTACTTACCTTTCCATTAAATCAACGAGTTCATAATCTCTTGCTTTCATGCCCCACTTTGTGTCGATTAGAAGGCACACTCGTTTTAGGCCTTCACGGGTGGATACATACTCTTTAACCTACAAAGATAAGTAGATAGGCTAAATGACTTTTCAGAGAAATATGGCAAGAATAATATATAACCACACGTCTAGAAGCATCTTGACTAGCGATACCAGGTACATGGGAGCTACTAATTATATGATCATTAAAAAGTGCGACCAAAATCCCGACGATTATTATAATACTTACAAGTTCTTCCCATGATTCTTTGACTTCATCTTTTGCATAAGCAAAACCATAGCCAGGTACATCAACTAAGCAAAGCTTCGATCCAAGGTTGAAAAAGTTAATAGTCTGCAGAAGATTTCAATAGCATCAATGTTTCTGTACCGCTAAGAAGGTGTCCGGATTTGAATATTGCATAGGATTATACATTCTATAAGTTCTTGAAATTTGGATAAACTGATCTTGATTCTGATCATCTAATTAGTTTTCGAAAGTATGTTTGAGTTTGAGCCACAGCAACAAACATACTTATACTAGTGTAAAAGATCAATCTAGTTACCCCTTCTTTTAAACTAATATCAGAGGCGTTTGCCAACATTTCACTATACATTTTTCAATTTCTTTGTCACATTAATGTCCTTTTTTACTGAACATAAATCTCATTTTTCAGTAATTTCACATATTTATTCATTAAGAACCAGAATTTCAAAAACACTTGAACATTCTATCATTACAATTATGAACACCTATCTACATCTTGATTTTTAGATTCTAGTTACTTAAATGTCAAATAATCACTTTCAAAAACACATCCAAGCATACATAATTGAGCACAAAAATTGACCTGAGTGAGGCCAGGCTTGTCTGATGTTCGTACGACACCCCATTGTCTGGTAAGTGAGTTTAGCAAAGATGATTTGCCCACATTTGACCTACCTAATGAAAAATCAATATGTAAGTCAAAGAACATAAGATATATTGTATCAAACAGACAATTTACATGATGAACAATTTAACATTAATTTCGTATAACCCATGCAAATATTTGTGAGATGATTACACAGTGGTCAAGATATATGCAATCATGTAGAGAACCATGTTCAGATCACCAAACTGAAGTTATCAGATAACTCCAAGAGTATATCAACTCTAAAAAGTACACGCTTTGTCCCATATTGTCATATGAAAATGCCACATTTGGCTAGCAATATACGTGTTTGACCATTTATCCATTTTCCTAATCATGCCAATGGCAAATGAGTGCATCAAACTTTTCAATAACTTTTCTATTTTGCCACATCATCTTTTTCCAACTTTTATTTTCTAAAATATTATTTACAAACATGTTCTCGATTGCACAAAATAGTTGATAAAAGTTTTCAACAGTCGATATATAAAAAAAAATAAATGATTCAAACCCTAAAATTCTAAATCTTTAGCTGGTTAATATAATATGAGTCATTGCTCAAAGCTTTTCCACTCAATGCTAAAAAGCTTTTAGTGCTTTAAGTAAGTTGAACTAGAAAGATTTACAAAATGAAAATGTTACAATTTCCATGAAATAACGCATATTGAGGTGAGTTTCATAGGACTCGAGGCATATATAAATAAGAATTTATATGTCTTACATGTCGGCTTGGGTACTTATTTAATCAAAGAATTTTACCTGCAAATGCAATTTCTGGAAGATCAGGATCTGGAAAAGATGAAGAAACTTTTGCAGCAGCAAAGAATTCCAGTTTATTTCTAAATGCCTGAACAAAATTGAACGATAACATATGTAAGTCAGAAAAAAACAATCACATATGAAAAGATAGTTCACACAACATGGTGCAACGGATAAAGTGTTGGTAAATATTATAGCATTCTGCTTTTGCAACTAGATGAATATGTGCAAACTTACTGATTCTTCAATTCGCTCTCTTTCCGAGCTTGTAGAAAAGGGAACATTATCTAAAGGGGAAGGAAGTTCAATATTGTATCCTGCCTTTCTGAACTCAAGTTCACGTCTACGCCCCAATAACTGCAAATGATAAATAGCCGATAATAATACAAGGCAAGTGGATAATATATATTCAATCTAAGCATAATGAATATAACCAATATAGCTTACATTTTCATTCACAAACAATGTGATAGAAGGACTTGGTTGTATGGCCCTAAATTGTGCATTTTTTGACATCTCAGCATTTTCTTCCGCATCTTCAGTATCCGAATCTTGTTTTTGCTCTGAGTCATTAGCTAAAAAGCAAGAGACCAAAATATGGAGTTCATTTTGAGATCAAGGAAATTTACTTGAGATATAGGTGCGTATTGATATGCTAATTGCTAAGTACTAAGATAAATTTGTTGCTTAAATTAATTTTCACATGCTATTAGTGTTGCAGGAAATAAGGTGTCGTACAAGCAAATTTGCGTGGATCAACAATTTGCACACATCTACATACATCGTTACCAATATGGTAATAATCTAAACTTCGAGATCGAGAGTATATCCATAGAAGTTTAAAACCTGTTATAAGCTAATACTTTATACAATATAAAAGAGGCAAGAAATTGGCAGTTGTTAATTATCCTAAGTCCTAAATCTCTATGAACTTATTATCTAATTAGCTTAGTTGCTCACATAGCATAGTCGGTATATAAACAGCTTTTGCCTCTAAATCTTCAAAACAGATGGCAAAAGGGACACAGCTTTCTCAATAATAATGGATTGCAAAAAGGACCCGAACAAAAGGATATTAACATATACTTCATCTGCCCAGAAACAAATTTGATGTTTGACTCAGAACTTGGTCTAAGGAAAGTATATATTTGACTATTAGTAAATTATCTGAATTACTCATTAACGGTTGACAAAAGCACAAAACTATCGTGAACCAAAACTTATATAGTATAATGTTGTATCAACTAATAATGGTAATCTTGGGTTAGCATTCATCTAGGGACACCCAAGATGCAGAATAATTATGATGTGACAGTATTGAGTACGAGTTATAGACGGGAAAAAAGAGAGAAGTGATTCACACTCTTCAAAACATGCATACGATCATACACAATATTCAAAATACTGAAAGCATAAACACATATATCCATGAAGTCATCTAACCAGTTGTGGGTGGGGTTGGTAGGCTATCATCAAAAAGCTTCTTTGCAGGATCATTTGGATATTCTACCCGGAATAATCGCATCTTCCTCTTTGGTCGATCAAACGTTGTCGCAACTTCATAGTTTTTCATGAATTTAAGTTTCTTCCTGTCAAATTCATGATCCTCTGCAGGAGGACTTTGTAACTGTTTGCTCTTCTCGTATTTCGTCTCTCCATTTTTCCTCGACAATCCATTCCTACTATCACCTTTTTCAGCATTATATCTTCTATCACTTCCTCCATCTCGTGATTCCCTTTTATTAAACACTCTATTCTCGCCAGTACTATTTCTTCTATCACCCCCTCCATCACGCGGTTCCCTTTTACTAAACATTCTAGTCTTGCCATTTTCACTATTTCTTCTATCACCACCACCACGATCACGCGACTCCCTTTTATCAAACATTCTATTCTCACCATTTTCACCATTCCTTCTTCTATCACCGCCTCCAACACTCGGTTCCCTTTTATTAAACATCTCCATCATTGTCACTATTCCTCCTACCACCATCTCCATCCCGCGAATCCCTTTTACTAAACACTCGTCTCTCCCCATTTTCAAAATTCCTTCTCCTATCACCACCTCCATCCTGGGAATCCCTTTTATCAAACACTCTATTCTTACGGTCAAAACCACTTCCTCCAAAACCCTTGTCATTATCCCCATAACCATCCTTACCTCCGTAAACCCTCTTCCTCGTACCGTCAAAACCACTTCCTCCAAAACCGCTACTTTCATTCCTATCTTTTCGACCCTTATAACCGGACTTAAAACCCCCTCCCCTGCTGTCACCACCCTCAAATCTTTTACCCCGATAACCACCCGTATCATCATTCCTATCATTTCTTGGCTTATATGGTTCATCATCAGCATTAAATTTTCTAGTTTGACTTTTTTCCTTAAACCCTAGGGTTTTAGTTTTAGACTGTTCCCTATTCGAAGAAGTACCAGGTTTTGATTTACCTAGTGCAAACTTTGCTTTCTTCTTAAGGTTACCAAACTTTGATTTTGTCTCTTGAAACATGTTTCGCAAATTTATATGAATTTGATGTAGTGATATAATAACTAATGAATGTGAAAATAACTATATGGAAATTACAAACCTTTTAATTATATGGTTTCATCTGAATTAGGAGTTTATTTTTTTTCTTTCTGCCAAATGAAAATGGTTTGCTGTTAGCAGAGTGTAAAGTGTAAACATTGTTGTTCTTGAGTGTGCCCTTGTTGTTCTTGAGTGTGCCCTGTTATTTTGGTACAGTTGTATGTGTTATCTAACTGGCCCTGTAACTTCAAACCCAAAAAAGAGTTTTGTTACACATTTGGGCCTAAAGTTTCGACCCAAGAAATAGAGGTTGAGCGTTCATCGGTTCAGTTATCGAGTTGTTCGATTTATTCGGTACGGTTAAATATTTTTTTAAAAATAACCGATAACCGAACCGAATCGAATTAAAATTGATGAACCGAATCGAATTAAAATTGATTAAACTGAACCGAAAATCGAACTCCCATAACCGAATAACCCAAATTACATAATTTTAATTATTTATTCATTTATTTATGTAAATTTTTAGCAAAAAAATATTTTCAAGCTTAAAAATGTTATATTTATAGTACGAAGAAGTTTTAATATCTTTTGTTATATATAAATATATAAAAAATATTTATATTTATTTGAATTCGGTTTTTGGTTCGGTTATTCGGTTTGATTCGGTTTTAGCAAATTCGGTCCAGTTACAAGTTGGATTCAGTTATTTTCAGTTTTGATTTTTGATTTATTTGAGTATTACCTAAACCATGAACACCCCTAGTTAGTTATTTACTTATTTATAGGCTTTTATTGATCTAAGACAATTTTCTAGGACATTTTAGCTTTCTTTTTTTCTTTACAACTTTTACTTTGCAATTATTTCTTCATCGTTACTAGTAACATTTTTTTACACTGAATTAAACTTCTCACACCTTAAAAAAAACAATTGAAAGAAAAAAGGAAAAGGGAAAGAAACTTGCATCCTTGATCTTGTTGCAATGGTGATGCCGAATTGATGTTAACGGCCAGCTTCTATCGTTTGTGAACGCACGTTTGAATTGTATGATGAGTGACCGGATTGACACATACAACAACCACTGCTGTTTGGTTGAAGTGTTTTGTATTCACGGAATGACATTCATAACTTTATAAATTGTTTGATTAAAGATTTGTAATCAATCTTTCATACTCGGATTTAGAGGTGGCAATTTGTGCTTAAAATAAAAAAGAAAAAAAAAAAGATAGGCTAATGTGGGCAAATTTTTAAAAGATGTGGACAAGACGACCATGTATAAGTTACTTGCTATTGCCATCCCGGTCATGAACAAACACGTATACATGACTGTAAAACAATATCAAGAAATCACTAGGAACTATAGAAGTAACACCACAACATTTAAAACACACGTTTGTGACCGTAAAACAACATCAAACAATCGAAACACTTGTTGGAGTCGTTCTACAGTTTGTAGGGAACTTAAAATGATCAAGTGATGGACAACTTATGTAAACATTATATATTATGATATAATCCATGAGATCTTACAAGCACCATAGTTCTTCTCTTGTCTTTATTTCTTTTATATATATATATATATATATATATATATATATATATATATATATATATATATATATATATATATATATATATATATATATATATATATATATATATATGTATATATCATTACCATTTATTTATTATCCATTTGAGATATACTTATTAAATCGGTAATAGCTTTAATCTTTATGCAGTTTATGGGATGTTTTCCAACAAGAGAGACTTAATCGAGCTTCTTCACTTGGTCATCATTAAGGAATTTTGTGATCAACAATCGTCTTCCGCGCTCTGCATTCCTAAGTCAAGACACATTTCAAGAAAGCTAGTAAAAATGTCATCAACACTATCCTGTTGAACTGATGCCACCTCACTCGCATCCTGTATGAAATGCTCCATCCCTTTTGGGATTACCATGATATCATCCTTCTTCAATGTCTTCACAAAAACCTTCTTAGCTGACGACCGAAACCCTGCCTTAACAGACCCTTGTCTTACCATCAATATTTTAGAACTTGAGTGTGTATGCCTAGGAACTGATCCACGAGGGGGTAGATCAACCCGTGACATGGACACGCCTTGCCCATTCAAAGCAGGAAGTTCCGCAACAGATGCTCGAGTGACTGATGCTTTCCTACTGTTGGAAATATTTCGCGGATGTCGTAGGCCCGTATACACAAAGTCATTTATACTTACTTTTTTAGCAGGCTTGCAAGAATAGCCAGATGGGGTTTGTATACCCTTTAGATCAGCGACACATAAGTTTATGGCACCAGCGTGAGTAACCGAAAAGGTAAAGAGAGAGCAAATGATCAAGAGAATGTGAATCATTTTCACTTATACTAGAATGGTGTTGTAGGATTTGGGGCTAATTAATGTTAGGGTAGGTTTATATAAGAAGTGATGAGTGTGGTTTGGCGTGCAACATGAATATTTAACTTTTTATGAGAGCTATAAAAAAAAAGGTCATCATCTAAGCTAAAAATAACACCTTTATTTTAAATGGTCATGTTTGACCGTGCTACTTCTAATGTGCTACTCCATTAAATGTGCGACACGTATGCAGTGGTAGGTGGATGTTTTCCCAAATATTCTTTTTTTGTCTTATTATTGATAGTATTAAAATACCGAAATGCCCTCATCCTTTTATATATAGGTAGGTAGGTGCATGTGATAAATCAATATATATTGAATATTTGAGAAAACATCTACCTACCACTATATATATAGGTAGGTAGGTACATGTGATAAATCAATATATATTGAGACGTTGTTTTATGTACATGTTATACATATCATGTGTGTTATGCGTTGTCATAACACTCCAAGTTTATTTTGATTTGTCATGAAACAAATCGAATGTAATCTAGCACAAGTATCAGACTTATATTGGCTCCACCGTAACACGCGCGATAGCCAATTTTCTCGTTTTTTACATGACATTTGAAATGTTTGATCTTTCAAACCAATAAATAATAATTATGGTTAAGTAGAAGTTTTTACGCAATGTATTATATCACTTGTCATTTGAAAGGCTTGTGCTTTCAAATAAATCAATAAACTTTATTATATATATATAATTTCTAAATCAATGTCAGTGTATGAAGATTCTTGATACTTAAAACTTAGAAACTTAAAATTTCTTAAAATTAAGTAACGCATTTTCCCTAAAAGAATGAATTTTCTTTCCCAAATGCACATGTGTTTATTTTATTTATATATATATATATATATATATATATATATATATATATATATATATATATATATATATATATATATATATATATATATATATATATATATCAGAGTAACGGCGCGTTGCGGCGGCGAACACCCTGTAAGTAAAATTTTCAGCAAGTTATATTGGTGTTATAAAATAATTTTGTAAAGTTTCAAACTTCTCATTTTTTTTCATTGCTCGTTTGTTTTTTTGCTTTTATTGATTAGGATTAAGAAAATAAAAAGTGTAACTACAATTAATATGAATTTGTATCCAATGAAATAATGATGTTAGGCCACTATAACTTGATAGGTAGCAAATGTATAATAAGTGCCTCGAAAGTATTCGAGTGCTTCTCTTATTTTAAATCTCTTTGGGGCAAGTACTATTACCATTGTTTGAATTATTTATTTTGTATCAAAACATTTCTACATTCTGTAATTAAAATTGTTCATCTCAATGACATACCCGATGAGAATTGCGCATTTGACATAGTTGTACGTGTTTTAAGATGCGTGTTTTTTTTAAGTGTTTAGCTTATTGGATTTTACCAATAGATGATTAGTAGCATGATTAGATTGTATAATATGGTAAAATGGTTGTATATTTGAGTGAAATGGTGATTTAAATAGTGTATTAATTGTATATGTTAATGTATTTGTGCTTTAAATAGTTGTAAATAGTGGTTTAATAGAAAAATTAATACAATTCTTTCCATTATAAGCAAGTATTAAATCTTAATTTTTTAAGCCTTCCATTTCGAGAATGTTCCAAATGCTTTATATTATAGTGTGTGTGTATATATATATATATATATATATATATATATATATATATATATATATATATATATATATATATATATACTAGTGTCAAAACCCGTCCGATGGACGGGTATGACTTGTGGTTTTTATTTTTATGATTTTGTGGATCAAATATATACTAAAAAATAATTAAAAGTAATACTAATAATAAATGTTAATAATATTATCAAATGTAAATGATGTTCATAATTAATGTTGTTTAGAACAAAATGTTAGAAAGTAGTTATATCTTTTAGCCGTTTTATGAATTATGGTAACATCAATTATAGATTTAACCGTTTAATTTAACTTTTAATAACCTTTTAGTATGTGATTATTCTTTGATTGTCTTGCGTTAGGAATAGCAAGAATTATGAATAATATGATTCTTTATTGTGTGTTTTGACGATAGGTGTATATTCATATTATGATAATATGAATGTTCATTGGTGCTTGTGGATGCCATGTGTTGTCTATTTTCTTTGAATTTATTAGTTTATGAGTAGTTTGTTTGAACTATTATGTGTGACACTTTCACGAAAGGAAAAAGTTAGTAAAAGTAATTAACATGTATGTGCATTGATAGTACATGACAACCTTTGTATTTGTATTTTTAAGTGTATTATACATTTCAAACATATTAGTGATACACTTAATTACTTTAAATCCTAATGTGACAGTTAGAAAATATTACTCCATACTTGCATATGAATATATGATACCACGTGAGCTAAAAATGCTAGATATAGAAATGTTAATTTTTAGCATTATTTTAAAGTGTAGGAAGATGTAATTGTTTCACACTATTTATTAAAGAATATACTATTTCAGTTGCAATTACCAGTATGTTCCAAGGTTGTTACGCTGTATGCAGAAGGATTTATGTGTTTAGCTGTTATTCATAAGAGAGATATGATGTGTGAGCTGTTTATATTGTACTCCTTTAATTTTGTAGTTGCATGGAGGAGGATTTGTCTTGGGTGTTCTTTGACAAAGAGTACATCAGAAAATAGTGTTACTCTTTTAAGGCAATGAAATGGAATAAACATGGCTACATCTGGTAAGTGATAAGGCATAATTGATGTGCATATCAAAAGCACATCATGCTCTAATCCCAAATTCTTCCATGTCCATTCATATAAAAATTATAATACTATTATTACTTATAAGAACATGTAATGAAAAGATGAAAATGTAATGAAAAGATGAAAATTGTGTAGGCAAGTGTACATAAGTACATACCTACAGAAATTGACACCTAGATTGCCTAAAATCGCAGAATGGTCTGATCTGATGTTGCACTAATGCGTCAAGTTCGAATTAATAGCGCCTAAGGACAAACTGGTCTATAAAACATATATGGAAAATTGACAAAAAAACATGTCATCAAAAAAATAAAGAAGCAATATTCTTAAAATGGACGATAAACTTATTTTCATGTCAATCATATGAATTGAAATTAGTTTTACAAAGTTTATGCAAAAAGATACCCGTTCGATCAAAGCGGCAAAAGTTTTTCCATAATTGATACTTAGTTCCTTGTCAATTGACATAAAAGAAAGATTCCGGCAAACTTTTTAAGTGGCAGATACTTTTCGGGTATTCTTTCTCCTCAACATCCAACTATACCCGCCAATATTATTCTTTTAGCTCCTCTTAGTGCGTGTTTTCATTTAACATTTACATTCTCGTTATCACAATCGTGATCACTGTTGGAGCTATCATCCATTGAGTTGACACGAGAGCAGGAGGTGAGTCCCGAAACTTTCACAAAGGTAAGCAATTTGGCTAAAGAAATGCTTAACTTGTTAGTAGTATCAAAAGGCAACTTTTCAAATACGTTTACCCAAACAACCTAATATTACTAACTATATTAATTTACATAACCAAGTCAATTTGAGCTTGAAATGTTTGCAAGTAAAATTAGAATGATTGAATTCACCTGAATCACCTTTAGGAGCTTAGGAGCAAAAACACACGCATATGAATGAATAGAATTTTGTGAAGTATCTTTCATATGATCATGCATAATAAGTATTATGAGATTTTATTGGAGTGTTTAACTACTATTGTACACGATTCCGTTAACATATCTTACAAATAGTTGCTACAAAAAACAGATCTAACAAATAAATGAGAAAAATATTCATAGCATTAGTAATCACAAAAGTAAATTTCTTACACTTTTTCATTTCCTCCGAAAACAAATATCGAGTGTCTAGAGTAATCTGTTGCAAGAACTTCACATAATCCACCGAGTGAAACTGACCTAGCTAGACCGGGTACACCTTATATGGCCTCTGTATCAGATACAACACATGCTACATTAGCACTATAATAAAGCAACCTCATAATCGAAACAAAAAAGCCAAAAGAAAAAACTAACATAGATTTCCAGCTTCTTGTGAATATCATACAAAAGCATCAAATAATGATTTATACATACCCGATGCGGTTTCGTTAGACGGTTCGTTCCAAAGTAAACATTAACGACATCCTCTGCACCTACTAATTACCCTAAATTTAAGCAAAAAAAACCCACGGTTATTTGTTACTATCGTCGTCTAAAACATATAATCTTCGGAATTGCTTATTTTTAAGCAGATAAGAAACCTGAAGTGTTAGGTTATCAAAACTGCTTCAGCTCATCTATTTTGGGTATAAGCAGTTTTCAGTGCAGTACATGCTATTTGGCATTGATTATTTGCTTAATTATAAGCAAAAACATTTTTTGTATTTTTGTGCTTTGTTTTATAAATATTATAGAAACCATTTTGTGTGATAAGAAAGAATAATGAAAAAGGAGTTGGCAGTTGCTCTTGATGTTTATTAAGCTAACTCGCATGTGTGTAAACGGGTCGTTCCAAAATATTGATCAAATAGTTCAAGTCGTAGTTGCTTAATAACAAAAGTATCGAGTAGAACCAACAATAGTCATTTACTCAAGTATGCTACTAAACTAAATAAATGCAAATGGAACATTTTTTACATACTTACTTTGAAGTGTGAGGAAACGGTTGTTATGACGTATCAACTCAAAGCTATTCTATTCCTATTAGCTCGGATTCCAATCCTATCGTTAAGATATATCGTCAAGACTCTAAATGCATCATCATCCGTGTTTCCAAAATAATCGGGTACATGTGGTGCATTTCGTAGCAACAAACATACTTTCTTTCACTTAAGTTATTTGATGAACTCTGCAGTCACTAAACATCATACATTTTCGTTACGGAATTCAATTAGGTCATCTTCATCACCAGAGCGATAAAACTCTTGGACTTGTGCATAGTTAAGAAATCAAACTTCATGAACCTCTTATGTAGTCGATGAAATAAGAAAACTTTTTGCGTCAGACTACAATGTCAAATAAGAAAACGTTTGCATCATTAGTTATACCACTTCAGACAGAAGCCTCAGTCTATCCATGTCGTCGTCATGAATATTGTCTTGCTTGTACGTCACAAGCAGCGCATACACCCTCTCTAATGGCTGGAATTAAATAACGTATGGAAAAATGATTTTGCACACCATGACTAATAGGATCGTTCAAACTACTATCAGCAAAAATAGGCTTTTAGGTGACGACTACTGGTTGGTGGATACTAGTGTTATGAGATTTGATTGGACTCTTAACTGCAGGAACATTCCATATCTTTAACTTTTTTTACCAACTGTACTGGTTTTGTTTCAGATCTAAGGATAAATTATAGTAGTTGTTTATTTGACTAAAAAAGGCTAATTACCTTTGAACCACACTGGGAAGATTGGGTTGACTATATGAATGAGAGAAAGAACATTAAAGTAACTACGTGAATGCAATAAACGTTTAGTATGTGTGTGTCAGTTGGTCGTTAAGTTATAGGTCACAATGAGTAACTATAAATGGGTTGGGTGGATGTTAGCATGCAAACACTTTTCAAGTCTTTTTTCCTTTGAATTAGTGTATTCACGTTATGTTTCATCTCGACGGGCCAAATAAAATTATTATCTAACACGAAAAGGGCCAGATGTAGATTTTCGATGCATAAAACTGTCATAAACAATACGTAGCCTAAATTATAAGCTCACATAGGTTCCACTACAGAAAATTAACCGCGTATAGAGAAGTAACCCATCAAGCTTAAATAACTATTCTAAGTCAGATAAGTTATTAATAGCCTGCTTACCTTGAGCCTCAGCAAACGAATTTGATAATAGTAGGATGAATGCTTCTTGATATTGAACACTTTTTACTGAGCCATTTAGGCAACACTAAGTAAAGTCCAACTATCATAAAAGATGGGATGATGGTTACCACAATGTACACGAGACGAACCGCCCATATCCTGTAATTCAATATAAGGGAATAAATGATTAATTTAAAAAAAGAATATGATCATTATTGGAAGAAATTTTCAAATTTGTTTATTGACCAGTGGTATGTAGATTTGGATTCTCATAAGAGTATACTAAAGAGCCTTTTTGGATTGAAATAGTGTTTTTCAGTTTGTTGCATCTAACAACTGAATATAACATTAAATTATCGAGGAAACTATAAAAAATTTATATAAGCACACAAAAATAAGAAAAATATACAAAGGTAACGAAACTTGTACATTTTTTGGTCAATTGTCATCATATGTAACAAACTTTTTCTTTTGCTATTGCAACAATTTGATTTTGTTAATGTTTGATTTATTTTATGGCTTACCATTCAACTGTAGTAGTAGTTCTAGTGTAGTGTTATTCTGCTAATTTTAGTTTCTGTTTTAATGAAATTCTCATTTACTTTCAATTTCGTATTCTCGTTTACTCTCAATTTTATTACTTAGTGTTATTCAGTTTTAATTACTGTTTCTAAAGCTCAATATAAACTTACTTTTCAGTTTTCACAAGTTTAATTTGTTTCTATAAAAAAATAAGAAAATATTTGAAAATTATAAAAATCTTTCCAAATTAATCTCAAAAGCTTAAACAAGCTTGTTTACTGTTTACATTAGCTTATATAAGCTCCTTATAGCTTAGTGTAAGCTTATTTTAGTCTTAATCTATCTAGAATTTAATAATCCAAACTGGTCAACAAAAGTCAACATTGAAGCTTGGAAGCTAATATGGGGTAAATTGTCAGATTGGATTGGGTTTTTGGATGATGAAAAGCTTGTTTCTAACAAGCTAGGGTAATAGAATAGTTCTGTGGATTTCAGTTAAGTGTAGCATTAGCTTGGACATTGTGTAAGTCTCATTTAAATCTCTACTCCAATTTCAGTATTGTAGATTTTGCTTATTTAGCTATTTATTGATTAATGTAGCTTAGTTAATGTAGTTATAGCCTATTGCATTGATTTTGATCAGTAGTTAGTTTGATGTTCATGTCTGCACTAATTATCTGTCTTAATCTATGCATATTGGTTCTAGACTTCTAGTAACTCCTCTTTGTTATTGTTGTCAGTATCACTATTCTTAGCTCTATTTTGACCTGTTGTAATTGAATTTAGAATAGAGATGGCTTAGTTTTGTGATTCTGCTTTTATAATTTCATATAAGTTAGTTATAAGGTGTGTTTGGATTAGAGGTTAAACTAAGCTGTAGGGTATAATAGTAGATAGTAGATTGCTTAGGTAGTTTTAGATGGGGATATTGAGGTGTTTTAGAATATGATTCTGCACTAATTTACACTATAAGTCAAATTCAGTTTTCATTGTAGTTGATTTCCACATCAGTTAGATTTAGGGATAGAATCACTTGCATTTAGGTTTAGAATTATTATAGATTACATTATTAGGTGTAATTAGTACTTAAAACATCTGTAAGAGTGAATTAGAGGCTTGCAAATTTCATCAAATTCAAACTTTCAAGTTCTCACAAAAAGTCAAATTTTCTATAAGTGCCAAATTAGTGTTTATTTTTTATTTTTAATCTACTCAGTTTGTAGCCTTTCATTCTGAAATTTTGCATGTTAAATGTTTGCTAGCTTGTGTCTCTAAACATCATTTTTTCATAATTTTTAGAATTTTCCTTAATAGCTTTTTAGTAGCTTAATGTTGACTGCTGAGTGAATTCATCCCCTGCATCAGGATAAAATCCTTTTTGCATCAGCTTAGCTCAAGCTCGGTTTTCAGCTTTTGTTATTTTTTAATTTGATATTTAGGTGATATTTAGTTTAAAACTTAGTTAGAATTCCTTTTAGTAGCTTTTAGGCCAGCTTAATTAGAACTGCAACACCTTTTTATACTGTCCCATATCTGTTGCATCAGCAGTCTAGTGTCCTATATGGCTTTTGTTTTTGATTTTTCATTTTCTCATGTTAGGTCCTTATTAGCTAAAATTCTGGATTATAGCACTCTGGTTGGTGATCTTTAACAGGGTATTTTTAGTTTATTTTTAGGATTTTTCTTAGCTAGTTAGATTTAGGCTTAAAGTAGGCACAATAACAAAGACAATACCTCATACGGCCAACCATCAACAACAAAGACATCTAATGAGTAGCGATCCACTATGGAAAAAGCATGCGCTTCTTGGATGTTCAGTCCTACTTCAGCCAGCAAGGCTGTCAACTGAAAATTTAGAGCATGTTAGTATTTGTGAGCTACCAAAAGCTATAGAAAATGAAGTTCATAAAGATGTAAATCATTCCATAGTGACATTTATTTCTCATTCAGTGACCTCTGGTATTATCAGTTTGCCAAAGTGCTAACCCTGCGCAGCCTATGTATGTTGATCTCATTCAACCTACTGATTGCATTCGACAACTTCTTAATAGTATCATCACTTATGCTCCTTTTTCTTCCAGGATTCTCCAGTGTGGGATGAATCCCACTAATTGTGGATTTGAAATCCATCTCGAGAACCAAACAAATTGAATGAAGAGTTTTCAGATGGCGCACTTGTTTCAATCGGCCACTCTTCAAAGAAAATTGAGTTACATAATAAGTTATCTATGAGTAGTCAAAAACAGAGAATACAAAATGGATATTCCAATCATGCTTTTCCTTTTTCATAAATTATCATGTAATTCCTTCATAAATTCTTCCAATCTTCTCAAAGACAAATATGATTCATCAATGACAGGCATAGATATATTTTCCTCTGCTGATGTGCATAGATCAATGCATAAATTTACATAAATTATTATGTAATTCCTTCACAAATTCTTGGAAATTCAGCACCTTTCATCACAGGCGAGACATATCATCAAACAATTGATGAATATCTATGCCTTCATATATCTATGCCTGTCATTGATGAATCATATTTGTCTTTGAGAAGATTGGAAGAATTTATGAAGGAATTTCATGATAACCCCCTGCTAACAAAAATATCATCAAACGATTACAAAATTAAAGAAAAAAAAATCAAGAAATAAAATGCATCAAGCCCTTGGCATGTGGTGCATAAGCAATAGAATGAATTAGGAAGGCCTCTAAGTGTGTAATGAGACATCACTACTGTATTGAAGAGAGCCCAAGTACGCTATGCTTTTGCCCACTTTGTGGCACAATGATTTGCATGCCTGAATGAGCATGTTGCCATGTTCCTAGTTTTAGATATACACGTGCCATAAGTGATACGTTTTCAAATCCCTTTGTATCTATTGGCGTGTTTGTAATCTGCATTACTGATAACATCCTATAAGAATAAACAGGTTTCTTGCTAATTGGTGGCAAAATGAACAGATTAGTTAAGGGCAAGTGACTATAAAATGTAGGTTGTGGGCCCTTTAGATAGGTCCAAATGGACAAAAATGAGTCAACTTTGGTTTTCTTATAAGTTCTTGGGTTTGTGTGGGTGAACTAAAAAGTGGTCTAAAAATTCAAACGAGCTAAAACTAACTTTGGTTTTCTTATAAGCTCTTGGGTTTATATGGGTGAACTAAAAAGCTCTTGGGTTCATGGATCTCTGCATAACCCTCTGGCTTATGGTTTCCCATCTCTAACTTCTCATCTTCATGAGGCAAGCTTTTGAACTCAACATGGTAATTTCTAATTGCTGAAGCCTTTTGATGTACTTCCAGATTCTCGTTCACTGTTAAGCTCAGAATCTCCTTTTGTACAATCACTCTTGATCTCTTCAACCGACTTGATATTAGCATTTGCATCTTCATTCTAACTTACAAACGGTTCTTCCCAATCTGTAACAGTATTCAAGTCCAAATCAAATTTTACATCACGCGTAGGAGACTTCTCAATGCTTGGTTTCTGATTCGTCTTGCTAATTGCCGCCGATTCTAAAGAGTTATCCAACGTAGATGAAGCAGCACATATAGAGGCACCTGTTGATATATGGGAATCTAATTTCTTTTTGCTTTCATTTATCTCAACATTTTTGGAACTTCAGCACCTTTCGTCACAGACGAGACAGTTTCTGACCCTTCACAATGACCAGATTCCGCTCCTAAACTGTTAATACACGCAGCAGCAGCAAGTATAGATATACCTGAAAAATCCTCTTTCTTCATTAACACCTTTTCATCAAGTTTACCATCGTCACTACCTCGTTCACATGTTCCAGTAACTTCTAGATATAACATGCATACAAGTTGAAATTTTGTGACTAATTGCATGTCCCTCCAATGACGAATCAAGATAATTTCGTGGCGGTGATGAGGCCTTGAATAAAAATTGCCTCTTCTTTATTAGAATATGTTCCGCCTTCTCGCTGAAGTGACACTATAAAACCGAGACACCCAGTTGCAATTTCACAATACATAACACATTAGCAAAACTACGTTTACATACAAGTTTTAGAAAAAGACATATGATTATTCCATAAACTGAATATTACCTTTTCCAATTTGGAAACTGAACTGAAAAGCTCTTCATAATTCCATAATCCATCTAATTATAGGATAATTAGGATATTTCCAATATACAGAAAACAGGTTATAAACTCTTGTGCTGCACAAAATAAAAACCAAAAACACATAAAAAAGTATCAACAAAGGGGCAAATGGTGTCATATATATAAAATGGACTCATATAATGATGCTCCAATGTTACCTCTAAACGATGTCTACTCAAGAGGTTTAAATCCAGTGCAGTGACTCAATTCGAATAGCCTCGTGCTCATTAGATAACTACCTGATAGATTGAGAGGATAAAACAATATTCAAGAACATATATATAAATACTAAATACAAAAATACCAATTGTCATATTGTAAGCCAACAACGACACTCCTTAAGGTAACTTTACATTGATGCTTGTTGATGAGTGTGTAAATACTCATCATTTTTGTACAATATAAACTGCAAAATCATCTGAAAACACTCAAAAATGCATCAAAATGATAAAAATATCACAAATCAGTGTTTTATGTGTTTTAAATGCAAAAATATCAAAATCAGATGAAAAACATATCAAATTTGCAAAAATTGCAGTTTTAGTCCCCCAAGTTTCAAAAGTTGTCAAAAACAGTCCCTGAGCACATAATTTCAAAAGTAAAGTCACCAAAGGTCCTTTTTAAATCATAAGTTGTCAAATTTAGTCCTTTGGTGAAAAATATCAAAAGTTTGAGAAAATTTCAAAAATGGTCCTCCAACTTTGAAATTTGGCAGAAATGGCCCCTGAAAATTGAAAATGGCAAGATTGGTCCTTGTATTATGAAAGCTTGTCACTTTTAACCCTTGAAGCAACTTTTCAGAATTGGCAGCTTAGGTCCCTCACTATTCAGAAATTACAAATGAGCCCCTTGTCATTAATACCCTTATACCCATTTGGCCTTGTCAAAACTATTTGGACCCCCTGTCATTTAACCACCTTTGACCCCCCTGCCAAGTCTAATATCTGGTCAGCCCTGGTCAAACACCCACCCACTTGGCGCCTATCTTTCTTCCATCTTCTCAACTGCTCCCTGCTCACTCCATCTCCCACACCTCCACCTCAACCCCCTCCTCTCCATATCATTTTCCTTGTCCCCCCACCTCAACACAACTCCAAGAAACATTAATGATCCCTCACCCCATTCACTCAATCTCTCCAACTGGCTTATATCAATTTGGCGCCAAAATGCAATCAAAGGCCAAGATTCACTTCAAGTCATCCTATGGTCTCAAAAGGAAGTGGGATTTTCTCAGTGGACAAGTGGAAGCAATATGGAAGTATAAATAAGTGAAGAAAGAGAAGAAAGGAGTGTAGTGTAGTATTTTTTTTCCCTTTAAATTTAGTTTAAGTTTACTGTAATTTAAGCTTTCCAGTAATGTTTTCTTAAAGTTTTTGTAATCTCAGTTCTTTCTTGTACTCTCATTTTCAGTTTCAATAAAAGTTTTTAAGTTTAATTCTTGTCTTGCATTTCACATATTGAAAACTAAAGAAATTGTTTTTAAAATTGAAATAAGCTCATATAAGCTGTTTATAGCTTTTGTGAGTTTATTTGTTGCTTACTTGTGGTATTTCAGTCATTCACATTCACAAAAACTCTCAGTCAACGAAAGTCAACTGGTTCACTCATTTGGTTCAGAAATGGAAAAGGGTAATGCAGAGGTTGATTTGGGGTTGTATTAGAGTAGGTTAGAGTAGTTCTTGGGTTTGGTTTTGGTCTGCACTTAAGCTGGATCCATGTGAGTGAGCTTCTCACTTTTTATTTTCAAGTCAAAATTGCAGTTTATGCTTATCTATATATTTGTGGTCACCACTAGTTTTTATGTGTTTAATAAGTTGTATTTAGGTCAATGTAACTCAGTTTAATCAGTTAAACCAGTTGGATCAGCACTTAGTTTAGTTTTGATTTCAATTCAATGTTTTAAGGAGTGTTTGGATTACTTTGTTAAACTGTTTTAGAGGCTAGAATTTTGGATTATATCAATTGCTTGCTGTTTGATATTGCCATATGCTTTCAATTCTGTCTTTGCTTAGCTGCATTTGAGCTCATAGTCAATATTGCTTTGAATCTGTCCTTGTTATCTTATCTGTGGAAATCAGTTTCTCAAATCTGTCATATGGTTTAAAAAGTTGATAAGCTAGGTTGTTATAGTTTCATTTCATCATCTTTCATCTTTATCAGTCCTGTATTTGCTTCCAAATCTCAATATAGTCAACTTTGTATCTGTTTTTAAAAGTCAAAACACAAGGTCTGATCTGGTTTTCACAGAACTTGCAGTCCTTGCACACTGTTCAATTCTGCTTTTCATGGTCTCAAATTTGGCCAAAGTGTAGTCTGCTAGGTAGTCTTCAAATCTACATTTCTGGTTTTAGGATTATCTTATTAGATAAGTAGCTAGATAAGCTCAAACATCGTACCTGTCTTAACTGTTCTGCTCATCTGTCCTGCTGCATCAGTTTTTGCCATTTTATCTTGCTCTTTAATTGCTTCATTTCTTGTCCTTATTAGCTGCAATTTGGTACACATGTTCTCTGGTTGGTGGCCTTTAGATCTCCACCTTTTGTTTTCCTGTTAGCTTATTGGATAAGCTGAGGTAACTGCTTAAAGTAGGTAGTCAGATTCCTGTTTTGCCTATATAACAGTTAGCTTAATCCTAGATAGATTGCTCTTTAGGTGTTAGGAGTAGCTTTAATTAGTTAAGTTAGAGTAGTTTTAGCATGCATTAGCTTATTTGATCAGTTGGTGCCTTGTCTTGCTTATTAGCTTATTCCCTAGTGCTTATTTCCATCTAGTTTACACTACAGCTTCAGTTTTTTACACATAAGCCCTTGTTTTTCTATTTTTTGTAGCTTTAGATTACCATTTTAGTATTTCCCTGCAAGTTTCATGATTTTTAGTTACTGTTTGCTATTTTTCTAGATTTAATTCAGTTTTTAATCACTTTTAATTAGCTTTAATTGCAATTAATTAAGAAAAAGTTCAAAAAAATAATTTTTCAATTTTAATAGTTTAAGATAAATATAAAAAGCATAAAAAATATTTTTCCTTATTTTTCTCCTTTTATTTGGTATTTTTCACAATTTAAATTAGTTTTAAATAGTTATTAATTAATAATAAATATATAAAAAGTCTAAAAAATATATTTTCAGTTTTAAAATTAGTTTTATCATATTTTAGATTTTTCTAAGTCTTAATTTTATTTTTCTAGCTTTGTTTGATATTTTCTTGTATTTTAGGTTAATATTTAATAGTTAAAAATAGTTTTTAATTAATAATAATTAATTAAACAGTTTTAAAAATAATTTTCTTTTTCTTAATATTTTATTTTATCATTAGGTTTGTAAAAATATAATTTTCATATTTTTAGGGTTAATATTGTATAAGTTTCACGTTTTATTTTGTACGTTTACGTTATTTTTATTTAAACGTAAGTTTTAAGTTTTAGGTTTTAAACGTTCATCACTTTAAATATAGTGATAGCGTTTATTTAATATCTTTTATCTTTTTAATTTTCTTAATTTGCATTTAAGTCGCTGTTATTTATTAACTTTTTCAGTAGTGTAATATTCAATCCTAATCCTTTCTGATCACTATCATTAGTGATCATTCTATCGTCTGAATCAGTGTTTGCACACCATTGAGTCTCCGTGGGACTTAACGACCCGGGAATTCATTGTATTCTCTGATCTTCATCGTATTTGTGTCTGAACTGTTTTAAGCCTGTTACGGCTGGTCATTCACAAGTGGCCAGTTTGTGTGATTAGACTTGACGGTTCACCACAGATCACTTGTTTTCAATATAAAAGGAACAAAGCATATGTACCGAATATGCATTTAACTGTAAGTTACTTCTAAAACATACCTCTTTGCAATGGAGAGGATTACACCAACATCAAACCCTTCAATGCCGACAACCAAACCTGTGGTAAATCAAATAATTAACTGAGCTTCACAGATATTTATTAGCTTGAATACATACCGTAGGGGTATCTCTATGAAGCTTAAATTTATTGTGTTTCATAAAGATCTAATATTTATCAAAAAAAATTACAAAAATCCAACACAAAAAATCATTACCAACCATTCCGTTAGTCATAGCCGCAACAGCGGCATAGTCTACATCTCCGACCATTGGTTTCTTACGAGCATGCACCTAGTAAAATAATAAAAACAAAAACAACTTAAGAATTTGGAGTTCCTTAATCGATTAGACAAAAGTATAAGTACCCTATGTACAAAGAGGTTCTGCAACCACCGTGATTAAAAGTGTGGTGGAGCCTTATGCGTTTGCAAATTGGCGACTAACAAAAGAATCAACTTCCAAGAAGACTATAGCGAAGCACGATCACTTACAGGATCAACAGGTCATTATGATTATAATTCTTAGTTACTGTTAGAAGAGAGTTTGATGAGTGCATTGCAATATATGTCAAACAAACATTATAATTACATGATAATATCTAACATAAAAAAACGTACCTGAAGTATGATCAAAATCTTACCATGACCAAACTCCCACTCAAACTGTTTCCATGAGAATTAAAAATATATACACTATATCATTGATATTAAGGTTTTGAAAAAAAGTCATATGAATGAGATTAGGGTTTTGTAGTGATAATGAATAAAAAGGCCGTATATTTAAAAGATGGATTCTCATAATTATCTCATTAACATTGTTAATAATTTTTTATATAGGTTTATAGATTTGGATTTGCAAGATAAAACCAAAAAAATGTGTTGGTCTAGTGGTAATCATGTGTGTTAATATTACAAACAACCCAAGTTCAATTCTCTACATCGTCATTTTTTAATTTAATTAATTCCGAATTTTAATTTCTTAAATACTTGCTTAGGTGGCTTTATGATGACATGGAATTATGACGTGGCATTATGGGATGCCAAGTGGCATTATGACGTGGCATGCCTCCTCTTATATATAATGTATAGATATATATATATATATATATAGGGTGAAGTTAAAATAAAAAGACAAATATCCGTAAAAAGAATAAAAAGATTTTTTTTTCAAAAAAAGTTCACGAAAAATTCCCAAAAAATCCCACAAGATCGGGTATGTTGGTGCATAAAACTTTTGTGAAAACATTTTTTATAATTTTGAGTTTTGATACGTTTTTTTTAATGCACAAAAAACGAATTTTGATGCGCAAAAAAATTTTGATGCACAAAATTTTTAACTTGTTTTAGTTTGATGCGCAATGTTATTTTGATGCACAAAAAAAAAGATTTAATGCGCAAACGTATATTTTCATAATTTTTTTTCGGAAAAAATATCCACTTTTAGAAAAAAGTTTTTCACAACTTTTTCATGCACCATCATACCCGATCTTGTGGGATTTTTTGGGAATTTTTCGTGAACCTTTTTTGAAAAAAAAATCTTTTTATCTTTTTACGGATATTTGTCTTTTTATTTGATCTTTATCCTATATATATATATATATATATATATATATATATATATATATATATATATATATATATATATGGATTGGATCATTTGAAAAGTTCATCTCAAGAGAAAAGTGAGAAAAGCCCTTGGATGATGCCAAGTGTCCCCCCATCCCCTCCCTTTTTTTACATCCTAACTCAATGGGTTGCTTTGTCATATACTTCTTTTTTCAAGGACCAGTTTTTAAAATTAAACCAAAAACTAACATTTAATAGTTTAACTATAACAAAAAAGATAACATTCACCGTGAACAAACAAAAAGAATTAAATTAACTCACAAGAGATCAACAAATAATTTATCTTCACCTATATCTTTACATTTATAAACAAACATCATGAAGTAACATAAAGTACATTTTACAATGAGTTTTTTGCGCATATTAAATATGAATTAACGAATACGGCTCACGTGGGCAAAATAGCTCAGGGGCGCCTTTTGTGGCAGATTTAGCAGCAACTTCTGGGCTCCAAAAAACGTTCCAATGACGAAGCACACCATAAATTACTGCCACTGCTAATATTGAGACGTCATCCGTCACATGTTAAATTGATTGTAGGATATATGGACTCGCTCTTAGGTCCCATAGTTGTTCAAAGAATGCTTTGCTGATTTTTTGTGTAATTCTGGATAAGCTTACTTGTTTGGATTCATTGTTACCTAGTTTAGCTTCGATGAACACATGTTTTCCATCAACCTCGAATGCTTCTTTGATCTCGTCTCTTCTGCTGGGTCAACCCATGATGACGCCCTCTGGGTTTGTCTCTCCTGGATGGTTCTCCGCAAACCCCCTAGGAAATAAATGAAATGTAAGAACTACTTGCAGAAAATACAAAATTAAAACAGTATATCGGAGATAAATATAAAGCCACAAGACAATTATCCAGTAAAACAAGTATTCCCTCTAACAAAGGTGAAAAATGTAACTGCTAATTTACTACCCTTATATATAAAAGATGAAGAAATGAGACAGGTATCAAGTCCCAACATACTTATAGGTCTGCTAGCAATAAAGATCATGTAACAATGAACAAAGAGGATATTTTCCTGCTGAATTACTACTTTCAACTCTCCTTTCGCAAACTGTATACACTCCGAGACCTATTAAAGAAGGATTATGTAGAGGGCTGCCATGTCGCTTGTAAGTTGACAGTGTCATTACCCATAATCCTCTTTAGATCATTATATATTTAATATAAACATTAAAGTTACCTGAAGTCATAAGGTACATGTTTTCATTGATGCACTAAAAAAAAGAGTAGCATTTCAAATGTTTTCATTGATGCACTAAAAAAAAGATGCATCGATGCACCAAATTCGATCTGTTTTGACTCAAACCCATTAACAAAGATGTTAAAAACTTGAAAAGATATACCTGGGCTAAAATTAATAATCCTTGTCCTTCCCGAAGATGGCCCAGCAACATCACAAAAAATAGCACATAGATGCATTTTCGGATGATTGGGGAACAAGAACAGTAACAAGACGAGTAGTTGGAATAAAAAAATCGATTCGACCATGCATGATCTGAGGTACGTTCAACATCCATATCAGATTGGGACATCATTTTAACTGCTCTTTTTGACTTGCCGGTTCCATTTGTCTGAAGATTCTTTTCACTGTATGCGAATCACAGAGTGTCAAAATTACTAAATATGGTATTCAAATATTCGACATTTTTACACCGAACCGTTAACTGGATAACTTTTACTTAAAAAAAAAGAAAAAAAAAACCCTTCAAACCTACCAAATCCACACGCCACTATAATCTTTTAAAGCATTTATATAATAAGTCCAATATCATATGCTAGTTGTACAAGACAAAAAAGATAAATATCTGTATTATAACTCGCATAAAGATATCGTAAGTCTACCATAGACACCACAAGGATTACCTCTACTTCCATTTAGAAATCGGGTTAGGTGAGATTAACAGGTTTCTAGACTCGAATTGGACGTGTGTTAAAATCCAAATATCTCCAAAGTTGCGAACAACAAATGGATGCACTAAACATGTAAACAGATGCTCTAAACATGCAAATGGATGCAATAATATGTCCAAATAAATGCCTAAACATGCAAATGGATGTACTAAACATGCAAACAGATGCCTTAATAAGTCCAACATGCAAATGGATGCACTAAACATGCACATTGATGCCTTAATTTGTCCAATAATGCACTAATCATACTCACTTATTGACCTAATAAATAAGAAACAGAATAAATAAGTAATCACTTATTTACCGTTATAAAATATTCTAAATAGTTACTAAATCACATAATTAAAATGAAATGCAGTAGACCTATTAAATCATCTTAGAGAAGAGCTAATTCACTAACTAAAAATATTTTTTGCAAGAGCTTAATATACAAACCAGATAAACAACAAACAATAGAAGAAGAAAAAGGACATTCGTGTTACTCAGCCTTACCTGATTCAGTTAAACCCACATTAAAATACCCATTTTACCCTGTTAGCCAACGTGCTCGGCCAGCCCCATTTTCCATCACTAATCGAAAGACGTAAACAAGAAGAAATAGTTATGTTGCACTACGATTAATAAGTGAACTCAAATTCCAATTGCTGCACTTTCCTGTACTATTGCCTAGGATTTTGCGAACAATTTCAGAAAGTTGACTGAAGAGTTGCTTAAGCACCTCTATCTGAGTCTTGGTCTTTCTAGAACCTCTGATTGTAAAAAAAAAAAGGTGTAAAGAGTACGCCCACAATGGTCAGCCTTATTTCAAGCTAGCTGATGCACATCAGCAGGTTAACCATGATTTCATAACATTGTTAGAAACATACTTCTTTCATAAGTTTCAAAATAGTTCAATCCAAAGATTCAGCAGAGCACCAATATCATATATAATTTCTAAACAAGTAAGCAGTATTCAAGTTGATTGACAATGATAACCATAAAATCATGTTCATTCAAATCAGATGCTACATTTATACCACGTGAATCTTACATTCCAAATAGCAAAATGAAGAAACAGCATTACAAGAATATCTAATCCTAGGTTCTAGCAATTTTGATAATAGAGAAATCATTTTGGAAACTAAAATAAGGTCTCATACATCGCACATAGTTAGTGAATTAGAAACATGTGAAAAACTTCATGCAAGGTCCGAAATATATTTAGCTACTACTCCGTATTAAAATATGTTGTTAATAATGTGTTTATCGTCATTCCTTCACACACATATTGCATTAATTCACAAGCATAAGATAGCCCTAATGGAACAGGCCACCTATTTTGTATCCCAATCCCCAAGAACAAACTTCTTGGAAACAAAAATCAAAAATTATGCGAACAACTTACTACATAATTTTAATTACTATCCATAACTGCGCCAAATATTCAAATGAACTAAGTCTTTATTTCCAAAGAAAAGCAACAATAAAGTTAGCTTCAGTTATGCAATATTGGAGTAATTGGACACATTGATAAACACTAGAAAAGTCACGCAATGTCAGCCAAACACATTTCTCATTGATGCCCTAATGTGTTCATCGATGCACTAAACATACAAATGTATGACCTAGTGACCTACTATGACCAATGATGCACTAAACAACAAAGAGATGCCCTAACTTATACAAATGTACTCTTATCATACTTACAGCTTTTGTAGTACATTTTTTTGAACTAATTAAACAAACAAATGTTGTAACATAACATGATGCTCTTATCATAATTAGATATGCCGTAACTCATTTTTTGATGCACTAATTATACAAAAAAATGTTGCAACAAGTCACGTGATGCCCTAATCATACTAACTAACAGATGCGCTAACGCTTATTTTAATTTAGACGCAATAATCAAATAAACAAATGCAATATCACGAATTCCTGATGCACTTATTTAGACTAACAAATGTTAAGAGAGATGCACTAAATTGTAATTTTATACATACAGATGCGTGAATATGTCATTTCATTCAACAATAACAACAATCACTTTATAATTTATACAATGAGGCACTAAAATAACAAAAAAATTAAAAAAACAAAAAAAAAACTATTAACACATACTGTTATTGTTTGAGATGATCAGATTTGGTTCAATTATGACCCATAAACTTCATTTTTTGTGATTTTCCTGAAGATCGAAATGCAAATTTATGCATCTACGAGTTTTTTTATCGGATTTTATTTGATTTTGATTAGTTTTCAGGGTTTTTTTTTATTGTAGTATGTGTTTTTGATATGAGTATGTGTGTTTTTTTAATCGGAGTATGTGTTATTGATCAGAGTATGTGTTTTTTTACCTGTGGTGGTGCGACAGTGGTGGTGGTGGTGACGGTGAGTGTGTGTTTTTGAATAGGTGTGTGTGTATTTCATATGTGTTTGGATCAGTATTAAAAGCGGGTTCCTTCTTTTTTAACCCTAAACTTTCGATTGTTTGCATAATCTACCCTGTAACTTTTTTTCTCACTTTTCTTTCTAATTACACTTTTCTCTAGAACCGGACTCTATATATATGTTAGGATCCAATATTTATGTTGTTTGATGATTCGGGTGGTCTAGGATTGTGATTAAATAAGAAAGCCATTTAGAGAGATAAAGAGAGTTGAGAGGAGGTTCCTTGAAAGAGATTTGCTTATCAAAGTGAAAGGTTTATTCAAAGAAGCCATACCCCTTCCATGGATGGAAGGGGTATTTATAGTTACAGAATACACGACCTCCTATCGGCCTGTGGATCAGGTATACAGTGGGTAAAGACCCGTCCTTCCTCCACGGTGTTGCACTAAACTAAACTACACTATAAACTAACTAATAAACTACTAAGTAATGTAAATAACGACAAGTCTACGAGCTAACTTATGCTAGATAATATTTGGGGTGACCGACTCTTCACTATGGAATTTTCTAATTCCTAACAGTCTCCCCCTAAGGGAGGTCACCCCATGTTTTACATTTTGAATCCTAACATTCTATTCTTGACTTTGTTCTTGAGCTCGTAGACTTCAATTCTTCAATTCCGCAATCTTTGTGCTTTTGTAGTGCAACTTCAAAGTCCGAGTGCTTTGTACTTTCAGTGGAGGTCTTTGAACTGATCCACATCTTTGATGATCTTCGAGCTTTCTTTGAGATCATCAGCCACAGTAAATCTCTGGATCACCCTTTATTGTGTTGCCATCATGTGAAGTTGTGACTTTCGGACCGACATGCTCACACTTTCTGGATCATGACATCTTTCCATCAGAGTAGCGAAAGCTTTACTGGCTCATGATATTTGCAGCAGCGTAGCAGAGACATAGTATAAAAATATCAGAGCCAGGTTTTGTAGATATGCACCAGTCATGATTTCTTCAATTAAGTGTGGATGCTGTGAGCATGCGGCTTTGGATTGACTCCTCAATTCTGATCAGCTGCAACCGTCCAAATGTACCTGCAAACAACAGTTAGCAATAAAACACACGAAAGTGTCTTTGATCACTTTCGTTGAATTGAGGTACACGGCCCACGGTTCCCCGTTGATCAGTACAAGTACTGCCTGTGATCAGGTAGGATTCCTAAGAATCTCCTTGACAGGGTTTCGCAGCTGTTCTAGCCGTTCTCAAACCAGAACGTCTCAAAGAAGACAACACGGAGTGAGTGAACCAGCGAATTGAGATTCACTGATTGATGAAAAATTGATTTGAAAACACAATCGCGTATTGCATAGAAGAAAGAGTTTTGCAATACGACGAAGGTTTTATGAGAAAGATCAGTTTTCAATCAAAATACTTTTTTATATTAGAGAATGAATACACATTCGATGTGCTAGTAAAAAGAAGAGATTCGCACATCGAATGGTTTTTCTAAAAGTATTTTTCAATCAGAGATACTTTTTGTGTTTGAAAACATGAATACACATTCGACGTGCAAGAGAAAAAGAAGATTTGCACATCGAATGGTTTTTCCAAAAGTATTCGTCAATTCCTTTCCTGGACCAAGGTTGATTCAAGATTGAATCGCCCCATTGTTTCTATCCAGTTGTCACAAGCTTGATCTTACGAGAAGATCTCACATGTCACCCACCAAGAGCTTGTTTGATGTTGGCTCTAGAAGGATTTCCATCTTCATCGTGAATACTTTTACATACCACTCAGATGTTCTGGCAATACCACAAGGATAATGCGTAGGACTCTTAATATATACTTACTTTCCACATTGTGTGAAACAACAAGTCTTCATGAATTTAGTGTCCTAACGAGATATTGTGGATGATCTCTTGGCTCTAGACTCAATAGTGCACATTTGGTTCCTATGTCGGAGACTAGGGAGAGGGTCTCCTTCTTCAATATCAAAAATCTCTAAGAGAAAGTCGATAGATAATGTCGGTTCTCCGTGAGAATGAAACAAGCCCTTTTAATAGGAACTTGAGTGGCTTGGAAAGTTTAGTGCAGTGCATCACTGGGTCCATGATGTCTTGTCTTCAATACCAGTGTTACCTTAGTAACCACCAGTAGCATATGTATTGAACCCGGTTACTGCCCTAAGGTTGAATTATTGGAGGGCTATTTCTTTTCACCCTTTTCACATTCAATTATTTTTCATTCTTCAACCCCTTCAGTGCTTACCGAGACTTCATAACTAGAACCTTGTTGGGTTTATTCCAGTACTAGCTCTGTCTCAGTCCGCACTCTTCCCATTTCTCATTTTTCTCCTTTTTTCAATATACCTAAGGACTCTACACTATCTAGTGGATTGTCCCTGGGTAGATCCCTCCGGTTCTGGCGGATCGTGGGAACAAATACCTAACCTAACCATCCTTATAACTCCATACATAAAGTAAAATGGTCGGTCTTTTTGGTACAGTTCATTCTTCCTTGAAACCAATTGAAAAATCATTTGGAAAAACAATCAAGGTACTTGTGATACGAGATCAAAGCATTTTGTACCCTAATAGTTTTGATCATTTAGAAAACCTCCCCCTCAACATGTGCGTATGATTTAGAAATTGTTTAGCACAGGAGGCAAGAGGACTTTGAAATATTTTCTTTGATCACAATTTTCATACGAAAAAGCCATTTGATTTTCTTGGTAAATTCTCCCCCTCAATATGTGCACAGGATAAGAGAAATCATTTTAACACATAGAGGCAAGAGTTCTTTTGAAGCACAACCACAATCACAAGAGCCATTAAGAAAACCATTTGAAAACTCAATCAAGGTACTTTATAAATCACTTTAAAAAGCTTTCGTACCTCGATAGTTTATTTGCTCCCCCTCAATATGTGCTTCAAGATTCAAAAGCGTTTAGCACATATGAGCGAGCAGCGTGCACAATTAAATCAAAACGATCACCTTTTATCAAATTTCATTATTAAATCACAAATTCCCCCCGATCAAAAATATCAAACCCTTTGAGATTTTTGATCCCAAGTGATTTAATAAGGTTTAGAAAACATGGGAGAATATGCGTCTTGTTTAAATACTCATATTGTTTTAGGATAAATGCTCCTCCTCAACATGTGCATTGTATATTTGAAATCGTTTGGCACATGGAGGCAGGAGTGCCTTTGAAGGACTAAAACCAATATCATTAAAACAGATTTTAGATTTAAATCACGATCTCTCCCATGATCAAAAATATCAAACCATTTGAGATTTGTGATCCCATCTGATTTAAATCATTTAAAAGAGTTTGGGGAAAGACGTGGCAAGATTTAATTTTTGAAAAATGACAGATAAGGACCAATTTAAGACATTAAAGATTGTTAGTGTCAGGTATGATAGTTTTTAAGAGATCTTTTAGTAAAATAAAACAATTTCACAATCAAACAAGAACAGAAAAAATTTCATTTTGAAAGACCTTGATTCTAAAGAAAAAACATACCATGACATAACATTAAATCTTTAGATCACCACTTATATTGTACAAAGCGGAACTTTTGTGAAGAAATATCGTTTGAAAATATTTTATTTTAAATCACTCTCCCCCTCGATCCATGACAGAAGTCAATAATTGAGTGACTTAGGTTTTGATAAAAAGAAGTCCGGTGATTTTCAAAATTTAGTTCAATTTATTTTCAAAACAATATTTTTCCATTTTCAAAACAATTTAATCAAATTATTCAAAATTTTTTAAAAATGGTATCCTGCACAAAGATACGTTAGGTGGTTGAGAAGCTTCCGTTGTTGTTGCTGTAGGGTTTGGAAGAAAAACCGTCTGCAGATGCAGTGAGACTTCTTCTTACGTTGCATTTTGAATGCCAACTGAAGTCAAATTAAGCTCCGTTTCTTCAATCACTTAGAAGAAAACCATCTGCTGATGCAGTGAGACCTCTTATGTTGCATTTATGCCAACTTTCCATTGAAGTCAAATTAAGCTCCGTTTCTTCATTTGTCAACCCAAGATATAGTTGCCCTTTCCTTTCGGCATCCAATCATCTTCAATTGTGGGATCCGGATCGGGAACATTCTTTTATACCAATATACTTGCATACGTTAGTGAACACACATACAAATATATGGTGGTCGACATCACCCAAACAACAATCGACTAAATTCAACATAACAATCAGATCATATAAGGCATGGGGTTTATGTGTTAATAAAACTCTAATCATCTAAACCTAACAATCATATCCTAAATTCCTAGTCCTTCGACACAGGCAAATATCATTTTTAATTAAGTACGTAGGATAATTAAGAAAGCTCGTTAGATGATATAGATTTGAAAACATTCTCCCCCTCAATCAATGACTTATTTTCTGAAAAGATTAAAAGCGCTGAAGTCATTGATTGAGTTTTCCATTTTTTATGAAAAATTCTGAAACTGATTGGTTTTGCAACTCATTAACCACCATTTTGTTAAAACACCAAATATTTTTCTGAAGAATTTTTAGACGGAAAAACATTTGTGTAGGAACAGCAGTCCTTCGACATACTTTCCTTGTTTTGTTTTTAGGATAAGTGCACGGAAATATTTGAAAATTGGTTTAGCGCAACACTTTCCTTTCTTTTGAAGAGCGGGTTGCTATCAGAAATAATAGCAAACCATAGTTTTAAGCACGGGTTACAGTCTGAAATAACTGCAAGCCATTTTTTGAAGTCCGGGTTACAGTCTGAAATAACTGTAAGCCATATTTTGAGACATGTTAAGAAAATAATATTTACACCTCCTGCTCGAACTTCATCTAAAGTCCCGTGCCATTATTGAATGACATTTCTAAGACCGTAGATGTTATCGATACCAGAAGACATGTCTTGAGAAAACATATTTTTGGTCTTTTTCAAAATTTTCAGATTTTTTAATAGGCTTTTGTTGATTTTATATTTTTCTATTTTGTTTTTGTTGGTTTTATATTTTTGTATTTTGCTTTTTGATAAATATATACAAAGATAGAATAGATGATATAGTTTAAGAAGATGATGATACGAGTACCGAGATAAGGATATCGAGCAGCCCTGTTGTAGAAGAAAGAAGTCATCATCCCTAAAACTTTCACCACCAAAGCTTCCGAGGCTCTTGCATTGAAGAAAGAAATTGAGCCACTTGAAAGTGAGACTTTGGCAGCTTCCCCCCAAACCGAAAATCCATGTGATGAGCAGATTCGAAGCTCTATTTCAAGCTTGCCTTAGCTAGGTGCACAGAGAAGCACGCCATTATCATAAATTCCGCTGCTCCTTTTAAGAACGAAAATCGAGATTCTTCGTTCGGGGTTATATCATCCAATAGAACAGTAACGTATCATCCCACTCATAAATAATCTTCTCGAATTTCATAACCACTGAAGTCTGAAGCGATCCATTCCAAAAGGTGTCAAGAGAACACTTCCCCCAAGTAGTTGAATTGATGTAGTCAGTGTCTTTGTATAATGCTTATGAACTCTCCCAAATACACATCATGAGGGGAATGAAAACACCTCCCCATGCTCACATTTTTCTTCCTTGATGATCGTGTATGAAGTTCAAGAACCCGAAGTACACCAATACCCAAAAGCTCTCCCGAATACACATCATGAGGGGAATGAAAACATCTCCCCGTGTTCACATTTTTCTTCCCTGATGATCGTGTATGAAGCTCAAGTATCCGAAGTATACCAATACACAAGGAATTAATAACTGATAACATTGAAGAAGCAGGCCAAGTCACTGATTATCTCTGCGGATGACAATCTCTAAGGATGTCAACTCCGGGATAAGTGATTATATCTCTGAATCACTGATTAAGCACTCAAGTGAAACAGCTGAGCATCCCCAATGTACACAATCTCTCTCCCCAATGAATCACACACTTGTGTACCTCTTTTATCTTCAGAAACTTTCTATTACATCACTTCCCCCACGTCGTTGGACTAATAACACAAAAAGCCTTGATGAGTAAAACCTTGAGTTTCTCTGCGGTCATGACATTTGTTTTCCCGGGATATCTTCAATCACTTAGAAGAATTAAGTTCATCAAGTTTACTCGCCATGAGTCAAACCTTGAGTTTCTCTGCGGTAATAACATTTGTCTTCCCGGGATATCTTCAATCACTTAGAAGAATTAAGTACATCAAGCTTACACGCTTTGTGTTTAGATGTGTGTCTCCTTTCCCCTTTCTGGTTTTATTACTTCAGAATCAGCAACAAATAATAAGCCCAAATACTTGAAATCTTTATGAGAAGAACACATGTAATCATGTGAGAATCAACTTGCTGAAGACTCTCTCTGACTATTTTTATCAACCCTTATGTAGACAATTTGAAGTGACCACTGAAGAAGAAAACCCGATATACCATACTTGAAACTGAAGTCAACTTCCCCACATTTGTATCTTAAGCTTGCACCTAATGATGGAAGAACGGTGTAGAGAATTTATGCTTCAAGCAAATCTCTAAGTACTCACTACCCAAACAAAGTATGAGACATTAACACCTCTTGCGATTATCCACACCGTCATATGCGTGTGACACTGAGTAAAACAAAGTAACTCCTAATAGTGATAGTTAACCAGGTCTTCAACCATCCACCTCGACTGCTGGTAACTAGATAAACCAAGTCTTCAACTCAAATTCTTAAGCCCGAGCAAGTTATCAAATAAGAACACGCCTTTGTGAAAGTCAACTTCAATCTCAAATAAGTGATAAATGATTAACTTCGAAGTAATCAACTTGTGTCAAATGTCCAATACGAGAAATAGTCAATAACAACGTCTCGAGGAGTCACTGCTAAAGAATATGAGCAAGTCTAATTTGGGGATTGAATCTGACTTATACCTCTCTCCCAATTAGTGCTCTCCCCTAAACCGACAATTTGTTTGATAAATGCCCAGATTAAGAAGAAGTCTTTAGATCGTTAAATGAAACTCGTCTTTAGTCTTCTAACATGTAGCAGAAAATGTAGAACAGATTGTAGACTCGACCTTCTTCAAGATTGTGAAGTTGGGGAATAGATAGTTAACATCTTCAACTCACACCAAAAAACATCCCACCAAAAAGCATCCCAATTAACTTACATCTTGCAAATCCCCTTAACTAAAATCCCTCCCAATCAAACAAGAACAGAAAGATGTTCATCAAGGAAATCAGCAATCAGGCCGCAACGAACACACAAGATGGTAACACCAAACTACCAATCACATCAAACAAGAACAGAGAGATTGTTCGGAATCATCATGTTGATGTATACGTGAAGCATTAACCGGAAGAACTTTGTTGATAAACTCATCAATCCGAGTGAAGATGTCAACCAACGGCTCTTAGAAGAGAAAAACTCCATGTGAAGATGACCCAATAAGAAGATGCTCGGTTCTTACATGAGTTTAGAGCCGTATGACCATTTATATTCTCAAATATCAATCAAAAATGCAAAAAATTCACACTTCTTCTCCCCTCAAGAATTGCATACGGAGATGCCATTCTTGACTAAATAAGTGAAATCATCCAAAAGTATTCTATTCACACTTCTCCCCCGCAAAATTAGCACATGAAGTCGCCATCGTCATTATAGTTGAGCAAGTGGAATAAGAAAACAATCAATGGTAGCCCGGTTCACTTGATGACAGAAGCGCATGGAAAAAGTATGTTAGGAATTAGAAATTCCCAGTATTAAAGAGTCGGTCACCTCAAGTATATGTAATCGTTAGAAAGCTCGTAGTCGTAGTTCTTTTAAGTTAAGTAGTTATTTAGTTAAGTAACACCGTGGAGGACGGACGGGTCTTTACCCACTGTATGCCTGATCCACAGCCCAAAGTGTGGCGATTTGTGTAAGACTATAAATACTCTCTACCTTCCAAGGTAGAGAGTTGGAGCTCATAATAATATCTTTCACTTTCTCTCACTAAGTTCCCTAAACCTCTAACTTTCTCTCTCTAGAATTCCATCTTATTCGCCACCTTGTGTTATGGTTTGATGTGTATGTGAAAAGTTATATCTTACAATTGGTATCAGAGCGCCATGGTTGGATCATATCTTACACATCTTTGGATTTATTGTGGTTTTTAGGTGGTTTTTGAGTTTGAAAAAGTTTAGTGGTTTTTGCATCATTTGGTTGATTTCGTGTGTTAAAGTTTGAATTTTGTTGGTACTTTTGTGTTTAGAATCATCATAAGTGTTTAGGTTTTCATTTGGTAAGCTTGAATCATCTTGGTTGGGTTGTTTTTGGATTGAAAAGTGATGTTTATATGGTTTTTCATGGTAGCGAGTTAGTTCACGGATAAGTTTTCTTCATAGCGACTTGCTTCATTAAATTGTAGCGAGTTACAGTGTTAAATCTAGCGAGTTAGATCTAGCGACTTAAAGTACAAGTAGTGGACTCTCCACTACAGGTAGCGACTTGTGGTAGCGATTTGGTCTGTAGCGAGTTGCTCTTTAGCGACTTGCAGTGTTGGCGACTTGAGTAGCGAATTACTGCTGAATTTTTGCTAGCGACTTGAGTGTTAGCGAGTTACAGCTATACCAGGAAGTAGTTACCTAAACTCTTACAACTGTGGTAAAAGGAAAGGTTCCGTTATGTCAGACTAAGCAACTCGGGTTCTCAGCATTAGTCAAGACAGTTCGTACCCACCTGCTCATAGACTTGGTCGACGAACATGTAGGAGCCGTTGTCACCTCTACTGTCATCCCTGCAACCATCTGTACAATTGTCTAATATGCCCTAAAATATTGAGTTACTAATTTGGCCCTTTATCTAAGAAAGTGCCCTAAAATGATTTAGTTCTCTTTTGGCATTTGTTGGTGAGTTCAGCGATCTACTATTTCGAGATTCAGCGATCTTTGTTAACGTGATTCAGCGATGGTTAATTAAGCGATCTGTCGGTTCAGCGATCTTAGGGTTCAGCGATTGTCTTTTCGTTCAGCGATTCATCATTGAGCGATTGTGAGTTCAGCGATCGTTTTTAAGTCGTCATTAAGCGATGAGTTCAGCGGTTGTGACGTTCAGCGATTTCTCGTTGAGCGATGTCTGGTTTAGCGATGGTGTTCAGCGATGGACATCACCTCTCAGGTGATGAACATGAAATTCAGCGATCTAGATTGAGCGATCTAAATTGTGACATTGAGCGATGTTAAATTACTTCGTTCAGCGATACTTCTTTTGAATAGGCACTTGATTGAGCGATGGTACTTTTTGGTATATTTGTAGTGAAAAGTTAGGTTTTTGTTGGGTTGGTTCTACTAAGTTCGAATGGTTTACTTTTGGATTTGTGAATACTACTAAGATTTG
>BPTQ01000005.1:117700628-117840932 GCA_019973895.1 Chrysanthemum seticuspe
ATAAACCTAAACTTTACTTCAAAAGGCCCGCGCAAATGAATAAAGCAGAAGAAAGAAAGATGGGAATGCGCTTCTACTGAACAAACCCGTAAATATCTCCCACTATTTCTGAACCGATAAATCAATGCAAACACTAAGACACTATTGCGATGTGCGCAGCAAGCCCCAGTTCCTTTGAAGGAAAAGAAGCTCGTTCAAAATATTGTGGGATCCGTCACTTGGATTAGCAACACCACATCATTAATCCCATTCGGTGCCCATAACTATAGCAAGAGATCCCCTTATCCTTACGATCATCCCTCAATGATGCGATTCCAATTCCAACTCCTTCTAATAAAAAAATAGAAAAATATAAAATACTTTTACCTTTCCATGCTTAGAGCCCATAACCTAAACCCCCCAACCATAAAGATGGCTAATGAAGATGATAATAGATTAATAGATTTGATTCCAACACCCTCAGATACAGATTAATTACACACGAGCATACTATCAAATTTCTACACAAATGAATCAAACATAATGAGGAATTAATAGAGGATAACTACCAACTCACAGTGCAGAATAAGGATCAACGCAACACAAAGATTTCAACATCCCATACGCAAAGAGGGATTGAGAAACTTTAATGGTTTCCCAGAACAGATGTTTAGGTGCATCTCTAATATCTGAGGATGAGATTCCGTGAGAAGCCTACAAAATCGGATGTTAGTGAGTCCATTAGTATGAGATTCCAAGTGTTTCTACTTAGTTCGTAATTCATGTGTTGCTTACTGGATAGCGTAATGATCTAGTAATCAGTTGATTCTATTCTTTGTTGGTTAGTTATAAGTTATTAATTCAAAGTATGAAGGATTCGTTTGTGTGTTTATTTAATCGGCCTGTACCTCTTGTACGTTCGTATGTGTGTTTATTAGTTTCTGTATTAACTTAATTACTTCGTTTCTGAATAGAACCACATTCTATCCCAATTTTTGGGATTTTATGACATGTTCTGTGGAATCCAAGCCAAAATCCAAAATTAGATAATAGTAGAAGTAATCGGTAGAAATACCAACCCCCCAAATCCAATACCCGAGATTCGTACCTTTCCATTTTCATAAAATATAAAAAGATAAAAAAATAATCTTCCTCAACCTTAACCTTAGCGTAGTAACTCCCTACTAGCATTCCTATTCCCCTAGAGAACGATATCAATACCCGTGGCTTACCCTAATTACTACACCACAACGATTAGGTTCACTGCCTAGGGTGTTATAAAACTTGCTCGAAGAAAAGGAAGTTTCCTTGACCCCGAACGACGCGTGTAGCGTTATCACAGAATCACAAACGTAACTAAATAGCCAAGTCTTTATCACCCTCTATAAATGCCCAAACAAGTCATCTTCGCGTAAGGGTAGAAAGAAAGAAGACGAAATAAGTAAACGCGCCCGGAAAACTTCATTTCAAATCCAAATAAGAAGTATCGAACCAAACAACCCCGTAGTCAACCCAGGTCCGAACATCATTTCATGCCGTGACATAATATACTACGTGAAAATGTATAGTCCAAAGCATCAAACCTCATAACCCAACAAGTCTCATCATCAAATCTCATTTTCACAATTCATAAAGCCTATCAATTGATACATAATCTTCAAAGCCCATATAATCAACACAAAAAACCTCGTAAGCAATACCCGTACAAAGCCTCGTAGCCATCTTTATCTCAATTTTAAGCACAAGCCGTGAATACGTAATACCCTCCGTGAAAATTAATTGACCAAAATATCAATCATAGTCCCAAATTTTATTCAAACACCATCATGTAAATAAAGTTCGGATAATGCTCAAAAATACAATCCCCGTTAACAAATATTTTCACGCCATAATATCTCTAAAAAAAACACCATGATGTATCTTTTCATGCCCATAGCCAAGTAATGTTACATTCGGCCCATGAAGATATCAGACCACACGATCCATAAGCCCAAAAAAAATATACGCAGCAATACTCAATACCCTAACTCACGGGTATATAATAGTTGTTATCTTACACATAACCCTAATATTTCTCACAATCAAGCGCCCCCATCAGTCATTAACCCAACAAACCCTAATACAAAGAAAAACTGCAGCCTCTCTTCTTCAATATGGTTAACAACATTAAGCCAAATCACATCACAATCCAGTCAAGTCATAACATGATTCAATCCCTAATAAATAACACCAACCCCTACTCTCTAATTGACAGCATCGAGTGATAGATAATCAAAAAGACCTAGCCACAGGGATGGCATAAGGTTTTTGATTCGAAGGTAATGATTCGCCATAGTGATGGCATGAGACGAAGAGATGGTACACGAGCACAAGTAGGTTTAAACTTGAACTTTTGATGTTATTGAGTTACAAACGAGCAAAGGATTTTGAGTCAACACAAATTGTTAAACTCATGTCTTTATTTCGAATAATAACATTTGTTGATCTATGATGATGTTGCCTTCGTTTAGATGACCTTTCAAGGTCCTATATACCATTGAGTATAACGAAGTTACACAGAGATCCCTTTTTAACCATTTATGTTTCATTAAGATGTAGAGACCTTGAATCCATTTATCATCCGAAACCGAATCAAAAGATAGTGGGAAAGCATTTTTTGTTATTTCATATCTTACATGATTCGAAAATTTAAAGAAGTATCCCTTCTGATATGGATCAATGATGTACATGACTTATTTGAACACCTCTTTGAAAGGTTTCATGAAAATAAGTCGATTTGAGATCCTTTTTAATTTTCATTTTGTTGTCGATTTGGTGGTGAATGATGCTTGTGATGAAGTAGTGATATACATTTAACCTGAGATGAGAGTTTGTTGTACTTGTAGTCTTTGTATGTGGTATGTGGTCAAAGGTCAGTCTTCATCTCCCTTCATTTTAGTTACAGTCAAGTGGTATTAATCAACTCGCATTGTCCCCAACTCGCATCTCTAACATGCTTGTCTAACTCGCATACTGACCAAAACCAACTTGCTTTTATATTCAGTTATTAACTCGCTTCTTAACCTGTCTAACTCGCTTTCATTAACTCGCATCTCACCCAACTCTCTTGACCCAACTCGCAACAGCAGCAAGTTGCTCAAAAGTAAGTGCAATTATACCATGCGAGTTAAGTAACTCACATTAAAACAGGACCAGTAACCCTAACTCGCTTAACATCCATTGTATATGGACATTATAACGACTCACATCCAGGAATACATTGAGTCATGACAGTCAATACTGTTAACTCGCTTTCAAGTTAACCCAACTCGCATAGGGTATTCAATGAATCTGGACATGGTGGCAACTAACATAATACACATTGAATCTGGACAGTTTGTAAAGACAAACCGCATAGTAGCATAATCATACCAACTCGCAACAGATCAACTCACATCAGATCAACACCGAATCAGGACAGTTTGTAAAGACAAAACTGACAACTCGCATGTATGAAAACCAGTCAACTCGCATTTTAGAACATTGACACGAGTAGATTCATAACTTGACGACCAAAAACAGATTAATCAGTACGTAACAAAACACTTTTAACAACACATGAAACTGGATTCAAATGACAACAAGATATCAAAACTACATAACCATCATCAAGAGAAATAACCAAAAACCCTTCGTATCAACCACATCCATATACGCACAAACCGTATATCACAAAAACCAAACAAACCGCATTAAAACCATTTGAATCAACACAAACAACACAACCTGGGCTCTGATGCCAATTGTTAGGATCCAATATTTATGTTGTTTGATGATTCGGGTGGTCTAGGATTGTGATTAAATAAGAAAGCCATTTAGAGAGATAAAGAGAGTTGAGAGGAGGTTCCTTGAAAGAGAGTTGCTTATCAAAGTGAAAGGTTTATTCAAAGAAGCCACACCCCTTCCATGGATGGAAGGGGTATTTATAGTTACAGAATATACGACCTCCTATCGGCCTGTGGATCAGGTATACAGTGGGTAAAGACCCGTCCTTCCTCCACGGTGTTGCTCTAAACTAAACTATGCTATAAACTAACTAATAAACTACTAAGTAATGTAAATAACGACAAGTCTACGAGCTAACTTATGCTAGATAATATTTGGGGTGACCGACTCTTCACTATGGAATTTTCTAATTCCTAACAATATATATATATATATATATATATATATATATATATATATATATATATATATATATATATATATATATATATATATATATATATATATATATATATATATATAGAGAATTGAGTCAAATGAGAACTTTATAAATAAGATCAAACTTATTTAAAAACTACTAAAACATTTATAAATAACAATTTTAGCAATCATACACAAAAAAATCGTATTTTAATACAAATTAACATTTTAGCAACTAATAACCAAATAATACATGAGTTTTGATTAGTGATACACCTGATACACATTACACTAATAAATATTCCAAAACCTGATACGCATTAAACTTCTAATCAAAGTGTATCACATGGGTTTCGTAAATTTTAAAAAGAAATCTATCGAAACTTTAACAATTTTAATTGTAGTAAATAAAAAATTATTTTTATTGTAAGGAGAGTATCTCTTGTCAAATTTTAGTTCGATCTCATTTTAACAACTTTAAGTTTGATCTTATTTGATCTAGATTCTATATATATATATATATATATATATATATATATATATATATATATATATATATATATATATATATATATATATATATAGAATTGAGATCAAATGAGAACTTTGTATTATGACTTAATTATGTTAATATATTTTGCAATCAAAGTTTAGTGTTTATAGGTTCAAAAATGCCCACTCCAATGCCTGTTTGTGATCAATTAGCGAGAGTTGCTGGTTCTAGGAGGGCAAAAGATATGATGCTTGTATTTTGTACAAATGAAATTGAAACGACCAAGTGCACAGAGGCGGAGTTTAGAAGGAGAGCGACAAAGATTCAAGCACGGGTTCGCAGATTTGGACAGCTGGTGACGGAGCTGGAGATGTTTTTCTGGGAGGGATCTTTGAAGTGCGTTTCACATCTCTTGAAGGTCCAAAAAGAAGATCTGCTGGAAGCTACTAAACTCCTGATGAATGTTATTAAGATGCAGGAGCGCCTTGAAGAATTGTTTGTTATGGTGGAGATGGTGAAGGCGTTGGAGTATTAGTGGTGTCTGCTTTGTTGCTATGATCATTTATGTGTTTTGGTTTGTTATCTCTATGATGGATGTTTAGTACTCTTGATTATGACATTAGTATGTGTAGTTATTATTATGACTTAATTATGTTAATATATTTTAGATGTTTATTAATGTGTTGTCAATTTTATGTTATTTTTAGTTTATGGTATGATCTTGTTTAGGATTGTTAGTCTTTGTTATTGTTTAATTTGATGCAGACGTATGTTTTATGTTATTTTTAGTTTATGTTATGCTTTTTTTTAGGATTGTTAGTTATCTTCTTTGATGCGCTCCAGAACAGTCAAGCTTTATCACACAAGCCTGCCACTTGTGAATGGCAGACCGTAACAAGCTTAAAACGGCTCAGGAACGAATGCAATGAAGATCTGAGGAGTATAGGGTCTCCCCGGGTCGTTATGTCCCAGCGAGCTATGCAATGGATCAATCAACGAATAGTGATCGAGAAATTTGAACGAAAAAGGGAATTGTGATTATGATTATAACTAAGGAAAAGCCAACAAATTACAATGGCTTAAATGCAAATTAGAGGAAATTAAAAAGATAAAATCTATTAAATAAACGCTATCACTATAATTAAAATGATGTTTTTGTTTTTATGTTTTTACGAAACTGAAATAAAAACTACGCGACGTACAAATAAAAACGTGAAACTAACACAATATTAACCCTAAAAATATGAAAATGATGTTTTTACAATCCTAATGATAAAAAAAAATTATTAGAAAAAGAAAATTATTTTTATAACTAATTATCTAATTAAAAACTATTTTAAACTATTAAATAATTACCTAAAATACAAGAAAATAGGAATTTAGGCTAGAAAAATAAAATTAAGACTTAGAAAAATCTAAAATATCAAAATAGAATTTTCAAAACTATTTTTGTAATTTTCTGATTATTTTTCTATTTTCTAGGAATTTTAAACTATTTAAAACTAATTAAATTACTTAAAATTACAAAATAAACTATGAAAATTCTGGAAAATTACTTTTTTTACTTTTTATATTTATCTAAACCTAAGAAAAATGAAAAATTATTTTTTTGAACCTTTTCTTAATTTTTTGTATTAAAGACTAATTAAAAATGCTTAAAAACTAATTTAAATTAAGAAAAATAGCAAACAAGCCTAGAAAAATCTGAAAATTTCAGGAAAACTCTAAAATGATAATAAGAATCTAGGAAAAATGGAAAAACAGATGGTTACTTGGAAGAATATGAAACTGATGTCACAAGTGCTTATAAATAAGCACTAAAATAAGCCAATTGAACCAAACAAGTCACCCACTGATTACAGAAGTTCTAAACTGCTAAAAGTACTGAAATGTAACTAAAAACAACAAGCTCTAAACACTGGAATGCAAGATACAAAGATTTGATGATTTTGATTAAAGTACTAAAACAGTTTTTAAGTACCTACTTGCAGTTACAAAATAAGCACTCAAATAAGCTTAAAATCAAAATCCAGATATTAAGTCCTAAACTAGACCTAGGTAGCTACTTATAACCAAAATACCAGACCTTGGAAGGCTCTTATGAGCCTTGTACCAATCCTGCAATATCTGAGAAAAAGCTCAATATAAGCTGAGCTAGGAGCAGGGCAACTAGGACCTGGTTTGGAGCTTATGCAGAGGCCTATTTAGCAAGCAAAAGCTAAAACCAGATAAGTGGTTCTCAAGACCACCAAGAAGGCTACAACTAGACCAAGAATCAAACCCTAACTATGCAAAATGAGCACAGTGCAGTTGCTACAAAATCTGCATAAAACCAGTTTTTGACATGTTTGACTTTTTGAAACAGATTGAAAACTTGACTTTCTTGAGATTTGAATACAATTTAAGGACTGATGTTGTTGTATTTTGATGAAATATGAATGAAGCAAGCTATGTTTAAGACTTTCAAACACAAAATAAGATTTTGCAAATCCAAATCCTCAACAGATCACACAGTAAGACAGATTTTAAGAAATATTGACTTTGAAGGTTGCAGGATCAATTTTAATGACTCAATTGAGTTACTTGGAGCTAAACAAACTTGAGCCAATAATAAGCTAACTCTGAATGCACTTCTGGGACAGATATGACAGTAAACCAAACATACTTTAATAACTGATTTGCAAACTTAAACTAGCCTAACCTCTAATCCAACATGTTTTAATGGTCAATCTAAGTTTAAATACTCCTAATACTACTGTTTAAACAGGTTTTACCTACTAGTTACCACTAAAACAGATTATGCCAAGAACTTGAAAATAACACTTACAATTGGTCCAAAGCCACTATGGCCTGCCACATTGAAACCAAGAACCACTAACCTATCAAATCCAACCTAACTAACTACTATTCAACCCAAATTCATGCCTGCATCACCCATTACCACTTCTGCTTCATTTTCACCCATGTTTGACTTTTATTGACCAAACTCCAAAGTTGTTTAAAACTGCAATGTAAGCTTAGAGAGAGCTTTATCAAACTTGATTGAGCATGTATGAGCTTAAACACAAGTGAATAAGAGTGTTGACATAGGATTTTGGGAATGGAAATTTCAACAGTGGATATATAATTTGGAAATTGAACATGAACTAAAATTGATGCTTAAGTAAAGTTGAGATACACTGAAATGGTTAACTTGAATACAATGGAACTTGAAAATACAAGTACAAAGCTAATTTAGACTAAGAAGCTGAAATTCGACATACATATTTTAAAAACTAACTAACTACTCCCTTTGCTTGCTTCCTCTTTCTTCTTTTATAGCTCAATCTCTTTCTCTTTCATCTCTGATTAAATCCCATCAAAAATCTCCACCATTGGATGATTTTAGAACAATCTTAGCCATTTGATGGTTTTGGCGGGAAAACTGGTTTTGATATGAGGGACAGGAACAAGGTGCATTAAATGCATTGGGAGGGTTGGTGAGGAGGGGGGAGACAAAGGGAGGAGTAGGGTGGATATTGGTGGCTGGAGGTGGGGGGTTGCAGACATAAATGTCGGGGAATGACAGGGAAAAAGGGGGCGGGTATATTATTTTAAATCTTGGGTTTGGGTTGGTCGGGTCATGGATTTGGACCGGGTAGAAGATTGGGCCAAGGGGTTTATGTTTGGGCTTGGATATATAACTAGGGTCCGGTTGGTTAAGTGGTAACACAAGGACCATTTTGCAATTCTTTGAAACCAAGGGACCAATTCTGTAAATTAGGAAGAGTAATCCAAGGACTAGTGTTGCCAACCTCTAATAATCCAAGGGTTAATTTTGACACTTATGAAAATTCCAAGGATTAAATATGACCATTTTAGAAACCCAGGGACCAAAACTGTAATTTCTCAAATATTTTTAGATTTTGCACCAAAGGACTAAATATGATAATTTATGATTTCAAAGGGACCTCTGGTGACTTTTCTTTTAAAATAAATGCCTAGGGACTGATTTTGCCATTTTCTGAAAGTCAGGGGACTGAAACTGCCAATTATGCAAACTTTGCTCGTTTTTCATCTGATTTTAAACATTTTGAATCTAAAACATATAAAATGCAATTTTGGAATATTTTCAGTGTTTTGATGCATTTCTGAGCATTTTTAACCGTTTTGCAGTTCAGAATTAACCAAAAATGATGAGTATTTACACACTCATCAATCCCCCACACTAAACTATTGCTAGTCCCTAGCAATCTTTTGAGAAAACATAATGGATTTGAATCTCTTTACCAAAAGCCATTACTTCTGGAGTAGCCAAATGTTTCAGTTCAAGTAAGAACCATGGTACACCGATAACCATGTGATTTTGAGCAAATCACCAGCTTTCAACGGATTTGATTTTTTCTTTACCAGAAGCCGTTTGCTCTGGACTAGCCAACTCTTAGATAAATTATAATATTATCTTTGGTGAGCTGATTACCAATTATGGATTTTCCACTGCCTTTACCACAAGCCATAAACTTGCGGGCTAGCCAACTCTTCACTTTTTAGGATATGGTGAGTTGAATACCATACAATTTTGGGCAAATTGCAAGCCGTAAACGGATTTGAGATATCTTTACCAAGAGCCGTTTGCTCCTGGATTAGCCAATCCTTTTGTCTAATAGACATGGCGGACTGATAACCAATTGAGAAAGTGTAAAACACTTACTCCAAAAAAAATTTTTGGCCAAAAACGGGGGGATTGGGCGGATAATTACATGATAAAATTCGTGAGAATCCCCCCCCCCCACACTAGAGATGAATATTGCCCTCAATATTCAAAGTACCGGCTGTTATGCCGAAACAAAGAACGTGAAAGGGAAATACTACGGCCATTATTTAGAAAGATGATTTTTTTTTTTTTTTTTTTTTTTTTTTTTTTTTTTTTTTTTTGGAACATTTATATACACAACATGTGGGGCAACCCCCCCCCCCCCCACACTAGGGTGGTACACACGGGTGAAAACCCATGTTAAGCTACTGTTTTTGATTACCGAGTCGCTAGCTTGACTCGACCCCGAATTAATTGGTTCATGGGGAAGCAAAGTGGAAGAAACAATCTCCATCGGTCTTTCATTCAAGATGTTTGGACAAACATTTGAAGCACGTGAAAGTTCCACACCGATGAGATATAGAGAGAACCGGCTCAAAAATGATACATGGAAATGCCGGGATCAAAGATAATGTCTTCATTCCCGAAGGAGTGAAGAACAGGAGAAGCTACGGGATAGGTGAAGAAGAGATAGAAAATCATGATAAACATCATGACTAACTCATCATCATCAGAAGGAGAATTCATAATCGCATGAATCTCATCATTTAAGCTCAATTGGTCTAGACATATCCCGGGTGTGTCTAGATCAAAGTAGAAGTTATCATACTCCGGCGGAGATATGATATGAGTGAGTTCATCTGAGAACTCCATGAAGGTGAATGAATCATATTCAGAATTGATATGAGTAGGTTCACTGGCGAACTCCTCAAAAGTAAATGATTCATGATCGAGGAGAGAATTATGAGAAGTGGCACTGCCACTAATCTTCTCTCCCATATTATCAAAACAGAAGGCTTTCATTTCCGGAATAGAATCATCGGAAAGAATGTCACTATCCTTAATGGGGATAGGAGATGAAATAGGTTTCTCTTTGAAAGCCTCGATTTTAGAAATGAGAAGACTGACATTCAATAATGTTGCTCGAAGAGCTTCATCTTTGATTTCAGTGTCAGTAACTTCATCATTCTCTTCTTCTAAGCTAACAAGCTCAGAAGGTGAATCTTCCACATAAATGATGTCTCCACAAGATAACGAATCATCATCATCAGAATCGGAGAACATCTCAACATGATCATTTTGGAAGACAAGAGGATGAGGGATATCACACACATGATCAAGAATTCCCTGTGACTCTCTTGGGATTGGGACAAGGTTCTCAACACTAGACTTTATGAATTCGTCCGATTCCTTTTCAGGAACAGTGTCGAGATGCTCGTCCCCCATAATAAGAGAGTGAGTGTGAATCTCGGGTGTGATAGCAGTTGTTTGAGATGGAATCTCAACTGCTGGGATATCAACTGACTGAGGGAGTTGAGAAATATTATCTTTAAAAGGATAAAAACTCTCCTCGTCATCGTCATATAGAGCTTCCTTGAGAAATTGGGAACGCCTTAGAGCTGCATGCTCTAGGATTAATAATTCTTCCCTAGATTTACGAGCCTCTCGTTCTTCTCGTTCTTCGGCCAGCAATTCTCCTATGGTCTTTTCACCACTCACTTGATTCTTAAAGTTTTGAATCATATCATCAAGTGTTTTCATTGTGGTTTCAAAATCCTGGGAGATTTCTTGAGATAACGGCTCAGGTGGAGTTTGAACCGTATAATGCTGTGGAGGTTGGAATTTATCAAACATGTAAGAGTCATGATTGTTGCAAGGAAATGGGTTCCCTATTTGACAATCAGAGCTGAAATGGGGACCTCCACAGTATTCACAACAGTAAAACTGTTGAGTCTGGACAGGTGAATCATATGGATTTTGGTTATAACCAAAGTTCTGAGCATCACTGGAAAACTGTTCATAGACAAACGTGTTTCCAGATTGACACTCAAATCCTTGGTGAGGACCTCCACAAAATTCACAACAGAAGTGTTGATTGTATGAAGATAAGTCGGGTTGTGGTGGGTAATTGGAAAAATTTGAGGGGTCGTTAAATGAGTTCTGATTAGGATCATAATCAAATGAATTCCTCGAACCACAAAACAAACAACTCCCGTTATGAATATCATTACCACATTGTACACACGTACACCAACGACAGGGTGAACCAAAGAGAGGCTCACCACAACCGACACAAGGAATAAACGATTGCATTTGAGAGTTATGAAGAGGAATCGGTTTATTCAAAGAATCAACAAAACCAACATGGTAATCCGAATGACTATCAGGTCTCGAAGAACATTCAGAAAAATCAGGAGGTGGGACAAGTGGTGTGCTCTGAGAGCTAGCAATTTCCACCACTTCCGTTATGGTCTCCGGTTTTGGTTCTTGAGAAACGTGAAGATTAGGCAAGTCATTCTTGCTAGTCACCGGTGTTTGAACGGGTTCATCGTAATCAATTCTAATTCTCGACCTTTTTTCATCGGTTTGAATTTGTTCGATTAGATTACGGGCTCTATTTTCAAAGAACGTGTCCTCGTAATCCTCGGTGGGTGCTTGGGGTAGCTCCGACGTTTGAACTGGTTTGTCAAGATTAGAATGTATTTCAGGTTGTGGCGGGTGGTCGAAATAACTTTGAAAAGAATTTTTGATGGATAATTCGCACGAATTGCAAAATTCCCTTGAACTAGGCCCTCCACACCGCTCACACACATTTGTGACGATGATGTTGACGATTGTCGACATAAGAATTAAACATATAGAGGATTAAGAAGAGAATCAAATGGTTGAGAGGATACGAAGAATAGAATTAAACGGCAAAAGAGGGTAAGAGAAATAGAATCAACGAATAAGAGGAATGAGAAGAATATTTTTGGGGTTTTATAAATAGAAAACACAAAAGGGAAAATAAATTTTGAAAAGGAAAATATTTTTGGGTTTTTGGATAAGAAAATATAAACATATACAGATGGATGGTATGAACAAAGAGTGAATATCCAAATTACTAATCTGCTAGACGTAAGATAATCAGCACAGCTCCCCGGCAGCGGCGCCAAAAATTTGATGCGCTCCAGAACAGTCAAGCTTTATCACACAAGCCTGCCACTTGTGAATGGCAGACCGTAACAAGCTTAAAACGGCTCAGGAACGAATGCAATGAAGATCTGAGGAGTATAGGGTCTCCCCGGGTCGTTATGTCCCAGCGAGCTATGCAATGGATCAATCAACGAATAGTGATCGAGAAATTTGAACGAAAAAGGGAATTGTGATTATGATTATAACTAAGGAAAAGCCAACAAATTACAATGGCTTAAATGCAAATTAGAGGAAATTAAAAAGATAAAATCTATTAAATAAACGCTATCACTATAATTAAAATGATGTTTTTGTTTTTATGTTTTTACGAAACTGAAATAAAAACTACGCGACGTACAAATAAAAACGTGAAACTAACACAATATTAACCCTAAAAATATGAAAATGATGTTTTTACAATCCTAATGATAAAAAAAAATTATTAGAAAAAGAAAATTATTTTTATAACTAATTATCTAATTAAAAACTATTTTAAACTATTAAATAATTACCTAAAATACAAGAAAATAGGAATTTAGGCTAGAAAAATAAAATTAAGACTTAGAAAAATCTAAAATATCAAAATAGAATTTTCAAAACTATTTTTGTAATTTTCTGATTATTTTTCTATTTTCTAGGAATTTTAAACTATTTAAAACTAATTAAATTACTTAAAATTACAAAATAAACTATGAAAATTCTGGAAAATTACTTTTTTTACTTTTTATATTTATCTAAACCTAAGAAAAATGAAAAATTATTTTTTTGAACCTTTTCTTAATTTTTTGTATTAAAGACTAATTAAAAATGCTTAAAAACTAATTTAAATTAAGAAAAATAGCAAACAAGCCTAGAAAAATCTGAAAATTTCAGGAAAACTCTAAAATGATAATAAGAATCTAGGAAAAATGGAAAAACAGATGGTTACTTGGAAGAATATGAAACTGATGTCACAAGTGCTTATAAATAAGCACTAAAATAAGCCAATTGAACCAAACAAGTCACCCACTGATTACAGAAGTTCTAAACTGCTAAAAGTACTGAAATGTAACTAAAAACAACAAGCTCTAAACACTGGAATGCAAGATACAAAGATTTGATGATTTTGATTAAAGTACTAAAACAGTTTTTAAGTACCTACTTGCAGTTACAAAATAAGCACTCAAATAAGCTTAAAATCAAAATCCAGATATTAAGTCCTAAACTAGACCTAGGTAGCTACTTATAACCAAAATACCAGACCTTGGAAGGCTCTTATGAGCCTTGTACCAATCCTGCAATATCTGAGAAAAAGCTCAATATAAGCTGAGCTAGGAGCAGGGCAACTAGGACCTGGTTTGGAGCTTATGCAGAGGCCTATTTAGCAAGCAAAAGCTAAAACCAGATAAGTGGTTCTCAAGACCACCAAGAAGGCTACAACTAGACCAAGAATCAAACCCTAACTATGCAAAATGAGCACAGTGCAGTTGCTACAAAATCTGCATAAAACCAGTTTTTGACATGTTTGACTTTTTGAAACAGATTGAAAACTTGACTTTCTTGAGATTTGAATACAATTTAAGGACTGATGTTGTTGTATTTGGATGAAATATGAATGAAGCAAGCTATGTTTAAGACTTTCAAACACAAAATAAGATTTTGCAAATCCAAATCCTCAACAGATCACACAGTAAGACAGATTTTAAGAAATATTGACTTTGAAGGTTGCAGGCTCAATTTTAATGACTCAATTGAGTTACTTGGAGCTAAACAAACTTGAGCCAATAATAAGCTAACTCTGAATGCACTTCTGGGACAGATATGACAGTAAACCAAACACACTTTAATAACTGATTTGCAAACTTAAACTAGCCTAACCTCTAATCCAACATGTTTTAATGGTCAATCTAAGTTTAAATACTCCTAATACTACTGTTTAAACAGGTTTTACCTACTAGTTACCACTAAAACAGATTATGCCAAGAACTTGAAAATAACACTTACAATTGGTCCAAAGCCACTATGGCCTGCCACATTGAAACCAAGAACCACTAACCTATCAAATCCAACCTAACTAACTACTATTCAACCCAAATTCATGCCTGCATCACCCATTACCACTTCTGCTTCATTTTCACCCATGTTTGACTTTTATTGACCAAACTCCAAAGTTGTTTAAAACTGCAATGTAAGCTTAGAGAGAGCTTTATCAAACTTGATTGAGCATGTATGAGCTTAAACACAAGTGAATAAGAGTGTTGACATAGGATTTTGGGAATGGAAATTTCAACAGTGGATATATAATTTGGAAATTGAACATGAACTAAAATTGATGCTTAAGTAAAGTTGAGATACACTGAAATGGTTAACTTGAATACAATGGAACTTGAAAATACAAGTACAAAGCTAATTTAGACTAAGAAGCTGAAATTCGACATACATATTTTAAAAACTAACTAACTACTCCCTTTGCTTGCTTCCTCTTTCTTCTTTTATAGCTCAATCTCTTTCTCTTTCATCTCTGATTAAATCCCATAAAAAATCTCCACCATTGGATGAGTTTAGAACAATCTTAGCCATTTGATGGTTTTGGCGGGAAAACTGGTTTTGATATGAGGGACAGGAACAAGGTGCATTAAATGCATTGGGAGGGTTGGTGAGGAGGGGGGAGACAAAGGGAGGAGTAGGGTGGATATTGGTGGCTGGAGGAGGGGGGTTGCAGACATAAATGTCGGGGAATGACAGGGAAAAAGGGGGCGGGTATATTATTTTAAATCTTGGGTTTGGGTTGGTCGGGTCATGGATTTGGACCGGGTAGAAGATTGGGCCAAGGGGTTTATGTTTGGGCTTGGATATATAACTAGGGTCCGGTTGGTTAAGTGGTAACACAAGGACCATTTTGCAATTCTTTGAAACCAAGGGACCAATTCTGTAAATTAGGAAGAGTAATCCAAGGACTAGTGTTGCCAACCTCTAATAATCCAAGGGTTAATTTTGACACTTTTGAAAATTCCAAGGATTAAATATGACCATTTTAGAAACCCAGGGACCAAAACTGTAATTTCTCAAATATTTTTAGATTTTGCACCAAAGGACTAAATATGATAATTTATGATTTCAAAGGGACCCCTGGTGACTTTTCTTTTAAAATAAATGCCTAGGGACTGATTTTGCCATTTTCTGAAAGTCGGGGGACTGAAACTGCCAATTATGCAAACTTTGCTCGTTTTTCATCTGATTTTAAACATTTTGCATCTAAAACATATAAAATGCAATTTTGGAATATTTTCAGTGTTTTGATGCATTTCTGAGCATTTTTAACCGTTTTGCAGTTCAGAATTAACCAAAAATGATGAGTATTTACACACTCATCATTCTTTAACTCTTGTGTTCATATTCCGCGTGAGCATAAGTTTATTAGAGGTTCTCTATAGTTTGCTTGTGATTACACATGTATTCTATCTGTTTCTTAAAGGCTCGTAAAGATCTATCTAGGACTGATCCAACAAGTGGTATCAGAGCCTGGTGAGAATATCTCAAAGAAGATCACTTTACTCTCTCAATGTCAGATAAAGAAGATGATATGGAGAAGCCTGAGAGCAGCACTCAGACTCAAACAGTTCAGCAGGTTGTTACCACCACTATGTCAAACAACAATGATAAGTTTACCTATCTGAAGAAGGGAGAATATGAAATCTGGGCAGTGAAGATGGAAAATTGGATCACTAATAGTGATTACAATCTCTGGAATATTGTCCTGAAAGGCAACAGTAAGAAGAAGATAGGAAGAGATACTCAGGGGAACGTGATAATTCTTCCTCCAACTTCTGCTGAGGAACATATTGCTCTTCAGAGAGAAACCAAAGCAAGGACAACCTTGCTCCAAGCCCTTCCAGATGACCATATGGGTGATTTTCATCACCTTTGTTAATACAAATATGTCATTAAACGTTATTTATATTTTTGATCTTTACCTAAGTTTTGTTAACGACAAAAGTAAATTTAATTTGTATAAAAGCTTAAAGCTTGTCAAGTTTAATAGATATTAAAACAAGCTTTTTCAAACAATATATTCATCATTCAAGCATTTATATTTATGATTAGTGACATCTTGATATGACTCTAATCATTAGGTATGATAGTAGTTTTTAGAATGTGTTAGGTTCTTAAAACCAAACACTACTTAAGTACTTGCATATTTCTAAAAATAGAAATACAACATAGACATCATGTGATGCATCATGGAAATCATTGGAAGATTTCATTAGATATTTTGTGTGGATTTGTACTCTTCATATCTTGCACAATATCACTTAGATATAGTTTACTTTAGCAAAGATTTTGATATCTTGGCTGTCAGACCTGGCGGTACCAAAATGGTACACGGGGCGGAACCCTTTTAAGGGTTCCGTGGTCCGTGGACGCTCCTGTCCATTTTGGCTATAAATAGCAAAGCCAAACCAAGTAGTTTTTCATCCCTTTCCATTATACTCTCATACATATCTTCTCTCTAACCTTTCTAACTCAGTTTCATATCATATTAGTGATCTCTTTTGTAGCAAAGAAGATCAAGTCACATTCAAGCTTCAAACGAGAAGTTGGAAGTCTTGTTTGTTTAGTGTTGTATGATCTAGTGTTGATTCATACTTCATTGTTGTATTAAACCATCATAATCTTGTGAGTGTGAGTGGTTAGTATTTTAGTCCTCAAAATACATTGTGTGTGGGAGTAGTTGTACCCTTGGAAAGAACTCAACATCTAGCTTAGTGTCGGAAATAGTGTAAGCGAAGTGTAAAGGTTTTCTCCGCCGGTGAAAGGAGCTTGTTAACTAGTGAAGTTAAACTCTCGAGTGTGAGACTCGGGGAGTGGAGTAGGGCAAGGAAAAAGAGTCCTTGTAGACCGAACCACTATAAACAACTTGTTGTGGTTTGATCATTTCTTTCCTTATTTACTCTTTACATATTGCTTGCATATTTCATTAACATATCTAAGATCAATATCAATTGATCTTTTAATAAGTTTCAAAACAAAGTTTTTAATTGGTAAACTATTCAACCCCCTTCTAGTTTTCTACAATTGGTACCAGAGCCTCGTTGCTCAAGAATTTCTAAAATAATTTGTATTTTATAAACTTGAAACGATCCATGGATTCTGAAAACTTTAAGGAAGGGCAATCTATGCAAAGACTACCACTCTTTGAAACCAATGGATTTATCTATTGGAAAAACCGTTTTGAAACATATGTAAAATCAAAAGATATGGATCTTTGGTTTGTTATTGTTAAAGGGGATTTTAGCTCTACAACAAAGGATATTTCTATTGATGAACAAAAGAAATTAGTTGCTAAAAATAATGAAGCTAAAATGATGCTTTATAATGCTTTACCTAGAAAAGAATATGAAAGAATTTTTATGTGTGAAACCGCCAAAGATATTTGGGAATCTTTGATTGTTACACATCAAGGTAAAGTCAAGGATAACAAAATTGATCTTCTTGTTCAAAAATATGAACAATTTGCTATCCCTGAAGATAAAACCATTGATTGTGGCTTTGCTCGTTTTAATACTATTATTACATCACTTAAAGCACTTGATGAATCTTTTCGTAGTAAGAACTTTGTCAGGAAATTTCTTAGAGCACTCCATCCCAAATGGAGAGCTAAAGTGACCGCTATTGAAGAATCGAAGGATCTCTAAAAAATGTCACTAGACGAGCTAATCGGCAACCTCAAAGTACACGAAATGGTGATGGAGAAAGATTCGGAGATCATCAAAGGAAGAAGGGAGAAGATCAAATCCGTTGCTCTAAAAGCAAAGGCGGAATCAAGTGATGATGACGAATCTTGCTCCGGTAGTGAAGATGAGGAGTATGCCATGGCCGTTAGAGATTTTAAGAAGTTCTTTAGAAGAAGAGGAAAGTTCGTAAGACAACCTCGAGAAGAAAAGAAGCCATTCCGAAAATATCGGGATGACAAAAAGGGTAAAGGTTAAAGAAAGTGTTTTAGATGTGATGATGCAAGTCATCTCATAGGAGAATGTCCCAAGCCACCTAAAAGCAAAACTCAACGAGCTTTTGTAAGTGGTGCTTGGAGTGATAGTGAAAACGATGAAGAATCAAGCAAGGAAGAAATCGCTCTAATGGCACATGAGTCAAACGAGGTACTTTCCGACTCTTCCTATTCTTCTATTGATGATGACACTTTGCAAAAACAATATAATCAATTGTGTGAGCTAAGTCTAAAAATCATAACTAAAAATAAATTTTTAAAAACCAAAAAGGAATTTTTGGAAAATGAAGTTTATGAGATAAAAGAAAAAGCAAAACGACTTGAAAAAGGAAAAGCAAATGACGATGATTGTAAATCATGTCAAGAGCTTAAACTTGAAATAGAAAAACTAAAGCTCACACAAGATGTTTTAATCGAAAACAATTCTAAATTTAAAAGGTTTAACAAGAACATCGCTCTTGCCGATGAAATAGTTAAAATTCATAAAACACCAGGAGACATGAATGGGTTAGGATTTAATGAAGTATTAATTCCAAAGAGTCAACACAAAACGGCCGAAAAAGACGAAAAATCTGTCAAAACTGCTGCAGTACAGCACGGACCAGACGGAACCAAAATAAGGGTTCCGTCCATTGAACAAAATGGTGCCGTGGGTACTTCAGCAGGACAGAATGTTCGTAATACGGACCGTACTGAATTTGTCAAAGTAACAAAGAAAACCAAGGATAGTGTTAAACTAAAACCAACTGTTACATCAGGAGTAGGACTTGCTAAAAATGAATTTAGATCAAAAACTACTCAACAACGATATAAAACACCTTTTGCCAAACGCCCTTTCCTAAGAGCAACCACAACGTTCAACCCAACTACCAACACAATGGTTGGAATCAAAACTTCCCTAGACCATATCAAACTCCAGATTACATGTCATGGAACTCATTCCCATCATTTCCATACATGACTCAAATAAATGGTATGTTTAACCCAAACGGACCCATGAGATATTGGGGACCAAATGCTTGAGTTATTTACTTCTTAGGTATGCTTGAAAGTTGGATTGGAACCTGATGAATGGATAAAAGATAGTGGATGCTCACGGCATATGACGGGCAACAAAAGTCTCTTCTCATCATACCAAGAGTATGACGGAGGTAATGTCACTTTTGGTAGTAATCTCAAAAGCAAAATCATTGGCAAAGGTACGATCGCTCATAACTCCCTAACTATTGAAAATGTTGCTCATGTGGATAGGTTAGGATTCAATCTACTCAGTATTAGCCAATTATGTGATAAAAAGTATAAAGTACTATTTGATGAAAATGGTAGTAAAATACTAAAAGATGGTATCACCATAGCTAAAGGAGTTAGGAAAAATAACATATATGTCATGAAAATAGATAAAACATCTAATGACAAACTTTGCCTAACAACGTTAGATGATAGCTCATCTCTTTGGCATAGACGCTTAGGTCACGCTAATATGCGACTTATACAAAACCTATCTTCAAAGGAGCTAGTTAGGAATTTACCAAAACTAAAATATGACCAACACTTTTGCGACGCTTGCAAAATTGGTAAACAAACCCATAGTAGTCACAAATCTAAAAATATGGTGTCCACATCTAAGTGTCTAGAATTATTACATATGGACTTGTTTGGACCATCCGCTATAAGAAGCTACGGAGGCAACTTATACACTTTGGTCATAGTAGATGATTACTCAAGATTTACTTGGACGTTGTTTTTGAAAACTAAAAATGAAGCTTTTGATAAATTTGAAATTCTTAGCAAGAAAATTCAAAATCTACTAGGTGTTAAAATTGTGTCGATCCGAACGGATCATGGTCATGAATTTGACAACGAAACTCAATTTGGAAACTTTTGTAATACAAATGGTATAACACATAACTTTTCCGCTCCACGAACACCTCAATCAAATGGAGTAGTAGAACGTAAAAATAGAACAATTCAAGAAATGAGTAGAACAATGCTTAATGAACAAAACATTCCTCAAAAGTTTTGGTGTAACGCCGTTGATACTTCTACATATATTTTGAATAGAGTCTTAATACGTCCTTTCTTAAACAAAACACCATATGAACTTTATAAAGGTAAAAAGCCAACGTTAGGATATTTTAGAGTCTTTGGTTGTAAATGCTTTATTCTTAATACTAAGGATTATCTCACCAAGTTTGACCCAAAGTCTTATGAAGGTGTATTTCTTGGTTATTCTCAAACTAGTAAAGCTTATATTGTCCTAAACAAAGAAACAATGATAGTCGAGGAATCGTTGAACATAACATTGGACGAAAGTCCACCTCCCTCTAAGACATCACCTTTGGTAGATGATGACTTAGTTGAAAGTCAAATGATAGAAAGTCAAGAAATAATTAATAATAACAAGGAAGATGAACCATTAAATAAGGAGATTGTCAACATCAAAGAATCTAAAAGTCATCCTTTAGAAAAAGTCATAGGACAACTTAATCAAAGAACCTTAAGGTCACAAGCCCAAAATCAAAGTAATTATTTTTGTTTTGTATCCACCATAGAACCGAAAAACATAAATGAAGCAATAAAAGATGAATCATGGGTAATTGCCATGCAAGAAGAATTAAACCAATTCGTTAGAAATGATGTTTGGAAATTAGTTCCAAAACCTAAAGATCAAACCATAATTGGAACAAAATGGGTTTTTCGAAATAAAATGGATGAAAATGGTATAGTATCTAGAAACAAAGCTAGGCTTGTTGCACAAGGCTATAATCAACAAGAAGGTATTGATTATGATGAAAATTATGCTCCGGTAGCTAGACTCGAATCTATTAGAATATTACTTGCCTATGCATGTGCTTATGACTTTAAATTATTTCAAATGGATGTTAAAAGTGCTTTTCTTAATGGGTTTATTAACGAAGAAGTGTATGTTGCTCAACCTCCAGGTTTCACCGACTTTGAGAAACCACATCATGTCTTCAAACTCAAGAAAGCATTGTATGGTCTTAAGCAAGCACCAAAAGCTTGGTACGACCGACTTAAGACTTTTCTTATTGATAACAAATACTCTATGGGATTAGTAGATAATAATCTTTTTACCAAGAAAAAGGAATCACATATTATCATTGTTCAAATATACGTTGATGACATTATATTCGGATCAACTTGTCAAGAGCTATGTGATGATTTCTCTAAAATCATGCACGACGAGTTTGAAATGAGTATGATGGGTGAATTAAATTTCTTTCTAGGACTTCAAATTAAACAACTAGAAGATGGCATATTTTTTAACCAATCTAAATATATAAAAGACATGCTCAAGAAATTTGGTCTTGAAGATTCCAAACCAACTAAAACACCCATGTCCTCGGACACCAAACTCACCAAGGACGAAGAAGGTGAATCCGTAGATAACACTAAATATAGAGGAATGATTGGTAGCCTACTCTATCTTACGGCTAGTAGACCCGACATTATGTTTAGTGTTTGTCTATGTGCTCGCTTTCAAGAAAACCCAAAGGCATCACACTTAGAAGCCTTAAAAAGGATTTTTAGATACATTAAGGGAACAACGTGTTTAGGATTATGGTATCCCAAGGAACGGGTGTAGAAACCATAGTGTATGCCGACTCGGATCATGCCGGTGATTATGTCGATAGAAAAAGTACAAGTGGTATTTGCACTTTTGTTGGACATTGTCTCACCTCATGGTTTGCAAAGAAGTAAACGGCCTTAGCCATCTCAACTACTGAAGCCGAGTACGTCTCAGCCAGAAAAGCATGTCAACAAGCTCTTTGGATGAAGCAAGCTCTCGTAGATTACGGAATTCATCTCAACGATATTGTGATACTTTGCGACAACAAAGGAGCCATCGATCTCAGTAAGAATCCCGTTCAACATGCTCGTACAAAGCATATTGAAATCCGTCATCACTTTCTTCGCGACAATGTTCAAAAAGGAAACATCTCAATCGAGAAAGTATCCTCTGAAGACAACATTGCCGACATCTTAACTAAGCCTCTTAAACGAGAACCTTTTAATCTTCTTAGACTTGGTTTAGGGTTAATGGAACCAAACATGTAGGATAAATATAGCCCAAAACATTAGAATAGTCAAAACAAAACAATTTTGTCTTATATCTGCTACTGTAGCCACAGCACCAAACGATAACAAGGACGGAACCAAAAATTTGGTACCGTCTGGTCCGTGGTATCTACAGAAGCAAAACTGCTACCTACAAAACATCTTCTTCCTCAAAACCCACTTTACCAAAACGTGTAAACATTAAACCAAGCTCATTATTGACACCTTCCCACTCACTAATCACTGAAGATAACATCATTGTAAGTATCCTAACTACATTTTATCTCTTAATTCTGAGTCTAGGATTCTTATTTATGCACAAAACTATCACAAACCATTACATGGGGTTTTATGTATGCTTTTATACCAAATATGAATTCAATTGGCAAAATGCATAACTAGTCATTGAAATTAGGTACTACATTATCATATTGCATAAACAAATCATGCTTCCCACTAATTGATAGATAATGAATACAAGGCCTTATTCAAATAACCAAACACCCCATGTCAAAAGTTTTGAAAAGCTTCTCACTTGTAGGAAAACAATTTTTTTTTCATTGCTAATACAAATAGAAACGTTAAATTTTCATCACTTGCATGCTCTTAAATACTAAAGGTATTGCATAACTAATATGCATTCCCGGGTATATTCAAATGAAACCACATTGAATTAGGAGCATTCAGGTTATCTCATGGTATTTTCCAAACACCCCACTAAAACCATTTTTGTGCATAAAATGAGTCGAGATAACCGCAACTCCAAATCGTTTTCATATAGGCACACACTAGAACCAAAAACGTTAAAATTTATTCTCATTTTTTTAACATATTAATTCTTGTCCTTAGGAATAACCATGGTAGCCGCAAGATTCTATGATCACAAAGACACCCTTAACTACATTCCTAAACACCACAAAACCAAAGGACTTACCAAGGAACAAGTTGAAATATTTAGGGGTCTAGAATCAAGGTATTTCCATGAGGGTAGAACCATTCACTCATCCTTCCTTGAAAATACCAATCTCCGTGAAGAACTAGCCGCCATTAAATTCGATTGTCTTCTTGACATCGATGAACCAATTTGTCCTAGGTTCGTGTTAGAATTCTATGCTAGTGTGACCGGCTTTAGTGATGAAGACAATGATGAATTTTGTCTTAGGTTTAAAATCAGTCAAAACGACTACACCATCACCTTAGCCAACTTTGCTCAAGTGCTAGGAATTCCCAACCGAGGGACTTGTGTCTACACGGATAAGTGGTCACTCACCGCTCTTGATGCAATCAATGACCGCATTTCTCCCTACCAAACCCGTTTAGCCGATAAGGATGCCATCCGTGAACACCTTTTTAACCCAAAAGGTGACACAACCCGAGTTACCCGAAAGGGAAAAGAGGTAAACCGAGATCCATATGGAATGGAGCTAAATGAACTTATGCCCGAATTTAAGAAATGGGAGGAGCTACTTAGAGCCAACGTCATTAGCACCATAGGAAATAGGGATCACATAAACGTTTGCCTTCGTCACATGCTCTACAACTTGTCCACTCGACAACCATTCAATTTAGCCTATTACATCGCTAGGAGAATGATTGATATTCCAACTCAAGGATCGGTTGCTCTTCCATACGGGATGCTCCTCACCCGTCTCTATAGAAACTTCGCACCAATTCCACCAACCCCAAAAGGGATGCACCTTCACTATGAACTCATCCCTCACATCTTTGTACCTTTGAGTGATGAACGAGTTGCTAAGATAAAAGGCAAGAGAGCAAAACCTCCAATTCCATCATCATCATCATCAAATAGCTCCGAGGATGGTCTTCCAAGCTCTCATCTTCCACCTCATGAGTATTATGCATCTCTTCCCGAGATCGAGAATGAATCAGCAAAATTCAAGCAAACTAAGGGAATGTTCAAGTGCCTTGGTAGGATGATGAACAAGATTTACAAGAAGTTGGACAAATGAGGGTACTTTAAGGAGTGTACATTATCGTTAATGTTTGATACTATTTAGTTGTTTTTATTATGTAGGATGATAATATAACTTGAAACAATGTTGTATGCTAACAATCTCATGCAGGGGGATAACACAAGTATGCTATCAAATTTTACCCATTTTCACTATAATGTGAAAATCAAAAAAGCCTTGCTCAAAATACATGCTCCACTATGTTTATATATGTGTTATTTGCTTTTCCTAACTAGAAATGTTTAGTGTCACATGTTTTGAGAAAAAATTTAGGTTTCGGAAAAGTCCCCGACACCTAAAAACACACTCTGTCTACTTTTCTGCACTACACGGATCAGACGGCACCAACGATTTGGTACCGTCCGTTATGTGAATTGGTACCGCCGTACCTGTACAGGCGGACCAGACGACACCCTTTTTAGGGTTCCGGCCGTGTACATTTTTTGGTGTCGTGGATCCTCCAGGTAATTTTCTGAATTTTGACTCTTTCGTGATTCCAAATTACTATCCATTACTTAGAAATCAATCTTAACTAGTTTATACCCTTACTAGAACTAGTATAATTCACTTAGGTATATAAGAAATCCATTTCCCACCAAAATTCAAAAATTTGAAAAATCCACCCAAGAAGCCCTTTGGCATAAAGGAAGGAACCAAATTTTTTGTACCTTCAAATCCGTGGGTAATCTGATTGTTAGGAAATTCCACTTATTAGAACACATTTATTGCAAATCTTTTCTTCTTCACTCCATCTCTCTTGTATGGATTGACTTGGGTGATATGACTAGCATTCAACCCACTTCCAAATCATTAGGAACCTCATCTCTTCAATGGTTTAACATCAAATCAAACACATTTCTCCATAATTTTTCACTTCTATAAATTGAGAGGTTTTACCATGATCATCCTTACACCTTCTTCATTCTTACTATTATCTAGCAAAGAAAAACCCAAGTCAAAAATGACAAAATCCTCTCCAAAACCTTGCAAGAAAACCGCTAGAATTAGTGTGAGGCCTTGTTGCTTTGTTAACCTTAGCTCCTCATCCGAGTCTTCTCCACTCACGATCTCATCTCCCATCCGAGATGATACAAGTCTTACCTTGGCTACACCTACTCAATCACACATTGTGATCACCACTCCACCACCTACAAAAACACCAACTTCACCTCCACCGGCACCCATCCAAACATCCAAAACACCCTCACCACCTTCACCACCAAGGTCTCCAACTCTCATTCCTATGGAGTTATTTTCCACTCCACCAACTTCACCAAATCCTTTCTTAGAGGACTTGGATGACTTGCCTCCTAGGCCAAATCATCCACCACCATTGCCATCCCTTGGCACAATTGAGCGGATTGCTCATGAGTCACCTCGGTCATCTTTTGACCCAAACGTCCCATTAGGGCCAAAACCTCTTCTCTTTCACCCCATTCACAAAGACATTCATGGTCCTTTGTATGGGGACCATCCACTCCCCACATCAATGTCCCCTCATCTTGAGGACATTGAGGAGTGCATGTGGGATGCCAATCCCACTAGAGAGGAGATTCAAACGGAACTCCACAACCTCCACCAATTCAAAGGCATGGTGGATTCTCACTTAAGTGAGACTATGCAAATGCAAAATGCTTTGCTTGCCTCCATCATGACCACCACAAACATCCCCAACAACACCAACACATCTACCATTCCACCACCACAACCTTCCCAAACATACTACCCCTAGGCATGGTTGCTCAACTTGTGAGCAAACGGCCCAAACCGTTGAAAGGACCCGGATTATGGTCCATGACTTTCAAGAGGAAATGAGGTTCATCCTCAATCACATCCTTGAGCGCCTCAACGCTCTTTCTCATCCACCATCTAATTAGGATGGTCATAGTTTAGCATTTCTAGTTCTTCTTTTCTTAGGATTATTTTCTTTTTCTTGTACTAAAACACATCATTGTGTTCCCATTTCATGATCTTTATTCATGAAAATTTTAACTAATGAATGGTGTTTTTATTATAGTGTTGGTGTTTTTACATAGTATTTGGCAATGCTTGTGAATGATCATTATTACTAAATTATTTTTTTGTAGCTTTATTTTCACAATCCATGTATCTTCCCATTAAGCACCCAATTTAGGGGGAGCTTTGATCAAGGGGGAGATAATGGCTCGGGCTCATTAAATTCTGCACCGCCTCGTCTTTTTGTTGAAACAAAAAGGGGGAGAAAATATAGAACTTGAACTTGTTTACATTTGACTTTTCTGAAAAAGTCAAACTGCATACATTGACTTTCTGAAAAAGTCAAACATGATACCTCATTGATAATACTTGACTTTTCTTAAAAAGTCAACTGCATACTTTGACTTTCTGAAAAAGTCAACATCATGCATCAACTAGTGAATACTTTGACTTTCTGAAAAAGTCAAACATCATACACTTGCATTATCATTTCCTTTTCAAGTTCTAAAACTAATATTTTTATAACTCTTGCACAAACTTTGTATCTTTTATAAAAATAAAATTTATATTTTGTCCTCAACAAAAAGGGGGAGATTGTTAATACAAATATCGTCATTAAACGTTATTTATATTTTTGATCTTTACCTAAGTTTTATTAACGACAAAAGTAAATTTAATTTGTATAAAAGCTTAAAGCTTGTCAAGTTTAATAGATATTAAAACAAGCTTTTTCAAACAATATATTCATCATTCAAGCATTTACATTTATGATTAGTGACATCTTGATATGACTCTAATCATTACGTATGATAGTAGTTTTTAGAATGTGTTAGGTTCTTAAAACCAAACACTACTTAAGTACTTGCATATTTCTAAAAATAGAAATACAACATATGACATCATGTGATGCATCATGGAAATCATTGGAAGATTTCATTAGATATTTTGTGTGGATTTGTACTCTGCATATCTTGCACAATCTCACTTAGATATAGTTGACTTTAGCAAAGATTTTGATATCTTGGCTGTCAGACCTGGCGGTACCAAAATGGTACACGGGCGGAACCCTTTTAAGGGTTCCGTGGTCCGTGGACGCTCCTGTCCATTTTGGCTATAAATAGCAAAGCCAAACCAAGTAGTTTTTCATCCCTTTCCACTATACTCTCATACATATCTTCTCTATAACCTTTCTAACTCAGTTTCATATCATATTAGTGATCTCTTTTGTAGCAAAGAAGATCAAGTCACATTCAAGCTTCAAACGAGAAGTTGGAAGTCTTGTTTGTTTAGTGTTGTATGATCTAGTGTTGATTCATACTTCATTGTTGTATTAAACCATCATAATCTTGTGAGTGTGAGTGGTTAGTATTTTAGTCCTCAAAATACATTGTGTGTGGGAGTAGTTGTACCCTTGGAAAGAACTCGACATCTAGCTTAGTGTCGGAAATAGTGTAAGCGAAGTGTAAAGGTTTTCTCCGCCGGTGAAAGGAGCTTGTTAACTAGTGAAGTTAAACTCTCGAGTGTGAGACTCGGGGAGTGGAGTAGGGCAAGGAAAAAGAGTCCTTGTAGACTGAACCACTATAAACAACTTGTTGTGGTTTGATCATTTCTTTCCTTATTTACTCTTTACATATTGCTTGCATATTTCATTAACATATCTAAGATCATTATCAATTGATCTTTTAATAAGTTTCAAAACAAAGTTTTTAATTGGTAAACTATTCAACCCCCCTTCTAGTTTTCTACAACCTTGATGATGCAAAGGAAATCTGGAAAGCAATCAAGGCAAGGTTTGGAGGTAACGAAGAATCCAAGAAGATGAGGAAGACGATGCTCAAGCAGGAGTTGCAGGAGTTTAAGATTTCTGAGGAGGAAGGCATACACAAGGGGTATGACAGGTTTCAGAAAATCTTGAGCCAACTTAATCAGATGCAGTCCAAACCTGACAATGAAGACTGCAACACCAAATTCCTACGGGCTCTACCTTCCTCCTGGAGCCAGGTTTCTCTTACTCTCAAGGTAAAGGGTGGCCTTGAATACTTAAGCTTTGATGATTTGTACAATAAGCTCAGAACTCTTGAAATTGATATCAAGGGTCACTCCAGCTATTCTCTCACTCCAACAAATTCAGCATTTGTTAGTGCTACTGGTGCTAATACCAAGATGTCCTATGCTAAAAGCCCCGCCTCATCATCAGCAGCAACTACAACATACACCTCTTCTGGATCAAAAAATCAAGGTCTAGTAATGTGATGGAGGATGTACTTTACTCATTTGTTGCTGACAGAGAACCTCAACAGCAGCTGGCCTATGAGGATTTTGATCAGGTAGATAAGTGGGACTTGGAGGAGTTGGACATAAAGTGGCAGATGGCTATGCTTGCTGTAAAAGTCAACAGGTTTGAGAAGAAGTCTGGTAGGAAGATCAATTACCAGGGAAGGGAGGCTGCCAGGTTTGACAGAAAGAAGGTCAGGTGTTATTGTTAATACAAATAAACCACAAAAATGTTTATTAATATTTTGCGCTCTCTTTGTGTTTTGTTGATAACAAATATAATGTTATCTTAAGTACAATTATAAGGATACATGTTATTTTTGTAAAGCATTTACATATAGCCATTTAAATAGAAAAATGTTGTAATTAATCATTTGTTGTAATAGTTTATTAGGATGGGTAAAAACCACAACCCATGGATCATATCCATAACCCATTGACCCATACCCGTTTGACTAGATACAATGTATTCATTAGATACATTGAATCTAAAGGAATACCCATGGACCAACCCATAACCCATGACCCATAACCAAAAAACCCATGGGCAAAGAGGAGCGTCCCACGGATCCCTAGGATTACACTAGACGGATCCTTTGTGGAAGGGATCTGTGGGATCCGGGGAACAGTGGCATAAATTGCCTATAAATAGAGAGCCATTTCTTCATTCTAACTCACCCCTCTTCTTACTAATTCTCTCACATACTCTCATTCTCTTCTAACAAAAGATCACTTGATCTAGAGAGTACTTCCTTCTTTCTTTCTTTAGTGATTCTCATATAGGTCCTTCTCTAAGGCGAGATCACGAGCATTCTACAAGTCATCCAAGCAAGGGGTCCTTGATTAATTTGTTCCTCCACAAGATTTCTGTAGTAAAGATCTTGTATTTGATATTTCACTAATGTCATAATCAAGAGTACTAAACATCCATCATATACAAAATAAATTCAAAACATCGAGTAAGCTAATAATATAATTTTTATAGTCTTAAAATGAGTATAAAAATATATCAGGATAATTTTTGGAAGTGTCGGATCAAATATTTAAAATAAATAATTATGCGATAGCGTTTATTTAATAAATAAATACACGTTAATGAAATATGCAAATCCATGCATGAACTAATATGATGATGACGTTACTAATGATATGTAGACTAAATCTAGTCTATATGAAATGTCCTCAATGATTTTTTCATGAATTCGTAGCTAAACCCTTACGGTTACGCGAATTTGATACTCGTAAACCTAGTTTACGAAAAATGATGAATAGTGAATCATGAAGAGTGATTTTTTTCCGAGAATAAATAGTATTTCGTGAATAGTAAAATTTTGAAATACCCTTTCAAAATATCAAATTGACTTCAAAAACGATGAATAGTAAAATGATGAATAGTAACCGATAAATAGTAAATTCTCGAGATGAATAGTGAAATTTTCAAAGTTTGTAAAATGACCTGAAATTACGAGTTGTCACATTCGCCCACCCAAAAAGGAATTCAGTCCCTGAATTTAGTCCATGTTGGTTTCTACGGTGTTATTGGTGAAAAGGTGAAGATATTTGAGTCGTGAATTGTGTTAAGTAAATTGGCGAGTTCTGACAGAAGATCATGTTTGTATGCTAAGGGATATACTTTATCCGGAATCTTAAATAACCCAATGTACCTCGAGTTTAACTTCCCGCGTTTTCTGAATCGTACCACGCCTTTCCAAGGCGAGACTTTCAACATAACTCTGTTGCCAACTTGAAATTATAATGGTTTGTGATTTATGGAACACATTTCCAATATTTTGCGTCGCATATCGTCGTAGCTTTTCTATCTATTTGTTGTTGCTTGTAACTGATTCTTGATCTATATGATTTATTTATTGTTTCATGATTAAGTTATGGACTAGTGAGTTGGGCTTTCCTGATTTTTGGCCCGTGAATAAGTGATTGACACCTCAACCATAGAGTGCCTCAATTGGTGTAGTCAGTATGTTTATGTGGTAACTATTGTTGTAAGGGAACTTGTTCGATGAAGAATGATTTGCCTAATCATTTCCAGAAACGATCACATAGAGCATATCCTCTAATGTTTGAATTGTTCTCTCGCTCTGACCATTGAGCTGAGGATAATAGGAGGTACTCGTGTCCTAGTAGGTTCCATAGGAATCTTGAAATAATTTTCAGAAGTCTAAGGTGAATCGGCTACCTTATATTAGGTATAATTGAAATTGACTCCATGTGTCTCATGAAAATTTCCAGAATGTCAAGTCTGTCGAAAAGGGCATTATCGTAAAGAATAGATTATGGGTAACAGTTGTGATTCCTCATGTTTCTAATTCTAGCGAATATCATGACTTGAGTCTTTCTTGCCCAAGGCGCTTAGTCTCCATTACTAAGATGTTTATTGCTTGATGGTGTCTCTCTTAATTTACTTTATCGAAGTTTTTCCATGCTCTATGTTGTAAAGTCACGAAACCTTAAATATTTAAGTGATGTGGTGTGGTGGTTGATTTTCAAGATTTGTTCCGATATTAAGTGCTTCTAAAATAGTTCATCACCGTGATTGTTATCATGCTAGCAAAAACTTAGGTATCAACTCATACTATGTCGAAGAATGTTTGTTCTGATTTCACGTGTAGATGGAGAGTCATTGATTGTCCAATATGTTCAGACCTGTTGCATCTCTTGATATGGAAGTGAGGTTATCTGTAATTTCTAGAGAACACAATGCCTTAGAGAAAGTTTATATCGATAATCTTAATTTAACTCAATTATCCTTTGAGGGAAACTCATTGTAGGGAAGTTCACATATTATTGAGGCCATGTTTAATGAAATATTTTGTAGTCTCAGTTAGGAGGCTTGGTTTATTTCTACAGTGTTGCTTAATGTGTATTTGCTTTGTACTAAATCTTGTAACTCGGTCTAGCTGGTACTTTTGAAATGATAGAATTTGGCTTCTAGTCCAAAGATAGTGGTTCAAAAATCCTTTCATTATTTTCTTGTATCGAGGAATCCTCCTCATAGATGGTATGGAAAATCTTTCCTAAAAAGGTCACTGGTAAAATTTCAACTTATCGGTTGAGTGAGTGATGAATGGCGTAGGCATCTATAGAGTGTTAACAAAAAGAAATGTTTATGAACAATTTATCTGATTACAAAGCTTTGCTTTTGAATGAAGATTGTTTTAGGAAATTTGAAATGATGCTTGTTTCTTTCATGACATAATCCTTCCTAAATTATACATAGGTGATCAGGCTATGTATAACCGAGGACAAATGATGTGATGCTTGGTTTTGTTGAAATTGTATTATGTTTCCCCGAAGTTTTAGATGGTATTCAACGTGTTGTTTTGTAAGATAATGGCTCAAACAATTTTTTAGAGTAACATGAAAATCGTTTCGCGTAATGGTAGTAAATAGTTGATAGAATGACTGAAAATCAATTTATAGGGTGGTAGCAAAACATCTTGTTTTTAGAACTATGTGAAACAATTTTTCCTAAGATGGTAGTAAAATAGCTTGAAATAAAATTTGTTAAATGGTTTGTGGGATACATGGGAGAACCTCATAGAATGGTAATAGTCTCCTAATTGGTCAAGAATAAAGTTTCCCTAATTCCTGGTAAGATAGCGGTATATTGTTGCGAAATGATTGAATATTGGGCAATTGGAATAGGGAACGAAATAAACAAAAGTTGTGATTATCGTGGAGATAATAAAGGATAAAGATTACATTAGATAGAAAGGTACTTATTATCTGTTCCTGTTGATGGTCTAATCATGTCTCAAGTGTAGGAGCAGTAGACTGTCTAGCAGTAGCAGCCCTAGAACTCTCACAGTCCTCAAACCTATAAGATGGTGTAGTGTCTATAGTCTTAGTTATAGATGGTAATGGTGTGTCAAATCATGCATGCCTCCCAAGCTTGCAAGTCAGATGTATGAGTAGTGTCTATGAGATGTGATGGTACGGATGGTGCTCTAGATAATAATGATGATGATATGATGGAAATCCTAGTGGTAAGTTAGGAGATGATGGTGAATGAAATACTACTCCCTTTCGTGTTGTCTCGCGATGTTTCAAAGGTAAAGCTAGAGTATGCACTATTAGATGACTAATAGTGATATGAGTAGCTGATGGTGGTTGTATTACATGAGTAGCAAGTGACCTAAGAATGAGGGTAAGAGAATGTACTCTCTTCCTTGTAGTAAGCATCCTAATAGGTCCATTAGGACTAAGCCTATAAGTCCTACCAAATGGTATGATCTGTCCCGACAGAATGATAGGAACTGTCCTGATCTTACAGTGAATCAATGGTGATCGTGATGGTGTAGGTGCAACTTCGCCCTCCTCAAAGGGTTTAGTCTCCACATCGGATAATATGTGTGGTAAGTCTGGTGTAGAGTCAACTAATGTTAAAACTATAGTAGGGAATGACAAGGTATCCTCCATGTCAGAGTCTGATGTAAGTATGACGGGATGGGTATCTGAAGACATCAATGTGACAATCGATTTGAAATGAAAGTAAATGACCCGCATAATGTGCGTATAAAACCGCATGTAAAGTGAATATGCACTTATGATGAAATGATGAGATTCTATGATGATGTAGTTATAGTCTAGGGTCAATGATACAACCTAGTTCTCTATAACTCTTGCTCTAATGCCAATCTGTCACACCCCCAAAATACCTGTTTTGCAGCGGAATGGAATTCCTGGGGGATGACTGCCATAGCATCACAGTTACAGTTATATTGAACGACCTAAAGTGTCGTTTTGAAAATACATCGTTTGATATAATAAAACATTCAGAGTTTACAAAAGATATGTCCCAAAAAGATAGTCAACATTTGCGGAAATAAGTTTGTTACAATCCAAACGATGTTTTAAAGTGCATAAAATCCATGTGAGACGCATCGTCACCGCGACTCTATGATAAGTCCTTATGTATGCCATGAAGTATATGCCTTAGATACCTGAAAATACATTGCTAAAAGTGTCAACACAAAGGTTCAGTGAGTTCATAGAGTTTATGTAAATGTTTTATACGACTACCACAAGTATAGGCCATGTATGACAAATATGCCACATAAAATGTTACAATTGCTATAAGCACATGACACCGAAGCTAGACTGATCCTGATGTTCGCCCCAACAGAGTGTTTTGTCAAACAACTCAAATAATGATATTAAATGAAATGCATCCGTTTGACCAGTTGGGACCACCAACCCGGATGGAGGAGTCATCCTCAATAGATCTATTCACTCACCCTCGCTTCTTCCGGAATTAACGGTTCATGATTATGAAATGGGGACATTCAATTGGCAATGAGGTAACTTAAGCAATGTAAATGAATTTGATATACTTGGGCTCGTAATAAAATGATGTGCAATGTATTCTCCCCCGTAGGTTTGAAATAAAGTATAAACTTATAAAATGGGGCTATAAAAACTCACCTGATACAATGATTATGATGATATAATGGCAATACTGAAATGAGGTGCAATCTCTAACTACAACCTATGATGAATGATATGATCTAATGTAAGTCATGATTTAATGTTGCTATGCATGCAAACTCATATGATATCCATACCACTTGTGCATTTTTGAAAATAAAGTTTATCGTCGAAAAATAAGTTTATAACGTATTGTCAAGTTATAAATTACTTTACGAGTACTTACGTTGAAATGATATCCTACGATATCATTTAGTGATTAAATCAAGAAAATATAGTTTTTCGTCGCAAAACAATATAATTTGACAATTCATGAAAGTGACTAAATGGCCTCGAAAAGCTAGTCGTAAAATAGTGAACATCGAGTGTTAGGAAACAAACTCAATGGTTTTGGAAAGCTTGCCACATTATCTAAAAGTCTTAGCATTTAACTTTTGATCATAGAGGTCTCGATCATGGAGAAAAATATAGATGAAGTAGGGTAGTCGGACTAAAAATATTGTTTAAGGTTAGTTTTCGACAAAGTTTGAGTGACCGTATTTTATTCGTTACAACTCCGTTTGACGAACGGTTGAACATTTTGGAAAATAGGCTAGGTGAACTCACTTTTACTAGAAGACATCGTTTTCTCAAAAGTATTCTATCGATGTGTAAAACGACTCCAAACGTGGTTACTTGCGACAATTATTTTGACTAATAGAAAATATATATATAAGTGTTTATACTTGTGAAAATAGTTACGACAACCTTATTTAAACGCGTGTAATTTAGTCGTTATAAGTCCGTTTTCTATGTTTTTTATATCTTTGGTTTCGTATTAATGTATACTAATATATTTTTGATAAATCGACTCATTTAGATAACGTTTTAAACTCGTTTTTACCCCTTAAATATCTCTTGGCAGCTTGCAATTTTTCAGAAAATTAGTTTTTGCAGCTAAACTTGAAAATAGCTTATCTCCTTCGTTATAAATCCGTTTTAGCCCGTTCAAGCGACCACGGTTTCGTTTTAAAGTATATTTTCTGAATATCTAGCCCAAAATAATCCATGACCTGTCGAAATTTCCATATTTTACAAAAACGATCAGACCACAATCTAAAGTTGTTGAAAATGATTTTTCTTGCGTAATACTTGTTTCAATCACTTCAAATCAATACCAAATCTATTATAAACCTACCATACACCTTCTTAGGGTGTCATGGGTTCCTAAACATCATTAACTTTTAAGGGATTAATTATAGGATGATTATAATTCATAGTAAGTAATAAAAACACTTAAAAGTGGTATAAATACATATAATACTTGCATGATTTCTACTAGAATGATAAAAATAACTCATGAATGATTAGTAAAGATCATGAAATGCTTACTAGTTGAATGATGAGGTTTAAGTGACTAGGTTTCCTAAATGCTCCTAGGTTTTTATTTCAAAACCTAATTAGAAGTAATCTAGTGTTTATATATCACTTGATCTTGAAATTTTTTGTGATTTCTTCCTTGTTCTTATGCTTGGCCGAATGGTAGAGATGGAATGGAGAGGTTTTTAGCTTGTCTTCACCTTTTGAAAAGTGTAAGTATGTGTTCTAATTTAGTATATTATTAGTATATAGTAAATATGTAACCAAAAGATGATTATGTGTACATTTTGTCAAGATTTTTATAAAAAGAAATGGTGTGTCATAGGGGAAGTCGGCATATGGGTATTTGGGGGAGGGGGGGGGTGAGGTGTATTTTGAATGATTAATTGTATAAAAGGTTTAGTGTAATGTGTAGATTGCAAGTATAATTAGGTATTTAAGGTAGCGTTAGCTAGAAATCGATTTTGACGGAACAAAATAAAATATATCTAAGTTATAAAAAATTATAAAAATGCTTTTCTCACAAGTATTGAGTGATTAAATATTTATCGAGTTGAATTTACGAAAACCGTCATAAATATATATATATATATATAACAATTTATATACAAAATAAATTCAAAACATCGAGTAAGCTAATAATATAATTTTTATAGTCTTAAAATGAGTATAAAAATATATCAAGATAATTTTTGGAAGTGTCGGATCAAATATTTAAAATAAATGATTATGCGATAGCGTTTATTTAATAAATAAATACACGTTAATGAAATATGCAAATCCATGCATGAACTAATATGATGATGACGTTACTAATGATATGTAGACTAAATCTAGTCTATATGAAATGTCATCAATGATTTTTTCATGAAGTCGCAGCTAAACCCTTACGGTTACGCGAATTTGATACTCGTAAACCTAGTTTACGAAAAATGATGAATAGTGAATCATGAATAGTGATTTTTCTCCGGGAATGAATAGTGTTTTATGAATAGTAAAGTTTTGAAATACCCTTTCAAAATATCAAATTAACTTCAAAAGCGATGAATGGTAAAATGATAAATAGTAACCGATGAATAGTAAATTCCCGAGATTAATAGTGAAATTTTCAAAGTTTGTAAAATGACCTGAAATTACGAGTTGTCACAGCAGGTTTCTTTTATACTATAAGAAACCCTAATACAGCTGCTTACAAAACGCGTAAAAGATATGCATTATCTCTTCCTAAAATAAATCATGCATATCCTAACTAATTACTAATAATACGGATACTACTATCCGCAGTAACACTATTATCAGCAGGAACTACACTATCCGCAGTAACTAAACTATCAGCAAAAACAAAAGTACTAATAGCAAGAACCTTATCAGTAGGAACCGCTATATACTATTACATTAATTTCAATAATTCCTAACACTCATTCTTTCTTCCGCTTCCCATCTAATACTTGTACCCTTTCGATGTATCCATTGCACCATCACTAAAGGAATTTCTTTATTCCTAAGGTGTCTTATTTTTCTTCCTAGTATTGCCTCCGGTTCTTCTTGTGACGTTAAATTCGGATCTATCTCTATATCGTCCAACGTAACCACACTAGTTTCATCCGCTAAACATTTTATTAAATAGGACACACGGAAGGGATTATGAATTCCTCTCATCTCTTCGGGAAGTTCCAAAACATAAGCCACTTCCCCCAACACGTTCTAAGATTTTGAAGGGTCCAATGAATCTTGGACTTAACTTTCCTTTGTGTTTGAATCTAAAAACACCTTTCCATGGAGAAACCTAAAGCATAACAAAATCTCCTACTTGAAATTCAATTGGTCTTCTTCGATTATCAGCGTAGCTTTTCCATCTATCTTGAGCCGCTTTGAGTCTTTCACGAATCATATCTATTTTTTCGGTTGTTGCTAGTACTACATCCGTACTAGCTAATTCACTTTGTCCCACTTCATCACAACACACTGGGGTTCTACATTTTCTACCATAGAGCATCTCATAAGGCGGCATCTCTATACTAGAGAGGTAACTATTGTTATAAGCAAATTCGACTAAAGGTAAGTGATCATCCCAATTTCCTCCAAATTCGATTACACAAGCTCGTAACATATCTTCAAGTGTTTGAGTCGTTCTTTCACTTTGCCCATCGGTTTGCGGATGAAAAGTCATGCTCATATGTAACTTTGTACCTAATTCTTCTTGGAAGTTTTGCCAAAATGAAGAAGTAAATCTTCCATCTCTATTGGAGATAATAGAAATGGGTACTCCATGTTGAGCAAGCGATACTCCTTACCTACTGCATAATCTTTCACAAGCTATCTCTATTTACACGGTGACACATTCATTAGCACCAAAAACAAAAGGTATACTTCTCTAAAAAAATCAAACATAAAAACATCCCTACAAAACTTCCTTTCATGGGTGACACAAGTAATCAAGGGGGTGTTTGGCATTGCTTTTGAAAATAAATTATCATATTATTGTGTTTCGAAGTCGTGTATTATCAGTTATAGTGTTTGGGTGTAAAAAACATATGCCAAAGAGGCATAATAACATAATGCAACAATGTAGTAATTAGTAAATAATATCGGTGTCATGAATGCCGTAACAAATAGAAACCGAAATATGTACAAAATGAATCGAAATCGACCCATCTGGTAAAATGCTTTTGACGCCATTCCTTCCATTTTCACACCTTCTACTTCTTCTTTTACTTCACATACACCTTCTTCACCATCTTCTATTTTTCTGCTTGTTACAACAAAATATATTTAATATTTATACCTAATACATTATTTACTTGCTTGAATTAAACCAAGGTTGTAAAAATCACTAGGCGTTAGTGAGGCGGTCGGGTAGGGCCTAGCGATTAATCGGTTAGGCGGGGATTAATCGGGGATTAATCGGATTAGAATTTTTATGCACAAAATTGTAATTTTAGATATTATATTATATTATATGTATGAGATAAGCATAATGTATCAAAGTTCAAATATTTCAAGTGTTCAAATATAAACATAATACATAATTCTTCAAAGTTAAAAGTCAAACATAGATATTACTCGGTTTGTTGACCATTTTTATGCGATCTTTGACCGATTTTATGCGATTAATAGGTTTGTTGACTGATTTTTAAGCAATTTTGTCCGATTATTAAGCGTTTTTGTTGACCAATTTTCAAGCAATTTTGTCCGATTAATCCGATTAGACCGATTTTGTCCGATTAATCGGTTTGTTGACCGATTTTTAAGCGGTATTTGACCAAGCCGATTAAATAGGCCAATTATGATAAATCAAGGCGCTTAGTGAGCGATCAGCGATTATGCGGGAATTAATCGGTGTAGGATCTTACATGTATTGTGTTATGATGATTCAGGTGGCCTTGGATGGTGATGATACAAGTTTGCCATGGTTTTAGAGAGATAAAGAGAGGAGAGGGTGTTTCTAGAGAGATAAACAAAAAAGAGAATATTAGATTAAGAATGAAGCACCACCCCTTCCAAGGATGGAAGGGGTATTTATACTTACAACGACTACGTCCTCCTGTCGGACTGTGGATCAGGCATACAGTGGGTAAAGACCCGTCCTTCCTCCACGGTGTTGCACTAAGCTAATAACTAACTAATTAACTACTAGATAACGTAAATAACGACATGTCTACGAGCTAACATATGCTAGACTATAATTGGGGTGACCGACACTTCCTCGTGGAATTTCCAATTCCTAACAATCTCCCCCTAAGGGGGGTCACCCCATGAAATACATTTTGCATCCTAGCATTCATCTTTGTCTTTAGTTCTGAGCTCGTAAACTTCAATTCTTCAAGTTCCGCAATCTTTGTGCTTTAGTAGCAATTCTACAAAGTCCGCATACTTTGTACTTTCAGTGGAGGTCTTTGAACTGATCCACATCATCATGATCTTCGAGCTTTCATCGAGATCATCAGCCACATTAAATCTCTAGATCACCCTTTGTTGTATTGCCATCATGTGATGTAGTGACTTTCGGACCGACATGCTCACACTTTCTGGATCATGACATCTTTTTATCAGAGTAGCGGAAGCTTCATTGGTTCATGATATTTGTAGCTATCAGAGCCAGGTTATGTAGATAAGCACTTGTCATGATTTCTTTAATTAAGTGTGGATGCTGTGAGCATGCGGCTTTGGATTGACTCTTCAATTCTGATCAACTGCAACCGTCGGGTGTTCCTGCATAAAACAGTTAGCAATAAAGCGCACAAAAGTGTCTTTGATCACTTTTGTTGAATTGAGGTGCACGGCCCACGGTTCCCCGTTGATCAGTACAAGTACTGCCTGTGATCAGGTATAATTCTGAGGAATCTCCTTGACAGGGTTTCGCAGCTACACTAGCTGTTCTCAAACCGGAACATCTCAAAGAAGACAACACGGAGTGAGTGAACCAGTGAATTGAGATTCACTGATTGATGAAAATGATTTGAAAACAATTGCGTATTTAATATAAAGATTTTTGCAATACAACGAAGGTTTTATTGAAAATCAATTATCAATCATAAATACCCTTTAATTTTGAAACATTAATACACAGTCGATGTGCTATGGAAAAGAACTTTTAAGCACAACGACTGGTTTTTTCAAAGGTATCAGTCAATTCATTTCCTGGACCAAGGTTGATTCAAGATTGAATCGCCCCATCGTTTCTATCAAGTTGTCACAAGCTTGATCTTTTGCAAGATCTCACATGTCACCCACCAAGAGCTTGTATGATGTTGGCTCTAGAAGGATTTCCATCTTCATCGTGAATATTTACATATCACTCGGATGTTCTGGCAATACCACAAGGATAATGCGTAAGACTCAAGATATAATCTCTCTTTCCACATTGTGTGAAACAGAGAGTCTTCATTGAAAGTGTCCTAATGAGATTTATAGATGATATCGTGGCTCTAGACTCAATTGTGCAAATTTGGATCCTGTGCCGGAGACTAGGGAGAGGGTCTCCTTCTTCAATATCAACAATCTCTAAGAAAAAGTCGATAGATAATGTCGGTTCCCCGTGAAAATGAAACAAGCCCTTTTAAGAGGAACTTGAGTAGCTTGGGAAGTTTAGTGCAGTGCGTCACTGGGTCCATGACGTCTTGTCTTCAATACCAGTGTTACCTTAGTAACCACCAGTAGCATATGTATTGAACCCGATTTCTGCCCTAAGGTTGAATTGATGGAGGGCTATTTCTTTTCACCCTTTTTCACATTCATTTCTTTTTCATTCTTCAACCCATTCAGTGCTTGCCAAGACTTCATAACTAGAACCTTGTTGGGTTTATTCAAGTTCTAGCTCTATCTCAGTCCGCACTCTTCCCATATCTCACTTTTCTCCTTTTTTCATCATACCTAAGGACTCTACACTATCTAGTGGATTGTCCCTGGGTAGATCCCTCCGGTTCTGGCGGATCGTGGGAACAAATACCTAACCTAACCATCCTTATAACTCCATGCATAAAGTAAAATGGTCGGTCTTTTGGTACAGTTCATTCCTTCTCGAAACCAATTGAAAAATCATTTGGAAAATCCAATCAAGGTACTTGTGATATAAAATCAAAACATTTTGTACCTTAATTATTTTTGATCATTTAGAAATGCTCCCGCTCAACATGTGCGTATAATTTTGAAATTATTTAGCATATGGAGGCAAGAGTTTTTTGAAATAATTTCTTGATCACAATTTCCGTAGAAAGAGCCATTTGAATTTCTTTTGGTAAATTCTCCCCCTCAATATGTGCATAGGATAAGAGAAATCATTTTAACACATAGAGGCAAGAGTTCTTTTGAAGCACATCCACGAACACAAAATCCATTTAAGAAACCATTCGCTCCCCCTCAATATGTGCTTCGAGATTAGAAAGCGTTTAGCACATATGAGAGAGCAGCTTGCACATTTGAATCAAAACGGTCACCTTTTATCAAATTTCATTATTAAATCACAAATTCTTCCCCGATCAAAAATATCAAACCCTTTGAGATTTTGGATCCCAAGTGATTTAATAAGGTTTAGAAAAACATGGGAGAAAATGTGCCTGATTTAAACAAAATTTAATTTTGAAAAATGATTGATAAGGATCAATTATAGACATTAAAGATTGTTAGTGTCAGGTATGATAGTTTTTAAGAGATCTTTAATTAAAACAAAACAATTTCACAATCAAACAAGAACAGAAAAAAATTCATTTTGTAAGATCTTTGAGTTTTAAAGAAAATCATACCATGACATAACATTAAATCTTTAGATCACCACATTATTTCGTACAAACGGACTTGATAGATGAAATATCGCTTGAAAATATTTAATTTGAAATCACTCTCCCCCTCAATCCATGACATTAGTCGTTGATTGAGTGACTTTAGTTTAAAATGAAGTCCGGTTGATTTCCAAAATTTGAGTTCAATTTATTTTCAAAAGCAATATTTTTTTTTCATTTTCAAAACAATATTTTTCAAAAATTGTTTAAAAATGGTATCATCACTATTATACCTGCACAAAGATACGTTAGGTGGTTAAGCTGCTTTTATTGTTGTTGTTGTAGGGCAGGAAGAAAACCGTCTGCAAATGCAGTGAGACCTCTGACGTTGCATTTGTAATGCAAAATCTTCATAGAGGTCCAATTAAGCTCCGTTTCTTCATTTGTAAGAAAACCGTCTGCTGATGCAGTGAGACCTCTGACGTTGCATTTGTTATGCCAACTCTCCATAGAGGTCCAATTAAGCTTCGTTTCTTCATTTGTCGACCCAAGAAATAGTTACTCTTTCCTTTCGGCATCCAATCATCTTCATTTGTGGGATCCGGATCGGGAACATTCTTATATCCATGATATCTGCATACGTTAGTGAACATATATACAGATATATGGTGGTCGACATCACCCAAATAGCAATCGACTAATAAAAGTCAATCCAACATATCAATCAGATCATATAAGGCATGGGAATAATGTGATTATCAAACTCTGATCATCTAATCCTAACAATCATATCCTAGGCACCTAGTCCTTCAACATAGGTTAACATGTTTTACATTTAAGTATATAGGATAATTAGATAAATCCGTTAGATGATATAAATTTGAAAACATTCTCCCCCTCAATCAATGACTCATTTTATAAAAAGTTTAAAAGCGCTGAAGTCATTGATTGAGTTTGCAAATTTTATAAAAACTCTGAATCTGATTATTTTTATAGCAACTCATTTACCACCATTTTGTTAAAACAAATTTTTTTCTGAAGAATTTTTGAAGGAAAAATATTTGAGTAGGAACAGCAGTCCTTCGACATACTTTTCTCATTTTGTGTTTAGGAAAAGTGCACGATATTTTCGAAAATTTGTTTAGCGCAGCACTTTCCTTCCTTGAAGAGCGGGTTGCTATCTGAAATAATAGCAAGCCATGGTTTAAGCACGGGTTACAGTCTGAAGTAACTGCAAGCCATAGTTTTGTGACATGTTTAGAAAAGAATATTTACACCTTCTGCTCAAACTTCATCTAAAGTCCCGTGCCATTATTGAATGACATTTCTAAGACAGCAGATGTTATCGATACCAGAAGACATGTCTTAAGAAAACATATTTTTGGTATTTTTGAATTTTCTAATTTTTATGGGTTTTTGATAGTTTTATAATTTTCTATTTTGTTTTGCTGGTTTTATATTTTTGTATTTGGTGTTTTTTTTTTTTTTTTTTTTTTAATATTTACAGAGATAGATTAGATGATATAGTATAAGAAGATGATGATACGAGTACCGAGATAAGGATATCGAGCAGCCCCGTTGTAGAAGATAGAAATCATCATCTTTTAAACGTCCACCACCAAAGCTTCCGAGGCTCCATAATAGAAGATAGAAATTGAACCATCTGAGAGTGAGACTTTGGCAGCTTCCCCCCAAACCGAAAATCCTTTAGCTGAGCAGATTCAAAGCTTTCTTTCAAGCTTCTCTTAGCCAGGTGCACAAAGAAGCACACCATTATCATCTAACTTGCTGCTCCTTTTAAGAATAATCACCGTGATTCATCGTTCGAGGTTATATCATCCAATAGAAGAACAACAACGTATCATCCCACACATAAATAACTCTTCTCAAATTTCATTTCTACTGACGTCTGAAGCAATCCATTCCAAAAGGTGTCAAGAGACCACTTCCCCCGAGTAGTTGAATTGATGCAGTCAGTCTCTTAGACTAGAGCTCACGAACCCGAATACACATACCTGAAGACAAAGAAACTTATACCATCGAAGTATCAGATTAAGTCCAATAGTCAAAGAATAACCCCCATGTATACTTTTCTCTGCCCCTGAAGAAAGTGTATGAAGCTCAAGAACCCGAAGTACCCGAATGCCCAAAGAGAGAATAACCGATAACATTGAAGAAGCAGGCCGAATCACTGATTATCTCTGCGGAGGACTATCTCTGCGGATTTCAACTCCGGAATAAGTGATTATATCTCTGAATCACTGATTAAGAACTCAAGTGAAACAGCTGAGCGTCCCCAATGTACACAATCCTCTGTCCCCTGATGATTGCGATAACATCGAAATCATCACACACTTGTGTACCTCTTTTTATCATCAGAAACTAACTCTTCCATCTCTTCCCCCACATAGTTGGAATAAGAACACAAAACGCCTTGATGAGTAAAACCTTGAGTTTCTCTGCGGTCATGACATTTGTTTTCCCGGGATAACTTCAATCACTTAGAAGTATTAAGTCCATCAAGTTTACTCGCCATGAGTCAAACCTTGAGTTTCTCTGCGGTAATAACATTTGTCTTCCCGGGATATCTTCAATTACTTAGAAGTATTAAGCTCATCAAGTTTACTCGCGTTTAGATACGTGTCTCCTTCCCCCTTGCTGGTTTTGACACTTCAGAATCAACAACTCTTTGAAAGCCTAAATACTAGAAATCTTTTGAGAAGAACGCTTGAAGTCTTTGTGAGAATCAACATGCTGAATAATGTGAGCAAGTCTAATTGGGGATTAAATCTGACATTTCACCCTCCCCCAATTAGTGCTCTCCCCTAAACTGACAATGCCCAGAATATGAAGAAGTCTTTGGATAATCAAATGCAACTCGTCTTTAGTCTTCTAACATGCAGCAAAAAATGTAGAACAGACTGTAGACTCGACCTTCTTCAAGATTGTGCAGTTGGGGAATAGATAGTTAACATCTTCAACTCACACCAAAAAGCATCCCACCAAAAATCATCCCGATTAACTTACATCTTGCAAATCCCCTTAACTAAAATCCCTCCCAATCAAACAAGAACAAAAAGATGTTCATCAAGGAAATCAGCAATCAGGCCGCAACGAACACACAAGATGGTAACACCAAACTACCAATCACATCAAACAAGAACAAAGATATTGTTCGGAATCATCATGTTGATGTATACGTGAAGCATTAACCGGAAGCACTTTGTCGATAAACTCATCAATCCGAGTGAAGATGTCAACCAAGACTCTTAGAAGAAACTCCATGTAAAGATGACCCGATAAGAAGAAGCTCGGTTCTTACATGAGTTTGGAGCCGTTTGACCATTTATTCTCAGATAACAATCAACCATGCAGAATTATCATACTTCTTCTCCCCCTCAAGAATTGCAGACGAAGTTGCCATTCTTGACTAAATAAGTGAAATCACCCAAATGTATTCTATTCACACTTCTCCCCCGCAAAATTAGCACATGATGTCGCCATCGTCCTTATAGTAGAGCAAGTTGAATAAGAAAACAATCAATGGTAACCCGGTTCACTTGATGACTGAAGCACATGGAAAAAGTATGAAGCATGTTGATGAGTATGGTCATAATAAGAAGATTTCTCTTCTTCCAAAGATAATGCGCACTGAAGCGTACACATTTCTTTTCTTTAGAGGACGAGGCATGAACTGTTGTGTTCATACGTCATAATCTCTCTCTTTTCAATCTCTCTTGGCAAACTTGTAATCAATCATTATCATTCAGTAGGCTCTTTATAGTGACAGCTGATGAAGATAACCCAATATGATGAATTTGACCCTGAAGTAAACTAACCCGAACTCGTGACTTATACTTGCACATAAGTAACAAAGAGCGGTGCCGATTTCCATTAGCATCTCTAAGTACTCTCTAAGTACTCTATACTCTTCATCCAACCAACCATCAAGTAATAGACGTACATCACCTCTTGAAAATCAACAATTGAATGTGACACTGAGCACTACAACGTAACTCCTTAAAGTGATAGTTATTTTGTGGTGATACGAGCCCAATTTCCCCTCGTGGTAAAAGAAAAAAAAAATTCCCAAAAATAACTAGATTTCCAAGTCTTCGTTTTTGGAAAAAGCTCGAACAAGGATCATGAAGAATCTTCATCCAACAATCCCCGATACCTTCAGATACTAAGTACACTCGCCCGTGATATTTCACTTCAATCTCAAATAAATAATACTGAATTAACGCCGTTGTCACATCTTCTGAACTGCTCAAATCTAGCCTTCTTTGACATTTAAATGAACTTTGATAATGGTTTTTATCCTGACCATGGTTAAAAGCACATAACCCCGTAAAACCATGTAATAACCAAACTGCCATGAAGACAACTCAAACACACACCCAATTCATGAAGTACACCCTTTTATCCCTTCTTTGAAGTAGAAACCATAGCACCAGCATCAAGTAAGATCCAGAATTACACTTTCTCTTCTCCAAGATGGTTCCATCATTACGGGATTTTACAACTCTATGGTTTAAACCGAGAAATAGTTTCTTTCGCGGGATTTTACAAAACCAAGAATAAACCGCAAGATAGATCCGGAAATGCTCATTACTTTTACCAGGATGTTTCCATTGTTACGGGATTTTACAAGTCTATGATTTAAACCGAGAAATAATTTCTTTCGCGGGATTTTACAAAATCAAGACTAAACCGTAAACAATGTCAGCTTGAAAGTGTTAAGACAACTTTGGTTTAGGTGAATATCTGTTTTAGGGGAACATACATTGGTTCTTCAACGATTCTTCTCTACCATGAACAATTCTATACCCAAATGTAGACAGCTTCACAAACCATACTAAGTCAAGTAGTATATACTACTTTTCCCTGGAGGTTAACCGTAACACATCAAAGTACACGTTTCTCCCCCATGATGGTTTCGAACTTTCGGAAGCATCATAACGTGTATGACCATTTGCACGAAAGGTTCTTGTCATAAGCAAACATCTTGAAAAATTATGACTGACGCTGACGATTCTTTGAAAGATTTTGCTTAGACTGTGAAGTATCATTGACATTTTGTAGCGTCCATTGATTCAACGGCTAATAGTAATGACCACATATGGGAGATCATTTCGCGTCAATAATACCGTACAAAAACCCCGTAGTCATTTTTCACTATTTTGCTCAAGCCGTGAATTTGTATCCTTCCGTGAAATTTTATAATGACCAAATACCAAAATTCCATCTCATTATACCACAGATTATACCAACGTACAGCCCAAAATTCCATCTCAAACCTTGTCTAGTAGCTCTCACGTGAAATATGCAATTCCAGTATGAGTCCAAATGTATGTCATTAGAGGCCCGGTCCAAAATAAATTATAACTGGTCCATGAAACACTTGATAACCGGTATAATAACTCACTCACTCGTGTGACCTAAACCTAACACACATCCCACCTAACTAACGCCTACCACATAACTGTATTTCTCTCAAGATCTGAGAAAGAAATAAACTACGCTTCTTTCATCTAACTCCCAACTAAGATATCATCTCAAACTCGTCTGTCTAATCTCCATCTCTTGCAGTATAAACAAATCAAACATCAAACCCTCCCTAATCCGTGGCAAAGACAATAGGCTCAATAGATTATCTTGAATCAATAACATAACGGCTTCAAGATCCTTGAAAAGGGGTCTCGGGTAGGTTTGAATGATATGTTAATGTTTTCTATTTTTGTTCTTAACCGATCTAAGAAACTGATTATAACAGGTTTGTTATAAATCATATCTTACAGAATCGGATATTAAAAGATCGATGATGATAGATGGTCAATTGAAAAAATCTTTAAAAGATTAAAAACAAATTGAACCAAGTCTGAGATATATCAAATATTTTTTTCATTTTGAGTCTTGATAAGATGTAGAAGATGGAGGATAGGGTAGTTTGATTGTGAAGTTGTGAAGGTTGATATTTGTTGTTGGATTTGTGAACATATCTCATGGACTGATGATGTTCTTGACTGAAGTCGAGTCGTTGTTTGGTAAATCGTATGAGTCGTTGTGGTCTATGGTACTTTTTACGCATAACCTTTTACTTTTCTGCTCATTACTTTCTTACACATAGCTTCTTGCTTATGCGTAGGCATACACGTAACATCTTATGCGTAGCCTTACGCGTAAAAGAGTCTTAAGCGTAGCCCATTCTTACGCGTAAGCCTAGGCTTATGCGTAAGAGCATATGCGTAAGTTTTCATACGCGTAACTTCACAGCTACGCGTAACACCTCTGTAGATTCCCTTATGCGTAAGTTTAGGGTTTTGACCCTTTGACTTTTTTTTTCCGGCGAGTTTTTCCGACCAAAAACCCGTACAGCTTCATAATAAACCCAGAAAAGCATAAAACTGCTTCTTTTTGACCATGTAGACCATATGAAGATGAAGGTTTGACCACTTTGGCTTTCACAAATTTGGTATAAAAATCATAAAAGTACTGTTTGGACAATATATACCCAAGACAGATATACATGAAGAAAGATCAGGACTTTTTGTTTAGACCAAAATAAGGATACCAAAAAAAACATGTTTAAAAACTGATATATCAAAGTAATCGGAAAACAGAAATATTCCGGCCAACAAAAGTACCAAAACAGTTTTAAAACATATATCAAAACCACAATAAATCAACACAACACAACAACCTTGGCTCTGATACCATTTGTAGGATCTTACATGTATTGTGTTATGATGATTCGGGTGGCCTTGGATGGTGATGATACAAGTATGCCATGGTTTTAGAGAGATGAAGAGAGGAGAGGGTGTTTCTAGAGAGATAAACAAAAAAGAGAATATTAGATTAAGAATGAAGCACCACCCCTTCCAAGGATGGAAGGGGTATTTATACTTACAACGACTACGTCCTCCTGTCGGACTGTGGATCAAGCATACAGTGGGTAAAGACTCGTCCTTCCTCCACGGTGTTGCACTAAGCTAATAACTAACTAATTAACTACTAGATAACGTAAATAATGACATGTCTACGAGCTAACATATGCTAGACTATAATTGGGGTGACCGACACTTCCTCGTGGAATTTCCAATTCCTAACAATCGGCCGCCTGGACCGATTTTTACAACAGAGAATTAAACCCAACGTCATAGTAAAAAACTTGTGAATTAACTAACCCAGTTGTGAAATGTGTATTTTTCTCCCATTTCACATACACTTTCTTCATCATCTCATATCTTGTCTGCATATTATAAGAAAATATACTAAAGGGTTTATCTTTCTAATAATAATTAATATAATAGATCATTACCTACAAAATAAGAACACATACTAGAATCATATTTCAATGTTTAATTAATCAAATGCAGATAGTAATTAAAACTGGAATTGAAATTCAAACATACCTTAATAAACACAAAACATATGAATTTCATATGTACTCAACCATCGGTTAATGAATTTGTTGAACTTGAATTGGCGAAATGACGGATTGTTGATTTTGAGTGTGGTTTTTGAGGTAATTGCAGTTCTAAGCGTTCATTTAGGTTTTAGGATTATGGTAAATGATATTTTTTTGTGAAAACCGATTTAAACCCATGATAGGCATTTTGAATTTTAAATTGATGATTGAGAGAGATTGATTACTGATTTTTAGGGGAGTTACTAAAATTGTGTTAATTTTGGATCCAGTGAGAAGTAAACTAAAATAAGAAATGGTGAGAAGTGACCAAAACCACGCATTTGAGATGCAACGACTTGCATTAGATGCATTTCTATTCATATAGATGCAACATCTTGAGTTTCGAAAGTTTATTTGATGTGTAGATGGTGCAAATTGATTTTCATGATCTCGGCACGTGCAGAGGAACAAAAAACAAGAGAAATCATGAAATGCATCTAATATACGTATATGCATCTGATTAAAAGCTAGAAAACACACTATGGTGCGTTATAATGCATCTAAGATTATAGGGATGCATCTAATTTAAGTCGGTGCATCTCGGATTTGCGGTTATAGTTCTTCTTATTCCTTCTTATTTTAAGTAATCTTCTTATTTGATCCTAACTCTATATATATATATATATATATATATATATATATATATATATATATATATATATATATATATATATATATATATATATATATATATATATATATATATATATATATATAAGAGGAGACATGCCACATATAATGCCACTTGGCATCCCATAATGCCATGTCATTATTCTATGTCATCTTCGGTTTGTATTTTTAATACATGTCATTTTTTTTAAAATAAAATTAAAAATTGTCATCTTCGGTTTGTATTTTTAATACATGTCATTTTTTTTAAAATAAAATTAAAAATCGGATTTAGACAATTAATTAAAAATAACAGTAGAGAGATTCGAACTTGGGATGTTTGTAATATTAACACCCATGCTAACCATTAGACTAACACATTTTTTGGATTATATCTTGCAAATCCAAATTTATAAACCTATACGACCAATTATTGACTATTTTAATTTAATGAGATTAGTATTAATCTAAAAATCTCACCATATCTATTCCTTGATTATAGTCCTTGTTCCATTATATTTTTTTTAGAATCCTAATATTCGGTTCCACAAGTTTTTCTAAACCCTAATATGTTTGTTTCTACATTTATGGAGGTTGCATTGATTTATCTTGCTTTTTCATGTTTTTATGGAGGTTAGTATATATCATTGTGTTAGAGTTGTTTAACGTATATGTATTATATGTATAAGAATATTGATTGGCTGCGGGTTTGGTCACAATGACCTGCTTATGTGGAATTTACTTGATTGCTGCTCTTTTAGCGAATTAGCTATCTTTCTATCACAACTTTCTTATCACTATGAAAAGGCATTTTTTTCACAAGGGAATTAGGCTTGATAAATACTGCTCACGATATTTGTGAATCCGAATACTTTCTCATACATTAGGGTTATTCAGGGTATTACACAGATGGGTGAACATGTTTTTCATGCTGAACATTGGCCTGTTTTTAGGTGATCTATTTTGTAGCTTTAAAAATAGTTATACATTATCTATCTTGGGTTTGTTCATGATCTCATTATGATATACTTTTCAGATGGGTGGTGGTAAAGAGGACAAGTTAAATTTATCTCATACGTATTTATTTTTGAACCTATTTCAGGATGAAGACGGAGCCAAGCAGAAAATATGACTGATTCTTCAACTATAATTTGAGGAGAGTGTACATCAGTTTTATCACAGTAACCTGAGATCCTAGCAAATGTATCTTGGACTTTCGGATAACCAATAATCTTAATCTCTCCTTCAACAATGCTACTGGTTTTCCATCCAGCAAGAACATAAAGTAGTGTCGTTTTCCTAGCACCACGTACACCCATCAATGCTGTAAGAACACCAGGCCTAAATGCCCGTATAATTATCATTAAGTAATTGAAGTTTTTCATTGTGAAACCATGCTCTTTCATTTCATGACATATAATAAGCATGATAAAACAATTACATATATCATACTGACCAACAATTCGACATTTAAGATGTAAACATATAACTTTGACCAGTTACCGGTGGGTGCTCCACATGGTAATGTAGTAGTTCTAGAAAGGGAATCGTTAGCGGTTCAAAAGGTAACACTATCTTTCCTGTTTTGTTTTTTTTAACTATCCCAGTTAATTGTATCCCATCTTTCAGGTATTAATGATAACATGACTTTATCAAAGAGCCAGAGTGACGAAACCTCACTCATGTAGTACGACATTCATCAAGCATTCACAAATCCATTTACAAAGTTAATGTTCAAAAAGCAATGTTGTGCTTACACAACAATTCCTTAAACTGAATAAAGCTTTCCACTCTGATTTGTAAACATAATCACTCACTCGCTCTAGACAGATAAAATCCACACATTGTACAATCCCAACAATGTAATTTCTCTCTTCATTTTTCTTCTTTAATTAGATTTCTAATATGTGAACCATGCCATATTAACTCGATAGTTTAACAAATGCTGCAAGCCCTCTATCTACTTGTGTTTTTCATCTTTAGTACTACATTCAAACTGTATTATTCTTTCGGAGGTTTCTATCCCGAAATATTGCCTCTGCTCAATGCTATCATCTACCTCTCTTCCAGGTCATGCTGGGACATCAACATACACTCCAGTGACTACACCTGCAGAAGTATCAATATATGTTACTTTATATTAACAAGAAAGGTACACTAGATCCTTTGACTATATATATTCTTACAGGTCATGTTGGGACATCAACATACACTCCAATGACTACACCTGTAGGAGTATCAATATATGTTACTTTATATTAACAAGAAAGGTACACTAAATCCTTTGACTATATATATTCTTACACTTCTTTTTCTTTGTGAATGTTCCTGCCATGTGCTTGCTTTTCAGTTTTGCTACCACCTGTTGCTCATCTATAATTACCTGCAATTTTGCATTGACCTTGAAAGAAACTTGCTTCCAGTGAAGATCTCCTAACAATCATTGAATAATTCAATACTATTTCTGTAGTTCATGTGTGCATGCATGCTTTACATAATTTAAGCGGAATTTCCTTTCCTTGTAAGCTTTAGAAGTTCTCCCCCTTCGATAAAAAAAATCTGCCGATGCTTCTGATAGGTAATTTTTTGGTAATTTGTTTCCTTTAAAACTCTTGAAAAGAGGTGGTAAGATGTTGGGGAAGTGGAGTTGACCAACCTGAGTAATTCGATCCTGAACCACCGCTACTGCTATTAAATGACGGTGGTGGTGATGGTGGAGGTTGCACGAAAGCAGCATGGACTGGCGAATGTGGTAGTCGTGCCAATGTTGCTGGTAGTGGAGTGGGTTCCGCTGGTGGCATTTTAACGAGATGATCAGAAGGTGGTCGTGTATTTTGTTGCCATTGTTGCGGTGCACCACCATGCCCTTTAGTCATGTAAAGAAGCAAAAGACTCGCTAAAAATCCACATTGCCTGAAGTTGAATCCATCTCACAACAACCGAGTACAGATGGTCAAACGAGATCTGGTAACTCGTCAAAACAAGCAGTTTTTTTAATAGATCAAGGTGTTATAGTTATTAGTGGATAACCCCGTGTGGAAATAGATTATAATTGCCACGTCTAGCTAAAATGTTCACAACATGAGAATGAGCTATTTTGCAGGCTCGAGCAGCCCATCCATGAGTGATCTTCTTTGATGAATTTGATTTTCTTGCTCCAGCTAGAGGTGCTTCTGGTGATTCTGGGGGAGTTATGGATCATGTAATTTCTCATGTTAGGCATTACTACATAATAACATTTTACACTCTGCATGTCTCCTCATTTATTAATACACCACTATGTTTGTAAATGCTTAAAATGATTCTATAATTTTTAAACTGATTCAGGAAATTACAAGTGATTTTAGTTGATGCAGGGGATATGGTGAAGAAATTGTGGTTGTTATCGCTGACGTGGTCAATAGGGTCAGACTGCAGAATGGGCATTGTTAAGGCGCCATGTATCCGAGGATCTGTTTGGAGTACAAATATGTGGGGCATTTCTTAATACAATTGCTTAGGATGGAATGGAATAATGTTGTGGTCCGCCTTACCAAAACGGAAAGTGTTATCAAATGTGTCTAACTAATACTAATTTCAATAATCTTCCGGTTGGCAATACAGTTGACAAACTTCTAACAGAATGGCAAACCGGGGTTGTCAAAAGCCAAACAGACGTACATGATACTTTTAGCTTTTATGGGTTCTTAGGCGAGTATTTGTTGGCCTCAAATTATACGGATCTATGGTCTTAACGTAAAATCACAAGTATACCAAATAAGCAATGTATAAACGAAACAAAATAGTGTTTATATTAAACTTGTCATCATCTTTGTTCTTACAGAAATCTGTACAATATATAGAAACTGAAAAAGGTATCTCTTGAACCATTGTGTCGGTTCATGAGAAATGGTAGTTATGGAATAACTGTCATGTAACTGTCTTTAACTGCTAAGTTGACTTTTCTCTTGGGTTGACTTTCGTTGACCGGGTCATATTGGTTGTGATGGGTGGGTCGATGGTGATTACCCAAAATTCTCCCCCTTAATCACAATCGTCTTGTTGTAGATCTTTGACTCTAATTAGTTGTCTCATGGTGAGGAATCTGATCTTTGGTAATGCCTTTGTCAGTATGTCAGCCTTCTGAAATTCTCCACTTATGAATTCGACTTGTAGATCTTGTCTTTCGACGCATTCTCTTATAAAGTGGTATTTGATATCGATGTGTTTACTTCTTCCATGAAATACGGGATTCTTCATTAGTTCAATGGCAGACTTGTTGTCGCCCAGTATTGTAACTTTTTCTTCTTGCGTATGCGTAAGCTTGCTAAGTAATCTCTTTAACCATAATGCTTGTGTTGCTGCTGCTGTTGCTGCAATAAATTTGGATTCACATGATGATAGAGCTACCGTGGCTTGCTTTTGTGTACTCTAGCTAATTGGTGATTCACCGTAGTAGAAGATAATTCCAGTAGTGCCTTTGCCTTCTTGAGTGTTGACTCCGTAGCTGTTGTCACTATAACCTTGTATCTGGTTTCCTCCGTTGTGCTTGTAGGTGATTCCATAATCTTTTGTTCCTTTAAAATAGCGTAGTACTTGCCTTATAGCTTTCATGTGGTGTTCCTTTGGTTCTTGCATAAAACCACTAAGTAATCCAACGGAATAACTTAAGTCGGGTCTTGTATGTTGCAAATATCGTAAGCATCCAATCAAGCTTCTATATTCAGTTGAGTTGACCGTTGTTTCATCAGTGTTCTTTGTTAGTCTTGTTCCTGGATCCATAGGTATTAAAGTTTCGTTGCAGTCTAGCATTCCAACTTCCTTTAGGATCTTGCTTGCGTAGGCGGATTGCTATATTGATATGTCACCTTTAGTTTGTGTGACTTCAATTCCTAAGTAGTAGGATAGTAATCCTAGGTCACTCATCTCGAACTTCTCTTCCATTTGAGCTTTGAACTTGTCTATTTCTTTCTTTGGTGTGCCAGTGATGATTAAATCATCCACATAGACTCCTACTAGAAGTAATGAGTCTTTTGACTTCTTCGTATAGACAGCTTGTTCCAAAGCGCATTTCTTGAAATCTAAGGACTTCAAGGTATTGCCTAACTTTATGTTCCATGCACGTGGTGCTTGTCTTAAACCGTATAGAGCTTTTATCAGTCTGTAGACTTTTCCATTTTCTTTTATAAATCCTTCGGGTTGTGTAACATACACTTCTTCTTTTAAGTCTCCATGCAAAAATGCAGATTTGACGTCTAGGTGATGTACTTCCCATTTGTTATTAGCAGCTATGGCTAATAGTAATCGGACTGTTTCCATTCGTGCTATAGGTGCAAAGACTTCTTCAAAATCTATGCCATGCTCTTGTATGTAGCCTTTTGCTACTAGTCTTGCTTTATGCTTGACTATATTTTCATTACCATCCTTCTTGGTCTTGAATACCCACTTTAAACCAATGGCTTTATGTCCTTTTGGTAGAGTGGTTAGTTTCCATGTATTGTTTCTATTAATGGAATCTAATTCGACCTTCATTGCTTCGATCCATTTTTGATCGTTTGATGCTTCTTTGTAATTCTTGGGTTCATCTTCAGCTAGTAATAAATGCTCGGGTAAAACTTCCTCGGTGTTTTCATATAAATCATTCAACGTTCTAAAACCTTGTAATGGTGTGTGATCAAAGTTTGGATGTAAATTCCGGGTTGTAGTTGAGTTACTTTGATTGGTTGAATGTCTTGAGGTAGTTGGTGAAATTTGAGTATTTATTCTTGATGAAATTGTAGATGGTGTGCGAAGTGTTTGTGATTGTGAGGGTGAGTCAGTTGTTGATGTTTCATATTCATGATCATCATTTGCAGGGATATCATAGTCTTCTTCATCTGGTTGGATTTTGTTTTCCTGATGTTCATTTGTGGCTTCAAGGTTTTCGACTTTGAAGTCAAACCATTCTGGTTCATCGTTGGTGTGTTCACTCAGGTAATCCTTCCAATCCCATGTTTCATCCTCTTTAAACTTCACATCTCTACTAACATATATCCTTTGTGTTGTTGGATCAAATAATCTATAAGCTTTCGATCATTGTTCGCTTCCTAAGTATACCATTTTGTTGCTTCTATCATCTAACTTTGTCAGATGTTGTGATGGTACCTTTGCATAAGCTATGCAGCCAAAAACTCTTAAAGTTTCTAAGTTTGGCTTTCTTTTCTTGATAGCTTCATATGGAGTGATGTCTTCTAAGGCTCTTATGGGAACGCTGTTTAGAATGTATATAGCGTGTCTAACAGCTTCAGCCCAAAAGGTTTGTGGCATGTTGGTTGCTTTCATCATGCATCTCGTTGTAGACATAATTGTCCTATTCTTTCGTTCAACTACTCCATTTTGTTGTGGTGAGTAAAGTGCGGTTAGTTGTCGTGCTATGCCATTTTCTTTGCAATATTTAGTGAATTCATTAGATGTGAATTCTCCTACACGATCAGTTCTCAACATTTTCAATGTTGTTCTTAGCTCCTTCTCTATTGTTTCTTTGTATTCCTTGAAAGTATCAAATGCTTGATCTTTCGTGTTTAGGAGATACGCCCACATATATCTTGAGTAATCATCTACTAACAAGAATATGTATTTCTTTCCAGATGGTGTTGGTGGTGTGATTGGTCCACATAAATCTCCATAAACTAAATCTAATGGTGATGCTGATCTAGTTATCGCTTTCTTGGGAAATGGCGCTCTGCTGTGTTTACCAACTAAACAAACATCACAAATTTGTGTTGTATGTTTAATGGCAGGTATTCCATGAACTAACTCCCTTTGAGTCATAGATTTTAACGATTCAAAGTTGAGGTGTCCTAATCGTGCGTGCCATAACCAAGTGTTGTCACTTAAGTTTGCTAATAAGCAAACGGGTGTGCCTATCTTCAAACTTGCTTTGTATAGACGGTTTCTTTGTCTTGTGACTTTTAAGAAGATTTTGTTGTCCATGTCATAAAGTCGTAATTCATCATCGTCCATTACAACTTTACAACCAATTTCGGTAAATTGTCCAAGGCTCAATAAGTTGTTTTTCAAACTAGGAATGTAGTAGACTTGAGATATGATTCTTTGTTTCTCGTCTTCACATTCTAATAGGATTGAACCTTTTCCTTTAATCTCTACATGAGATCCATCTCCGAATCTTACTTTTCCACTAACGTTCTCATTTAGTTCTTTAAAGTGTTCTCTTATCCCAGTCATATGGTTGCTAGCTCCATTGTCTAAATACCATTGACTATCAACACTTGTCTCTTTATATCCTACATCTTCTTCGTGTAGCGAGACCTTTTGATCTTCTAGCTTTGTTACATGTGGGTCTTCTAATATTGCCATTAATAAGGTAGGTTCTAAGTCCTCCTCGACAAGATTAGATTGCATACTAGTGTTTGGTTTTGCATAACACTTAGATGCATAATGACCAGTTTTATTGCACTTGTAACATTTAACTTTGCTAAAATCAATATTCTGTTTGTTGAAGTGATTGTGAGAATTTTCTCCATCCTTCTTCTCGTGGTTGTTTTTATCGTGGTTTCGCCATCCTTTGTATTTTCCACGTCCACGTCCTCTGAAGTTTTTACCTCTATTGTCATGTTGTGTGAACATCAGTTTATCTTGATTGTCCACTTGTTTTCCTTTCTTGAACTTAATCCTTTCTTAGTAGGTCTTAAGTCTTCCAATTGCTTCTTCCAGTGTCATTTCACTTAGATTGGAATATTGTTCTATAGATGCGACTATTTGCAAATACCTTTCGGGTACAACATTTAGTAATTTCTGAACTAAAGTGTCATCTTCTATTGTGTGTCATAGACTAGCGGCTTTGTTTACGAGTGTTGTGAGTTTTGTGGTGAAGGTGTCGATAGTTTCGTCTTCCTTCATATACAACATCTCAAAGTCAGATTTGAGTGTTCGTATTCTTGCTTGTTTAACTCTGTCTTCGCCAACGTGTCTAGTTTTCAAAGCATTCCAAATGTTCATCGCGGTTTTGTGCTTTGTTATTTGAAGTAATTGTTCTTCGGGTAAGGCTTGGTAAAGGAAAGCAATAGCGGTTTTATCCTTCTTCTTATTGGGTTGAGTAGTATCAGTCGGCTCAATTGTTTCCTATAAACCATTCGCTTCGAGAATGATTTGCATTCGAATTGCCCATAATGAGTAATTCGCGGGCTTTAGGATCGGGCATTGAAATTGGGGTGTACTATTCGCAATGTTAGTACTAGGTTCCTTTCCACTATCTTTCGTCATATCTTAAAATGATAATGACAATAAATCTCCAAAAGAATTTTAACACTAAGTGTGTTTATGAAAATTCTTAAAAAAAATGAGCTCTAATGTTTTAACTTCTTCTAATGGGTGTAAAACTTTCTAGGTATAGTTTTAAATTTTAAACTATCCTTGGAGATTATAAAAATTCAATCAGTGAACAACCTAAGGTTAATTACTCCTTATAAATTATTCCTAATCAGTATACTAAGCAGTGTAATCACTAGGTTAATATACTATCAAAAATGATAAGATTCTAGATTTAAAGTAACTTATCAAAAAAAAAATAATATATATCAACGATAATATATAAAGTAAAATAAAAGTGGTGTTTGTAATCTTTTTGGAACCTGGAGGGGTTGATGGTCTAACCCGATGCCCTATTAAATAAAATGTTCCTTTTCTCTTGTGGCCCTAAACTTGTACGCGTGTGCCTTATGTCTTTTGGCTTCTTATCTCTTTGAGATAAATAAAATAAGGGATACACTATTGGAACCCCCATGATGTCAAATCATAGGGGAATATTCCTTTTGTCCCCCACTTTTTGTAGTACAACACAGTTTTTGTCAGTTTCTGTTCCGTATTTCTGACAGTTTTAAGCGTTTGACTTATTAAACTTTATATTTACTGTTCCGCATTTACAGGTTTATAGTTTTTTGATATAAATAAAATTATAAAAATAAAAAAAAAATAAAAAAAAATAAAAAAATTTCAAAAATAATAGGGGGGTCAATCTAAAAAACTAGGGGGTTCAAAATAACCCAAACCCTTTAATAACGCGTCTCTTTCTTTTCCAGAGACAAGTCCTTTTGTCTCTCTTTCTTGGGAAGATGTCTGCCTCTTCTCCTCTCCAATAAATGATGGTCAACCGCCTGGTTTGGCTGTGTTTGACCGTTCTTAATACTTCTCCGGTGATGGGGTGTTCTTCGCGAACGCTGTTATCCCTCCAATTGAAACTAGGGTTTCGGTTGATTTGAGGGTTTTCTTTTCCGTGAGAGGTTTTATGATTGGAGTATTGCAAATGAATCGATTGGGTCTCAATTGATTCTTCTGGGCTTGATTCCTTATAAGAACAGGTGTGTTTGTTCTAATTCGAATCTCTCTTTATGCCCTAATTGATGACGCTCGTTTATTTTTGATTGAATCTAGAGGTGGCAATTTGTGCCCAAAATCAAAAGAATGGGATAAATGGGCAAGGTTTTAAAAGATTTGGGCACATTTGGGTCCCCTCCTTTTTTTGAAATGGGCATGTATTACCCATTTAGAAGTTAAATGGGCATAATGGGCACGTGTTTTTCTCGAACATTAGATTATTTTTAAAGAAAAACTTACATTTTATTTTTTAAATATAAATGAGGTGTTATATTCGATGAATTTATTTCGTCATTTTGGGTTTTTTTAAAAGCGATTCTTATAACATGAGCCCGTTTGGCCCGTGCCCGTTTAGCCCGTGCCCGTTTGGCCCATAGCCCGTTTGGCCCATAGCCCGTTTGACCCGTAGCCCGTGCCCGCCCGGCCCGCCCGTTTTGCCACCTCTAATTGAATCAAATGAAAACGATTTACTTTCGTTTTCTGATCCTAATGGATTGCGTAAAACTAAGATGTTTCGAAAAAAAAAAATTTGCGAGTTGTTTTTTCTTTGTTGCCGGGTTGTGAGTAATCACTTTGTGATTATACCCCCTGTTGCGACAAAGGTTTGAAACACAAAAGAAAATGACGTCTTGGATTCTTTTGTGTTCTTCGATTTGCAGAAAAAATTTCGAAACTGGTTTTGCCTTTTGTTTTTGATTCTGGAATAAACGGGTAAGAATGGTAAGTGATGATTTTGGTTAGAGAAACCAAACCGATCTGATACCAATTGTTGGCCTCAAATTATACGGATCTATGGTCTTAACGTAAACTCACAAGTATACCAAATAAGCAATGTATAAACGAAACAAAATAGTGTTTATATTAAACTTGTCATCATCTTTGTTCTTACAGAAATCTGTACAATATATAGAAACTGAAAAGGTATCTCTTGAACCATTGTGTCCGTTCATGAGAAATGGTAGTTATGGAATAACTGTCATGTAACTGTCTTTAACTGCTAAGTTGACTTTTCTCTTGGGTTGACTTTCGTTGACCGGGTCATATTGGTTGTGATGGGTGGGTCGATGGTGATTACCCAAAAGTATTCATATTCTAACACTTTAATAGAGTAAGATCAAGAGGTGAAAGGTGATGTAACTGGAAAGTGTAATACTGGAAAGCTTACTACCATACTGCTGATAAAGGGTGCATATGTGTTAACCAATGATGGTAAGCACTTATATAAATCAAAACCTTCCATGATTTTTCTGTATATAATAGGTATGCATAATTGTTTCCAAATGAATTGATGTTCAGTGGCTCATATCCTCATATAAGCCTAACAATTTTGAAATGTGATGTGGGCAGGATTGGATATGGGACCAAAGATGATATTCTTTTTCCGCGTCTTTGGAAATTTACCAAGGTTGTATCTCCATCTCATTTTCAGACTTGTCATTTGCACATATTGTTTTCCTTTCATACGATCTTCATGGCATTCTCGAGCATAGCACGCCGTTCAAAAAAAATGTTTGAGCATAGAATATGTGTCTTGAGTGATTAAAATGTGACTCATCTGTTTATCTGGTATTTGTAACAGTTTTGCATTTCTTCTTTCTAGGTATCCTGATGCACTTGAATCACGTGGTACGACGTCATTGTAGCTTCGTTTTCAGACTCAGATGCATCGTACATATATTTAGAGTCTAAGCACAACAATACTATCTGATTAGTACTATTTGATGTTAATTCGAATAGGATCGTATCACATGGATCCTTGTCTTCACTAAGGATAATGATTGTCCCTCTTGATGGTTATTTTTCTGTTGATGATCATGAAGATTGGTCTCAGACTGATTTTGATACCAAAGCTATATTTGCAAGATATGACAAAAGGCAGTTATGGTTATTGCTGAAATAAGTAGAATAACATAAAAACTTTAAATATTCTTTAAATGCTTATCTTATATTTGAAAGGGCAGTATAGAGGGTATGGTACGTATACAATGGGTTTGTGCTTGCCTTCCATGGCAGGGACTGTAAGCATGAACCAAGAAGCAAAAGTATGACAAAATAAGTGAAAAGAAGATGTTGACTACAATAGAGGTAGGTTTTAAGTTTATGCATGTTTAATGTGACTATGCAGTCATATGAAGTTTCATGGCACTAAATCTATCACAACAGGTGCTATGCAAATCATATCCATCAGAATTCACATCCTGCCAGGCTGTCCTTCAAACACCTTTATTGCAAAAATAGTAATAAAATCAGAGGTGTATTGCATTTAGTGAGACTTCAGGCTATTTACACATTGGACCTGATTTCCTATTTAGCAAAATTCTTTATTTGACATGTTTGACAGCAATAGATCCTTTTTTCGAGTCTGCTAATAGGTGTGCCTTTCTTCTTTCTTACAGTGGGACAAAATTCTCCATTTGATCCGTTAATGGTGATGCTAAAGACCGGTATTGATCTTATTTTATTAGTTAGTGAAATTTGTTCGGTTTCGTAACTGTATTGTGATTATATCATTGTTTATATACTGAGTACTTTTTAGCGACCAATAATAGTCCTAGAACAGATGAGCAATATGTTGGGGGAGATGACTTGGAGCCGGATCATAATGATAACATGCCTGCCATGTCCGAGATTTTGATCAAATCTTTTGACCAAGAACCTGTGCCAGAGTCTAATTTATCAACGAGCACAAAAACACCACCAACTCCTGCTACAAGTGGGGGAGGTGTTAAATCTGTGACCAATGAAGCTTTGGAACTTCACAGGTATACAAAAGACCAGCCTACCCTCATTTGGATGTTTATGTATTTCTCGAGAGAATTTTTTTACCCCTATCAGTTTGCATTTGCAGATGTGGATTTTCTAGATGGGGAAATGAAAGAGTTTATGATGGGCGAACACGTGAAAAGGTCGAGTCACTCGTGTTCATGGGCCCAACATTTTACCAAAAGTTGTTCCATATGTCTGAAAATAAAGTCAAATTTTGTAACATTGGCCCCATTCATCCTCTCACATGACAACCAATGGCAGACCACAAACGTTTTGTTGGGGTCAAGTTTGGAGAGATGGAGAGGGACTGCATCATATCCCATGGTTATACTGTTATGTCTTCGAATATGGTATAACAGGTTAGTTGGGATAAAGATCCTTTGGTCTATTGTTATCAGGTTTCACTATTCTAACAAATGTTTATTCCATTTGGTTTATTGTTATCAGGTTTCATTATTCTAACAAATGTTTATTCCATTTTTAGTAACCAATTAGAAGAGATGCTGAACCCATAGATGGGTCGTGATAATGCAGCATATGTGAAGGGTTGTATGTTTGAAGACCTGTGATGATGGGGTCTTGTCAACAAGTGAAATGGATTAACTGAATAAGATATGGTACAGTAGATCCATATTCTAAGTCGGAAACACGTTTATACATATGACATAAATTTTCGAAAATTAATCAATCTCAAATCTGCAGGTTCAATGGTAAGCTAGAAGTCAGAAGAACAAATTATGTACTCCGTATCATACAATTTGAAACTCAAATCTTTACAGAAGTAAGTGTAGCCTGCATTCTGAGCTATAAGCCTATAAGAGTCAAACATACACAAATTGAAGACATTGTGTGGCTTTCACAGTTGGGAGCACCTCGACTCTTATTTGCTACTACTATATAGCTAAAATATATTTGCTCATTTATCTTTAACATTTTATATCACTATAATATATTTGCTCATTTATTTTTAGAACAGAAAGCAGGTTGTGGTGTGCATTGATGACTAATGAGGTTTTATAGACGAAAGTACCTTTCAATGACTTTTAATGTGTTCTACCAAGTAAGATATAATACCAATTTTTAATTAACTAATTTGCGTGTTTTACCTACCGAGCTTATTGCATTTTGATTAATAGTCATCGACCGACGTTGCAACGTATATCTTTGCTGAGGAAGGGACCGAGGGGACCTAATCAGCTGTGAAGTTGCATCTGATGTTGAATTGACGCGTGAACTAGATTGATTGAGAACGAACTTCTGTTGTAGTACGTATTGCTGAATATAGATAGCAATGACGTTTTGGTTACTATTGATCTGAACATACATATGATTCTTTAGTTTTGGTAACGGTTGAATTGACACGTGATGAATATTCGATTCCTTTTCTTCTTTTAGTTTTCTATTATTAGTAGGTATGCTTCACACTTAATTATGATAGTTCAGTTTCATTCTAAATTCAGTTGCTATTTTCTTGTGACTTTTTGCATAAATGGCTTGGTTTTAATCTTGAAAGGGAAGCATTATGGTACATGTACAATGGGTTTGATTTCTTAACTATGCTATATTTTCATTTAGAGAAAGGTTGTCCGAAAACAGAAAAGCCATGGTAGTTAGTCGATATAACCATTTTCCTTTTGTTTTGGTATAAACCAGAATACCCACCAGATTCCTCCTCACAGATGAAGTCAATCCTGCTTTGCTCAATGTTACAATACGCAGTCACAACATACTGTAAGAACAGGTGACTGATGAGTGTCTAAATACTCATCATTTTTGTACCATTTAAACTGCAAAAACATCTGAAAACACTCAGAAATACATCAAAATGATAAAAATATCACAAATAAGTGTTTTATATGTTTTAAATGCAAAAATATCAAAATCTGGTGAAAAACGTATCAAATTTGCATAATTGGCAGTTTTAGTCCCCCAAGTTTCAAAAGTTGTCAAAAACAGTCCCTGGTAAATCTAAATAAAGAGAAATGTTATTCAAGGTCCCTGAAATATTCTAATTTGTCAAAAATGGTCCTTGAATAAATCTTTTGTAAAATGGCAGAAAAGGTCCCTGAACTTTCAAAATTGTCAAGTTTGGTCCCTAGAAAATTTGAAATTGTCAAAACTGGTCCTTGTACTTTTGAAGCTTGTCAATATTGGTCCTTGTATTAACTTTGAGAAAATTACAGGAATGGCCCCTCAAGTTTGAAGAATTACAAAACTAGTCCTAATAACAAGCCTTGTCAAAACCAATATTGGACCCCTGCCTTTTCCCTTTTGGACCCTCCCATTTTGAACCCCTGGTCAGTCAAAGAAAGTCAAATAAACAGAAAGGGCGCCCCCACTGTTCACTCTCTTCCACCTCCTGCTTCCCCACTTGTTTGCCTGCAACCCATCACCTCAGTCACCCTTTCTCCTTTTCTCCACTCCTCATCATCACTAGCCACCCACAATTAATGCCACCCCCCCCCTATCTACAAATACAGAACCCTACAAGTCAAATAGTGCTTTCCCGCCAAAATTGGTAAAACAGGAAAAACACTCAACACTCACCCATTGGTTGAATTGGGAGGTGGGATTTACTCAGAAGGCCACGTGGAAGGATTTTGAAGTATAAAAGAGGAAGAAGGAGCAGAGGAACTTTCACTTTTGGCCTTAAGCCATAGTCATGTAGTTTTTTTATCATGTCATTTACTGTTTTCTTTACATTAATGTCTTTTATTGCTTTCAGAGTTGTATTGAACCCTAAACAAGTTTAATAAAACTTTATTTACAGTTTTAATGGATTCCATCTTTAAATTTCATGTTCTTAGTTTAATGCCTTTAAATTTCAAAGTCATTTACCTACTGTTGTTAATTATGGTTGTTTGATGGACTCAATAGGCAATATAGGCTCCTGACAAAGCCTTAAAGCTTTTAGAAACCCAAAAACAGCTATGATCTTTTAAATTACAAAAATCAATGAAAAATCAAGAAAATACAAAAATCAGTTTGGAAGACAAAGGAAATTGGAGCTTGATACATCTTGTATGGTTCTGGGTTGTAGTGCTTCTTGGGAAGCTTTAGGATGTGTTACTTGGCCTTGGCCCTTAGTTCTCAACTGAATACAACTTGTAAGTCACCTTTACAATTTTTTGCAATTGACTGTTTCCCTTTAATATATGCTTTGATTCCATGTTTTCATGTTTATATGTTGTTTATTAGTCATAATGTATCATATTATTCTGCTGATATGTGTTGAAATTGGTTGTTACAAGTTTTAAAAGTGAAACTGTGAATATGGCATGAAATTGGTAACCATAGATATAGTCTGGTTTGACAGCTTGATTATGTTGAAAAAGTTCTATTTTGACACAATAGACACTCTGGAATGTTAATGAAATGCTTGTTCATTGATTTACTTTGAAAACTTTGATATGACAGTTTTTAAAGGGTTGTTTGGTTTAGATGATTGATCTGAGTTTGGTCTGTGTTATGCATTGTTCTGTTTAGATATATGCTTGATATCACCTTTATAGCTCAGTGATGGTTTCAACTAAGTGGTATAGCATGTGGAAAGTCAATTTGACACTTGATCCTCTCCACATGAGTACTGTGAGGTTGTCTTGACTCACAAACCTACATATCTGTTTACATATTGTTAATACTTGGTTATTTCATGTTCTTTTATCTTATTATAGTTTATTGAGTCATTAACTTCAGATCAAAGTTGATCAAAGTCAACTTTGATCATAAACTTAAAAAAGTCAAAATGTTGTTTTTCAGGTTTTTGAATGAATAGATAACTTTGTTACAGCTTTGTTATTTAGTTTCATGCTTAATCCTTTTAGGGTTTTATAGTTTTGTTGCTAGTATTGTTAAATGTATTCTTGTTAATTTTTGTATACCATGTTTAAGTGCTTAATTTTTAGCTTATTTGTGCCTAGTTATGCCCTGTGCACAAGTTTAGGAGTCAAATTCACAAGCTTGCAAAAGCTTGTGGATTTGACCTTAGCTTGTGTATTTGGCTTCTTTGTGTAGCCTTTGTGGTCTTTTATTTATCTGTATGATTATTTTTCAGTCTTTAGCTTATTTGCATAGCTTAATTTAACTCTTCATTTTGTCCCATTTACTCCTTCCACTGAAGCAAACAGTGGAAGTGGAGTTGGTTTCCATAGCTCATGAAAAGCTCCTTAATGAGCTGGAGCTTGTGACTCTTGGCTTTTCAAAAAGCCAAGCAGTCCATCTCAATGCCTTAATATAAGTTGAGCTATAATGAGCTTATTTGATAAGTCCTATAGAGTTTGTTGTTTGCCCATTCACAACAATGGACTGCTTATGCAGTCCATTTACACCATTTCCTTCAAGCTCTCATAAGCCCATTAGTGATCACTAGCCTGTGTGGATTGGCTTTTTAGGAAGCTTAGCAACCCAACTTTTTGATCATGTGCTTAATTTCCATGTTGCAGCTTATTAATAAGGGCTGCACAAGCTTTTTGTTTTGTCCCAAAACTCAGCATTCACTGACTCAGCTAGAGCTGAGCAGTGGTCTGGTACCATCTTCATAAGCCTCTCAAAAGCTCATCAGTGGGTCCCACTTGATGAGCTTTGGCTTTTTGGAAAGCCAACCAGCTCAGCTTGCTACCCCAATTCCTATTTTGCCCTTTTAAGCTTAAACTCTTAGCTTAATTTGTCATACAAAAGGTATGCATGTCTGTTTGGTACTGCAGTGTATTGGATAAGCTTATTAGCTTATTATTAGCTTATAGGTGAATGCCAGTGCACCAGCTTGTACATACTTGTCCATATAGCTTGTACACATATATTTTTCCCTTTCATTTCCTGTGGGGAGCTTATTACAGGCTTTAGAGGCCTCAATTCCATCCAAATCAAGCCAAAAGCTTGATTGTCTAAACCATAAGCTCACATGTTTCAAGTCCATTTTTCTTGTTCATACTTATCTATTGGACTTATGTACATCTTAGGTTAGCTTTTGTTTCTTGTGTATAGCTTATTTAGAGCTTATTACTAGCTTGAGCTCCAACAGTCAAGCCAAAAGCTTAACTGTTGGACTCATAAGCTTGTAATGTGCTTATTTTCAAGTTTGTAAAGCCTTGTTTTCAGTAACCATGTATATTATCAGTATTTATTTAGTTCCAGAAAAAGAAAAAAAAACCAAAAAGACCTTTTAAACCATAAGTGTTAGCTTCTATGTGGAAGCTTATGGCTTATTTAGCCAACTGTTGTGGAAATAAGTTTCCACAGAGCTTATTTCCATGTTTTGAAAAAGTTGGTTTTGTTAAAATTACTTATTTTTAGTTGTTAATAAGTTTTGCAAAAAGAAAAATAAAAAAAATAAAATGTTTTGCAAAAAGGGTGGAGGCAGGCTCGAACCTGAGACCTCCACCCCTTTAAGAGTGATAGCATGTGTACCTGGAACCATAAGCGCCCTTGGGTCTTTCTTGTCATAGCTTGCATAATCAAATATATAAGGGTGTTTGGCAGTTATGGTTATAAGCTCTTTTGAGCTTATTTCCAGCTTATTTTCCACAGTAACCCACAGCTTTCTTATTTTTCTTAGATTAAGAATAGATTATAGTATTTTCTGTAAAAAGTTGAGATTTTTCTTATTAGTTTTAATATTTTTAAACATTTAATTAGTGTTTTATAGTAATTAAATCATAATAAAAAATATAAAAGTCAAAAAAATATAAATCTTTTTCCTAAAATTTTCTTTTATCATATATTTTGTAAGAAAATTAGTTTTACACTCATAGGCCTTTTATTTCATAAAATTTACGTTTTAACTTGCGTTCCAGAGCAATTTTCGTACATAACGCTCGTTTTAGTTTTAAGTAACGTTTTTAGGTAATTTGAGTTTACGTTTTAGTTAAGATAGTTTATTTAAGTTATTTTATTTTATAAAATCAAATAAACGTTCATCGATCTGTAAAAATAGTGATAGCGTTTATTTAATAGATTTTAACTTTTTAATTTGCATTTAAGTCGCTAAGACATGCAAATCCCTACTATAGTTATAATCGTTTTTAGGTTTCTGATTGCACGTTTTTATTGACGTAGCTGTGACAGAGCTATTGCTATTCACATTCAGTGTTAGTCAATCAGATTCCTATTTTTGTACATTCTATATCATTTCAGCATTCACAAGTCATTGTATGTGGATTGTCACGCCTCACCAGGACATAAACGATCCAAGGAAATTTTTAATCCTTGGTAAACTTGCATTTCTCTCCCGGGCTGTCGCCCTTTTATCATCTGTTACGGTTGACCGTTCGCAAGCGGTTGGCTAGTGTGACGGAGAAATAAAAGATGGGTAGTTCGGGAGGAATCAAATTTTGGCGCCGCTGCCGGGGAGGCTGTGCTACGTATTATGACTTGTATTTTGTACTTTGTTGAAATACCAATCCTTGTATGTAAATTACATATACTTCATTTCATATAAACAATATAAAATACAAAAAGATTTTTGAAATCTATCTGTGCTTTGATTTGCATTTGACTGTCAATTTTCCTAATCTTGATATTCCTAGGTCTAAATTTTGGCTAAACACCATGTTTACACTAAAAAAGGATTTACTGTGCTTAGTATAATTCCTGGAATGTGATAGATTAGGTTTAAATCAGTTTCATGTATTGATAATCTCATTTAGGTTTCCCTTTTAGCCAATTTTTATTTTTCGTTTCTGTTTATATTATATCAAAAACCCAAAAATATTTTTCCTTTCTTTTTTATAAATCAAAAAAATCAAAAAGATTCTTCTAGCCTTTTCTGAGTTTCTTTCTAAAGATTCTTAGATTCATCCTAGTGATGATTATTCATAATTCTGTGAGTGGCAATCCCACTCCAATTTCTCACCAAATCCCTGAGTGGCAATCCCACTCCACTTCCCCATGAACAATTTAATTCGGGGACGAGTCAAGCTAGCGACTCGGTAATCAAAAACAGTAGCTAAACATGGGTTTTCACCCGTATGTACCACCCTAGTGTGGGGGAGATACCCCACATATTGTATATAGACCTAAAAAAATGAATGAAAATTGTAAATATTAAAAAAAAAAAAAGAGAATAATTGTTGTGTTTCCACACTTAGCCAGTAATGTTATCTTTTTACGTTCTAAGTTTCGGCATTACAGCCGGTACTTTGAATATTGAGGACAATATTCATTTCTAAGTGTGGGGGGGAAATTCTGGCGAATTTGATCATAAATGTACCCTTTTAGTCCCTTTTTCCCCCAAAATGGCCAAATTTAAAAAAAAAATTTTTTTAGTGGAAGTACTATGTACTAAACACAACAAATGGTAATCAGTCCACCATGTCTAACCCACATAAGGATTGGCTAATCCAGGAGCAAACGGCTCTTGGTAAAGATATCTCAAATCCGTTGACGGCTTACAATTTGCCCAAAATTGTATGGTATTCAGCTCACCATATCCTTAAAAGTGAAGAGTTGGCTAGCCCGCAAGTTTATGGCTTGTGGTAAAGGCAGTGGAAAAACCATAATTGGTAATCAGCTCACCAAAGATAATATTGATAATTTATCTAAGAGTTGGCTAGTCCAGAAGGGTACGGCTTCTGGTAAAGACAAATCAAATCCGTTGAAAGCTGGTGGTTTGCTCAAAATCACTTGGTTATCGGTGTACCAAGGTTCTTACTTGAACTGAAACATTTGGCTACTCCAGAAGTAATGGCTTTTGGTAAAGAGATTAAAATCCATTATGTTTTCTCAAATCATTGCTAGGGACTAGCAATATCTTAGTGTGGGGGATTGATGAGTGTCTAAATACTCATCATTTTTGTACCATTTAAACTGCAAAAACATCTGAAAACACTCAGAAATACATCAAAATGATAAAAATATCACAAATAAGTGTTTTATATGTTTTAAATGCAAAAATATCAAAATCTGGTGAAAAACGTATCAAATTTGCATAATTGGCAGTTTTAGTCCCCCAAGTTTCAAAAGTTGTCAAAAACAGTCCCTGGTAAATCTAAATAAAGAGAAATTTTATTCAAGGTCCCTGAAATATTCTAATTTGTCAAAAATGGTCCTTGAATAAATCTTTTGTAAAATGGCAGAAAAGGTCCCTGAACTTTCAAAATTGTCAAGTTTGGTCCCTAGAAAATTTGAAATTGTCAAAACTGGTCCTTGTACTTTTGAAGCTTGTCAATATTGGTCCTTGTATTAACTTTGAGAAAATTACAGGAATGGCCCCTCAAGTTTGAAGAATTACAAAACTAGTCCTAATAACAAGCCTTGTCAAAACCAATATTGGACCCCTGCCTTTTCCCTTTTGGACCCTCCCATTTTGAACCCCTGGTCAGTCAAAGAAAGTCAAATAAACAGAAAGGGCGCCCCCACTGTTCACTCTCTTCCACCTCCTGCTTCCCCACTTGTTTGCCTGCAACCCATCACCTCAGTCACCCTTTCTCCTTTTCTCCACTCCTCATCATCACTAGCCACCCACAATTAATGCCACCCCCCCCCTATCTACAAATACAGAACCCTACAAGTCAAATAGTGCTTTCCCGCCAAAATTGGTAAAACAGGAAAAACACTCAACACTCACCCATTGGTTGAATTGGGAGGTGGGATTTACTCAGAAGGCCACGTGGAAGGATTTTGAAGTATAAAAGAGGAAGAAGGAGCAGAGGAACTTTCACTTTTGGCCTTAAGCCATAGTCATGTAGTTTTTTTATCATGTCATTTACTGTTTTCTTTACATTAATGTCTTTTATTGCTTTCAGAGTTGTATTGAACCCTAAACAAGTTTAATAAAACTTTATTTACAGTTTTAATGGATTCCATCTTTAAATTTCATGTTCTTAGTTTAATGCCTTTAAATTTCAAAGTCATTTACCTACTGTTGTTAATTATGGTTGTTTGATGGACTCAATAGGCAATATAGGCTCCTGACAAAGCCTTAAAGCTTTTAGAAACCCAAAAACAGCTATGATCTTTTAAATTACAAAAATCAATGAAAAATCAAGAAAATACAAAAATCAGTTTGGAAGACAAAGGAAATTGGAGCTTGATACATCTTGTATGGTTCTGGGTTGTAGTGCTTCTTGGGAAGCTTTAGGATGTGTTACTTGGCCTTGGCCCTTAGTTCTCAACTGAATACAACTTGTAAGTCACCTTTACAATTTTTTGCAATTGACTGTTTCCCTTTAATATATGCTTTGATTCCATGTTTTCATGTTTATATGTTGTTTATTAGTCATAATGTATCATATTATTCTGCTGATATGTGTTGAAATTGGTTGTTACAAGTTTTAAAAGTGAAACTGTGAATATGGCATGAAATTGGTAACCATAGATATAGTCTGGTTTGACAGCTTGATTATGTTGAAAAAGTTCTATTTTGACACAATAGACACTCTGGAATGTTAATGAAATGCTTGTTCATTGATTTACTTTGAAAACTTTGATATGACAGTTTTTAAAGGGTTGTTTGGTTTAGATGATTGATCTGAGTTTGGTCTGTGTTATGCATTGTTCTGTTTAGATATATGCTTGATATCACCTTTATAGCTCAGTGATGGTTTCAACTAAGTGGTATAGCATGTGGAAAGTCAATTTGACACTTGATCCTCTCCACATGAGTACTGTGAGGTTGTCTTGACTCACAAACCTACATATCTGTTTACATATTGTTAATACTTGGTTATTTCATGTTCTTTTATCTTATTATAGTTTATTGAGTCATTAACTTCAGATCAAAGTTGATCAAAGTCAACTTTGATCATAAACTTAAAAAAGTCAAAATGTTGTTTTTCAGGTTTTTGAATGAATAGATAACTTTGTTACAGCTTTGTTATTTAGTTTCATGCTTAATCCTTTTAGGGTTTTATAGTTTTGTTGCTAGTATTGTTAAATGTATTCTTGTTAATTTTTGTATACCATGTTTAAGTGCTTAATTTTTAGCTTATTTGTGCCTAGTTATGCCCTGTGCACAAGTTTAGGAGTCAAATTCACAAGCTTGCAAAAGCTTGTGGATTTGACCTTAGCTTGTGTATTTGGCTTCTTTGTGTAGCCTTTGTGGTCTTTTATTTATGTGTATGATTATTTTTCAGTCTTTAGCTTATTTGCATAGCTTAATTTAACTCTTCATTTTGTCCCATTTACTCCTTCCACTGAAGCAAACAGTGGAAGTGGAGTTGGTTTCCATAGCTCATGAAAAGCTCCTTAATGAGCTGGAGCTTGTGACTCTTGGCTTTTCAAAAAGCCAAGCAGTCCATCTCAATGCCTTAATATAAGTTGAGCTATCATGAGCTTATTTGATAAGTCCTATAGAGTTTGTTGTTTGCCCATTCACAACAATGGACTGCTTATGCAGTCCATTTACACCATTTCCTTCAAGCTCTCATAAGCCCATTAGTGATCACTAGCCTGTGTGGATTGGCTTTTTAGGAAGCTTAGCAACCCAACTTTTTGATCATGTGCTTAATTTCCATGTTGCAGCTTATTAATAAGGGCTGCACAAGCTTTTTGTTTTGTCCCAAAACTCAGCATTCACTGACTCAGCTAGAGCTGAGCAGTGGTCTGGTACCATCTTCATAAGCCTCTCAAAAGCTCATCAGTGGGTCCCACTTGATGAGCTTTGGCTTTTTGGAAAGCCAACCAGCTCAGCTTGCTACCCCAATTCCTATTTTGCCCTTTTAAGCTTAAACTCTTAGCTTAATTTGTCATACAAAAGGTATGCATGTCTGTTTGGTACTGCAGTGTATTGGATAAGCTTATTAGCTTATTATTAGCTTATAGGTGAATGCCAGTGCACCAGCTTGTACATACTTGTCCATATAGCTTGTACACATATATTTTTCCCTTTCATTTCCTGTGGGGAGCTTATTACAGGCTTTAGAGGCCTCAATTCCATCCAAATCAAGCCAAAAGCTTGATTGTCTAAACCATAAGCTCACATGTTTCAAGTCCATTTTTCTTGTTCATACTTATCTATTGGACTTATGTACATCTTAGGTTAGCTTTTGTTTCTTGTGTATAGCTTATTTAGAGCTTATTACTAGCTTGAGCTCCAACAGTCAAGCCAAAAGCTTAACTGTTGGACTCATAAGCTTGTAATGTGCTTATTTTCAAGTTTGTAAAGCCTTGTTTTCAGTAACCATGTATATTATCAGTATTTATTTAGTTCCAGAAAAAGAAAAAAAAAACCAAAAAGACCTTTTAAACCATAAGTGTTAGCTTCTATGTAGAAGCTTATGGCTTATTTAGCCAACTGTTGTGGAAATAAGTTTCCACAGAGCTTATTTCCATGTTTTGAAAAAGTTGGTTTTGTTAAAATTACTTATTTTTAGTTGTTAATAAGTTTTGCAAAAAGAAAAATAAAAAAAATAAAATGTTTTGCAAAAAGGGTGGAGGCAGGCTCGAACCTGAGACCTCCACCCCTTTAAGAGTGATAGCATGTGTACCTGGAACCATAAGCGCCCTTGGGTCTTTCTTGTCATAGCTTGCATAATCAAATATATAAGGGTGTTTGGCAGTTATGGTTATAAGCTCTTTTGAGCTTATTTCCAGCTTATTTTCCACAGTAACCCACAGCTTTCTTATTTTTCTTAGATTAAGAATAGATTATAGTATTTTCTGTAAAAAGTTGAGATTTTTCTTATTAGTTTTAATATTTTTAAACATTTAATTAGTGTTTTATAGTAATTAAATCATAATAAAAAATATAAAAGTCAAAAAAATATAAATCTTTTTCCTAAAATTTTCTTTTATCATATATTTTGTAAGAAAATTAGTTTTACACTCATAGGCCTTTTATTTCATAAAATTTACGTTTTAACTTGCGCTCCAGCGCAATTTTCGTACATAACGCTCGTTTTAGTTTTAAGTAACGTTTTTAGGTAATTTGAGTTTACGTTTTAGTTAAGATAGTTTATTTAAGTTATTTTATTTTATAAAATCAAATAAACGTTCATCGATCTGTAAAAATAGTGATAGCGTTTATTTAATAGATTTTAACTTTTTAATTTGCATTTAAGTCGCTAAGACATGCAAATCCCTACTATAGTTATAATCGTTTTTAGGTTTCTGATTGCACGTTTTTATTGACGTAGCTGTGACAGAGCTATTGCTATTCACATTCAGTGTTAGTCAATCAGATTCCTATTTTTGTACATTCTATATCATTTCAGCATTCACAAGTCATTGTATGTGGATTGTCACGCCTCACCAGGACATAAACGATCCAAGGAAATTTTTAATCCTTGGTAAACTTGCATTTCTCTCCCGGGCTGTCGCCCTTTTATCATCTGTTACGGTTGACCGTTCGCAAGCGGTTGGCTAGTGTGACGGAGAAATAAAAGATGGGTAGTTCGGGAGGAATCAGTGACCACCTCTTGGCAACAAATTATAACAAGGATGATAGTTCAATTTGATAACCAAAAAAATAGTAAATTATTATAGTGGGTATGCTTCAAACTTAATTATGATAGTTTAGTTTCATTCTAAATTCAATTGCTATTTTCTTTTGACTTTTTGCATAAAGGGCTTGGTTTTAATGGTATTCTTGAAAGGGTAGTATAGAGGGTATGGTACGTGTATAATGGTTTTGGTTTCGTTTTGTTAAAAGCATGGATTAGAGGGCCTTTCAATTAGACGAGATTATTCTTAATGGCGGTGACCATGACCTTAAGTTTAGGGTTCAAATTTGATTCGACGGGTTACTCGGTGTTTGATTTCGTGTTAGGCCTATATGCATGTATGGTAGTTTTGTTTTCTGCTTTGATACTTTAATATGTTGTGGTGTTTAGCTTTTTCTGTATAGATTGTTAGTTATGCTTTCTGATATATTGTTACATACATAACTTAAAGAACATAAGTAGATAGTTTAGTTTGACAAGTATCTTTGATGTAGATTCAGGCTTGAATAGCTCGGAGACATTTATCATGCTACGCGTTATAAAGATAAAATATATGGAGATAGCTACTAATAATACAAAGGTTTAGAAAGTTCGATAAGATTGTAAGTTGAGTATTAGTCGAGATCACTTAAACTCAAACTTAGACTCGATATTGTTCAAGCTTGATCCTTTATTCTAATGAGCATTCATTAATCACTTGATACAAGCTCGAAGTCATTAGAACCATAAGATATCTATGTGGCATTTAGATTTCTACAGTTATTGATCAATAACTCTCATCGCATAACATGTCATTACGTTTTGGGTTTATCTAACGAGTGTCCTAATAGCAGTGATTAAAATGTATTTATTAATCAAAAACTTTCCTTATAAACCAAAAAATGTATTGAATGCACAATAAAAAAACATTCCTTATAAATCAAAATAGACAATCCTGCATAAGTTCACAGTAATTACTCGAGATACAAATTTACATAGTTTACCAAAGAGGTGTTGGATACAGATTTTTCGTCTGTAAAACTTAGAAAAAGAATTAACAGGTTTAACCAAAATTATATTTTCTTTTGATGAAAACACATAATCTACTTAAACACCTAATAAATATCTAAAAAAGTTTCCTCAAAACACAATCTCCCTTTGAATAAGCCTAATCTCTATCAAATAGGCATAGACAGTGACCATCTATTTGTTGAACATTTGGATTTGGGGACATACTTAATGTGTAAGGCCAATTTAATGCCAAAGAACAACAATCAACATCATTATCAATAGAGTAATGATAGATGGACCTAAAAAGTGATCTAAAAATAGACCTATTACACGTGGTATTATTCTGATAGCTGCAGACAAGGACTCACTTATTTTACAACCCGTCAGGATCCTGCCACATGTAATTAGGTCCACTTTTAGGTCACTTTATTAGGTCCATCTATCATTTCCCTCATCAATAATAGCATAATATCAATGGAGCATTAATGCAATAGTTGAAGCACTTGTGCTTGAGTCAATAGACCCAAGTTCAAGTCTCATCTTTGGCATTTGCTTTATATAGGTACCCACTTCCGTAAAACCTATGGGCACACTAGAGAGACTTTGTGAAATAAGAGCTCAGGGGTCCGAGTGTTGCCGGAGCTATTCTTTGTGGGGTGGATAATAACTGGTGCCAAAAGACACCCAAGATCAGGAAATTCCCGCCAATCTACACATTTTGTGGAATAATAGCATATAATATACGGAGCTAATCCAAATTCTCAGCTAAGTTTTATGTATTTTATATTCAATAAAAAGTCGTATGTTTAAATTTTATATAACATGCGCCGTCGAAAATAAACACATACATGTATTAAACTAATAACGTTGAAGAAATATATGTGTATGTAATCGATATTGAATCACCGGCTTTGTTAACTTAATAATTTATTTTTGTAACTTTTTGTTGCTCTTTTATTAAAGTTTAAAATTATTGTTTCAACCCATTTAGTCTATAGGAAAACAAAAATATTAAAGCTGATTTCTTAAAAAGACATGATCAGTTACAAAACATATATCAAAATAACTTTTTAAAATATTTCTGGTTTCTTGAGGTGGTTCCAACAAAGTACATATGAGCAAAAACTTTATGTTAAAGGTTATGAAATATTCCATATGAAAATGACAGTTCTCTAGCTTAGGCATATATAAGTTTTGAAAAACAACAAAATAACACAATTATTACATTGCTTATGAGGCCTGAGATTCCAAAGCTCTCTTCCGAGCAGCAGCTCTCTCTAATGCCTTTAGCCTGTTGGATTCTATACGGGCTTTCAGTTCTTCTGACATTTCGATACTATTGGCATCGGTTGTCTAAGGTGGAGGTTCTTTTGGTACAGATGTATCAGCAATAGTACCCTCATTATTCAATGACGGGGATGGTTCCTAGCAACAGAGAAAATTTGTTAGTTTTTGTGTGAATATATACCATACAGTATATCGACATTAGAGGCAGAATATTTGACATTTATTCACAATGGGTCAATATGGGTTATAGATATCTCAAAATAGCTAAAAAGGGAACATGGCTAACGGGTGAGGTGCCAAAAGTGTATAAAATATCTTAAATCATTTATTAAAAAGTTAACGTTATTATTGTTATGGGAATTGATACTCACACCACATTTTTTGATTAATGCACCACAATCTGTGAATTACAGTTTGTACCGTACAATACTGTAATGCATAATTTGTGGTGTATTAATTAAAAAATATGGTGTGAGTATCACTTCCCTATTGTTATTTTGTTGTTTATGTGATCATAACACAATCATTATTTACAAATAATAAACGTGAACGTGATTTCAGAACCCATTACGGGCCATTTTTGACCCTTGATAGAAAATGACTAGGTTCAAACCAAACATCCTTTGATCCGTTGCCAACTCATCATGCATCCTCTAATCAGAATTTGTACTCGAATGTCACACCCCTAAATTACATGTTTTGCAGCGGAATGAAATTCCTGGGGGATGACGATCATAGCATCAAAGTTACAGTTATATCGAACGACCTAAAGTGTCGTTTTGAAAATATCGTTTGATTCAGTAAAATAATCAGAGTTTACAAAACATAGGTCCCAATAGATTTCCAAGATACCAAAATAAGTTTGTTACAACCAAACGATAGTTAAGTGCAAAAATGTAGGTGAGACGCGTCGACACCGCGACTCTATGATAAGTCCACATGCATGCCATGAAGTGAATGCCTTAGATACCTGAGATAAAACATGCTAAAAGTGTCAACACAATGGTTGAGTGAGTTCATAGAGTTTGGTTAACAAGTAAAGCTTTTAAAGAGCGTTCATGCAACAAAGGCAAAGTTTTTGGTCATTTAGAATAGTCCACAAAGCAAAGGCATTGTAAATCCACTCAGTTCCAAGTTCCGCCCATACAAAACTTGCAACCTGTGTGTTCACAACCCACTGCCAAAATATGTCTAGTTTATGTTCAAGCAAACGTGGTCAAAGGAGTTCACAAAGCAAAGGCATTGTAAATCCACTCAGTTCCAAGTTCCGCCCATACAAAACTTACAACCTGTGTGTTCACAACCCATTGCACAAAATATAGCGTGTCAAATAGTCAAGTATACGTTGCCAGGACATATCACAATATAGTACCACGTATATAATAATGTATGCCAGGCAAAGCCCCTAGAATAAATAATATGCGTCCCGTAACATAGTGGACGAGAGGTTGGCCGACCTCTAATAGCGCTATCCATACTACCTACTAATAGGAGACTGACAATGCGAATGTACGAACGGTACATCATACAACTATTATATACCATTAAGAACACTCCGAACATGGGAGAATTTGAACTGCTCCGAACATGGGAGACTTTAGATTGAGAACGATCCGTAACATAGTGAGACATTCTGCTCCGGACCGGGGAGGCTTTAAGATTGCTCCGAACAAAGGAGACTTTATTGTGATGCTCCGAACATGGGAGACTTTATAGGGATGCTCCGAGCAAGGGAGACTTTATAGTGATGCTCCGAACATGGGAGACTTTATAGTGATGCTCCGATCATAGGAGACTTTAGGTCAAGGTCATAACACATCTGGTTCAATAAGTTCAAACAAGTCATAAGTTTGTATTTAAGTTCAAGAGTTCCGTTCAAAAGTTCGTAATTAAGTTCAAAGATTTAAGTCGAGTTCAAAAGTTCAGAACAGTCAAAGAGCTCGAATAATATCAAAAGGTTCAAGATAGTCGAAGCGTTCAAAATCACGTCAAACAAGTTTAAAATATATCAAAAAGGGGTCCTTTACAAGTTAAAAGAGTTCGACTATATGTCAAAAATTCAAATCAAGTCCAAAGTGTTCACTTATATATTAAAGGGTCCGAATCAATTTAAAAGAGCTCAAATATACATGTCGAAGGGTTCAAAATCAAGGAAAGTGATTCAAATAATAGCGTTCATAACATAGTGATCAATTTAGTTCAGGCATAATCTACTTACGCGCACATAGAGTGAAACAAAAGATATTTAAGTTCACATAGATATAAAGTAAAAGCAAGTAGTTGAGCATGTATCTCCCTCAAAGAGTTTATAAAATAATTAAACGAGTAAAAGTGGGGCTACGAACTCACCTGTTGCAATAGTTATGATGACAAAGTGGATGCACAGAAATGAGATGCAACAGTCTAACCGCGACCTATAATGAATGATATGCTCTAATGTAAGTCATGAAACAATGTCGTGCATGCAAACTCATATGATATCCATACCACTTGTACCTTTTGGAAAATAAAGTTTATCGTCGAAATATATGTTTATGACCTCTTGTCAAGTTACAAAACACTTTATCAGTATTTACGTCGAAATGATATCCTACGATAATCATTTAGTGGTTTATTATGAATCTATAACTTTTCGTCGTAAAATAATGTCATTTGACAATAGCGACTAAACGGCCTTGAAAAGCTAGTCGTAAAATGGTGCACATCGAGTGTTAGGAAACAAACTCAACGGTTTTGAGAAGCTTGTATCATTATCGCAAAGTTTTAGTATTTAAGTTTTTATCGTAGAGGTCTCGATCATGGAGAAAAACATAGGTAAAGTATGGTACTTGTGTCCAAAATATTGTTTAAGGGTGATTTCCGGCAAAGTTTGAGTGACTATATTTTATTCGTTACAACTCCGCTTGACAAACGGATGGACATTTTGGAAAATATGCTTGGCGAACTTACTTTTACTAGAAGACATCACTTTATAAAAAGTCCTACATTAATGTTAAAAACGTCCTCCAACATGGTGACTAGTTTTGCCGTAACACTTGTCTATTAGAAATAATATAGTTTTTCTTATATAATAAAGTTACGGCAACTTTGTGAAAACGTGTATAATTTAATCGTTACAAGTCCGTTTTCTACGTTTTATATGTCCTTAGCTTCGTATCAAAGTATACTAATATATTTTTGACAAGTCGACATAATTTATAACACCTAAGTTTCATTTTTGACTCGTAAATGGTGACATTTTCATGCTGAAATATCCAGAAAATTATAGTTTTCGTCGCCAACTTGAAAAATTCATAACTTCTTCGTCATAGCTCCGTTTTAATCCGTTCAAGCGGCCACATTTTCGTTTTAAAGTGTATTTTCTAAATATCTAGCCCAAAATATTATACCCACTGTCGGATTTTCCAGATTTTCGAAATAAGGACAGACCCTTTTGCAAACTTGTCGAAATGAGTTTTTCTCGCGCCAAACCTATTCTAACCCATTCAAAACAACTCCGAAGCTATTCTAATCCTACCATACACCTTCTTAGGGTGTCATGGGTTCCTAGACATCACCAAAAGTAATATATAACAAGGAGTAATTATAGGATGACTTATATATTCATAACTCTTAAAAATCAATGAAAAAGTGGTACAACATCATATGACTTGCATGTTTTTGCTCAAATATGATGAAATGAATATGAAATGAACATGAAAGATGAAAAATGGACATGAGATGCTTACAAGAATACTTGATGAGGTTTATGAGAACAAAGGATTTCCTAATCACCCTAGGTTTTTATTGCAAAACCTAAAGAAAGAGTGATACTAGAGTGTTAATTAACTTGACTTGAAAACTTTTGTGATCTTTCTTCTTGATCCTAGGGTGGCCGGTTATGGTGTATAGAGAGAAGAGAAATTGGTTTTTGATCTTTCACTTTGCAAAAATCAAGTTGTATGTGTGTTTGTGATATTTTAAATATAATACCTTATACTTGCAAGAGATATTTAGTAAACATAAGTGACTCACCCCCCCCCCCCCTTGGTCGACAAGTACATAAAAAAAAGACTTGTTGCATTTAGTATAATTAAGTGTATTAATGTAGAGTAAATGTGTAGTTAAGTTAAGAATTATTAGTAACTTGTATATATATTTAAGCATTTAGGGTAGCGTTAGCTAAAAATAAATTTTAACGGGTCAAACTAAAATATATTGAAGTCATAAAAATTATAAAAATACATTTCTTACAAAAATTGAGTGAAATAATAATTATCGGATTGAATTTACGAAAACCGTCGTAATTATATAAATATAACAATTTATTTACGAAATAAATTTAAAACACCGGGTAAACTCATAATATTATTTTTATGGTCTTAAAATGAGTATAAAAATTATATCAGGATAATTTTTGGAAGTATCGGATCAATTGTTCAAAATAATTAATTACGCGATAGCGTTTATTTAATAAGAAATAAACGTTTAATGAAAAATGCAAAACCATGCATAAATTGATATGAAATGATGAATATGGAGTTTGAGAAATGACCGAAAATTGAGAATTGTGACATCGAAACCCTGATCACTTAAATATGTACGAAAGTATCAGCAACAACAGAAACACAATAATACTTTATTCAAACCAAAGCCTCAATAGTTGGCATAGATTAAGCCAACAATAGTATCCAAAGTTATACAAGGTCAGGTTAATGTCAATGAGACAATAACCAGACAAATACAAAGAGTAAACAAGATCAGAACAATGATCAGATCATTTATGCTTTGTCTAAGAATGACCCCTGTAATAAGACTGCAATGAACATAACTGGAAAGCCATTAGCAATTGATAGAATGACATGTTTGCCACAGATTATGACCTCAATTTCTAACATTCCCCCTTAATCTGTTGGGCAAACATATCAAACAATATCAATTTTTCACACAAGAATTTATGCTGATAAACAGGAACGTTTTTTTTGTAAGAATGTCTGCAGTTTAGTTTGAAGAGCCAATCTTTTTGGGACTTATAACACCTCTTGCAATTTTTTCTCTGATGAAGTGAACATCAATTTCAAAATGTTTTGATCTTTCATGGAAAACAGGATTGACAGCAAGTTGCAAAGCAGATTTGTTATCACAAAAAAGATTAACAGGGAGGTTGATATCAACTTTTAGATCTTTTAAGATTTTTTGAATCCAAATAATTTCACAGGCAGCAGTAGATATTGATCTATACTCTACTTCTGTGGAAGATTTTGAAAGGGTGTTTTGTTTTTTACTTTTCCATGAGATCAAACAATCATCAAAGAAAACACAATAACATGTGACAGATTTTCTGGTTTTCTTGCATTTAGCCCAGTCTGCATCATTATACCCTTCAAGATGATTTTCAGAGTTAGTGAAATTATACCTTAGACCTTTTCCTGGAGCTCCTTTCAGATATCTCAGAACATTGAGGGCACATTCTAAATGAGATTTCAAGGGAGAATGCATATATTGTGCCAGACAATGGACTGAGTATGAGATGTCAGGTCTGGTATGGGTGAGATAAATAAGTTTCCCAAGTAACTTCTGATAACCAGTAATGTTAACAAGTAAGGGATCATCAGTAGTGGGTATGTATGGAAGAACATAGTTGGGTTCCATGGGAGTGGACATAGGTTTGCACCCAAGAAGTCCAAACTCTTTGAGGAGTTCAAGACAATATTTTCTTTGGGTGAGACATATGTCATTACCAGTTTTTAAAACCTCAATGCGAAGAAAATATTTTAAGTTTCCCAAGTATTTTATATGAAATTTAGATTTTAGAAATTCTTTGAATAGGTTTATCTCATCAATGCAGTTTCCAGTAAGGACAATGTCATCCACATAAACAAGCAGAGCAATAAACTTGTTATTCTCTGTTTTGGTGAACAAAGAATGATCATTGACAGATTGAACAAAGTTATTTTCTTTTATTACACTAACAAGTTTTTCATTCCATTTCCTGGGAGATTGTTTAAGGCCATACAGAGACTTGACAAGTTTACAGACTTTATTCTTATTGTTCTCATTACAGAACCCCTTAGGGATGGTCATATAGACATCCTCATCAAGGTCTCTATACAGAAAGGCATTGTTAACATCAAGTTGGAAAAGAGGCCATTTGTTTTTCACAGCTAAGGCAATAAGACATCTAACAGTAGACATTTTCACAACAGGAGAAAAAGTTTCATCATAGTCTATTCCTTCCCTTTGGTTATAACCTTTAGCAACTAATCTAGCCTTGTATCTATCAACTTCACCATTGGCTTTATATTTGATTTTAAAGATCCATTTGTAACCAATGGGAGTTCCATTAGGTGGAAGATCAGTTATATCCCAAGCATGATTTTCATTTAAGGCCTCAATTTCAGAGTTCAGAGCATCAACCCAATTACTGTCAAGAATAGCTTCTTCATAACAGGTAGGTTCAATACTTTTATTTAGACTAGAGGCAAAGCAATAATTATCTTTGTTAAGATTAGAGTAATTAACAACCTTTTCAACACCATATTTAACTTTCTCTTCAACAATAAAGTCATTAAGATTACTGGGCAGTTTAGAAACTCTGGTTGACCTTCTAGAAGTAGTGGCTGGCAAGCCTACTTCTTGTTCAGAATTCTGATTTGAATCAGAAGATGTATCAGCAGAATCAGAAGATGTATCCGCAGGATGTGATTCATAAGAAATTGCATTAATTTGATTAGCTGATTGTGTTTTTCAAAATGTTTTGCAGCCTCACAAGTACAGGGAGGTAAGCTAATCATACAATCAAATTGTTTCCACAAAGAGTTAAGGTTGTTGTAATAATCAGCAAGAGAAGACCCACTTTGACTAAGAGAGTTTATATTTTTATGCAAATTAAAAATAGCTGAACCATCAACTTTATCATACGTATCTTTAAGATCATTCCACATTTCATAAGCAGTTTTAGCATAGATAGCACCAGCAAATAATTCAGGACTGAGAGAGTTAAGAATCCAGGTGACAACAACAGAGTTACAGGTATCCCATTGATTAGCAAGAATAGGATTTGAGTCATCTCTTAAGCAAGTACCATCAATAAATCCTAACTTATTATGATTCCTTAAGGCAAAGGTCATGGCCATATTCCATATTTTATAATTTTATGTTCCAGTGAGTTTGATGGAAATAATAGGAGTACCATTAGTGTTGTTAGGGTGTAAATATAAAGCATCACCAAAAGATAAGCTTTTTTCAGTGGAAGAACCACCACCAGTATTATCATCACCAACAGCCATAATGCAAACAATAAGAAAGACAAATAACACAGAAAAATAACAACTAAAGCAGATAAACAGATAAGAGACAGTAAAAATAAGAACTTGAAATTAAGAAACAACAAGAACCAAGCCTGTGGACTGGGGTAAACCAGAGCAGGTATTCATACCACTCAGAGGTGGCAGATCAAGATGTTAGTCTACCCGTTTGCACCCACAAAGACTTAAGTACTGTTGTTTGAAGATGAGAGTAGACTTACAGAGTAATATGCAGCGAAAAGAACAAATCACAATTACCCTAGATTCACTTAGTCTAGGGCTAATTGTGAATAAGAGATAACCAGCGATTACGCCAATAGGAATAATCCCAAACCACCTTTTGAAACCCAGAATAACTTTTGATTGTTGCCGGAGAGATATCCCCAAGTTTCTACGAAGAAACCCTAGGATGGTGAATCAACCGTGATTATGAGCCTGAGGCTCTGATACCATGTACGAAAGTATCAGCAACAGCAGAAACACAATAATACTTTATTTAAACCAAAGCCTCAATAGTTGGCATAGATTAAGCCAACAATAGTATCCAAAGTTATACAAGGTCAGGTTAATGTCAATGAGACAATAACCAGACAAATACAAAGAGTAAACAAGATCAGACAAAAGAGAGAATGTAAGATAAAGACTGCACACAGTTGTGTGATAACCCTAGATTAGAAGAGGGTTTAAGTAAGTCAAAAAGATGCACATTGAACCCTTCAACTATTATAAGAGAAGCATCAGCAACAATGAACTTCTACACCCTTTAAATCATTTATGCTTTGTCCAAGAATGACCCTTGTAATAAGACTTCAATGAACATAACTGGAAAGCCATTAGCAATTGATAGAATGACATGTTTGCCACAGATTATGACATCAATTTCTAACAAAATCGAACCACCAGTATTCTGTTTATGTAAATGTTGACATTATTATGCAAACAGCAAAGCTACACTAGGCCGTGTTGTCTAGTCTTTTATATTATTGAAAGTATATTATAGACACCATATGCAATATGCATATGTTCAATAGGGTGGAAATTGGAATGATGCTTACTTCGGTAGTACTTTGGTAGATCTCGTCAAACAGATTATGCTGGAAACCATCTGTGTCATGATTTAGCAAAGTATCCTCCGGGTGATCATTTGGTTCTTCTAAGTTGATAGCATCTGCACATCGAAAAAAAAAATTTACATATCAAAGTTGATACTTTCATTGCTCATCTTTGATTTTGATAAGATAAAATAAAAAGGTAGCAGTTATAATAGAAGCTAGATGCTAAAAAAGATAGTAAAAAAAATCAAAAGTAATAATAATGTAGCACAATCATTTCTGTAATAATTTTGAAAACTTCTATAAAAGAAACAGCATGTGAGAGACTGGAGAAAAGCTGTGGCATGAGCCATATTACCAAAACATCCTTTTAATCAATTTCTAAATAGTAAAAAACTACCTCTAGAGTTCGCATATTATTGTGATACAGTAGTTATGCTGGAATTTTTGTGCTACTGTTTTTTATCCTTCCATTCTTATATACAAATATTGTAGATAAAATGTGAAGAAACGTATGCTTCATGTTCGTTAAATTTACACTAGATATCATTGTTGAACCTCTATTTTATGAGTTTTATAATAAGTTGTGAAAAGTCCTTGCTAATCAGTATCTTTCTTTTATGTGCTACTGTTAATAGTAATGATGTTTTGTAATCGAATGTTTCTTGAGATATGACCTATTATTAGTAGTAGCTACTGATATCGGCTTTCTTGGTTTCACAGTATTGAAGAAGGGGTCAAGTTGGATTGCCACTGGTTGAATTTGATGATGTCCGTTACCAAATTCAGGTTAGCCAATCAAAGTTTCTCCTAAAAATGAAAGAATATGGGAAATATAGTACGTAACTTGGAATGGTACATTATCTGTATAACTTCCCGATCCACCTCCAGAGAGTCCTTTCTCAAGTGGCCTTCCACTTGGAGCCATTGAAGCCGCTTTACATTTATAGGACCATGATGTGTGAACTTGCACGATATTAATGGTCACTTTATAGGTAGACATAGAGCATTTACTATCTACTTGAAGAACCTCGACAAGTACAAGGTATTCCACCCATTTCATTTAACTTTTAATTACTTTTTAGTATATATTTGTTCAACTGAATCCTAAAAATAAAAACTAAAAATCAAAATACTTACCTGCTTTTAGCCGTTTTATGGATTATGGTAACATCAATTATATATCTTAACTGTTTCATTTAACTTTTAATTACTTTTTAGTATATATTTGTTCTACTAAATCTTAAAAATAAAAACCACAAGTCATACCCGTCCATCGGACGGGTTTTGGCACTAGTATATATCTATACATTATATATAAGAGGAGGCATGCCACGCCATAATACCACTTGGCATCCCATAATGCCACGTCATTATTCCATGTCATCACAATTTGTCTACTAAGCAACAAATTAATCTATTAAAATTCGAATTAATTTTTTAAAAAAATGAAGCTCCTTAGGTTCGAACTTGAGGCGTTTTTAACAATATGAAACATGCCAACCATTAGAGCAACATAATTTTTTGATTACATTATGCAAAGCCAAATCTATAAACTTAAACAAAACAAATAAAAAACACTAATTAGAATTACCATCTATAGTTTATCATAATCTTTACAAGTTTATTAAAAAACCCTAATCTCCTAAAACATAATTCGGTACACGTTCTTCCTCCAAAAACCTCCATAACTGCAACCATCATCAGTCTCTTAAAAAAACCCTAAAGCAAAAGATTGCAGCAGTACACGAATACAAAAGTTAGGATACGTTTCGTTACAGATTATTTAACAGCCTTTCTTACTTCGTATTCAGTTTTTTATGCTAAACTAAATTGGTATCATTTGTTATTGATGTAAAGCTCAGTACATATGATAAATCATCTGTAAGAATATGTTAAAGGGTGTTTGAATATATAGCAGCTTCCACATGATACCATTCTTCTTTTTTGCACCTTCAGGTGAGCTTTCTCTATTCCAGAACATTTGATTGTACTTTTGTGTAATTTTGCCACACGGCATAGGCCTTGATAACAAAGGTATATGGTGTGATTTCCAATTCTAAGCTTTTTTTGTTCAGCTTCCTTATGTTTTCAGTTTTAGGTGTTGATGAGCGTTTAAAACCTATTTGTAAAACTCAGGAATGAGCAAAAATGTTCCAAACAATTCCTAAATTTTCTTATTAAAACAATTAAATTTGTAAAACTTGATGTTACCATTGTAATACGAAGTATGTATACTCATTGAATGACCTATTTTCCCGATGCTATCTATACAACATTTTAAAGGTATTGATATTCACCCATATACCATGTTTCCTTGTGTTACTATTAAGAGCCTATCCAAGGTTTTGGACTAACAATGAAAAAGTTAAATTACATATTTTTTTGTGAAGAGTATTAACTTCACGGCTCGGCTCAGTGGAAGTACACTATAGATTTTATCTCAAACATGTTGCGCAGTGACTAGCTACATCATTACAGAAATATGGGCACCTTAAAAGCCGTTAGGTCACTTTTACTTGACAAACTCATCAGGGGACCAAACATGAGCGAGCAGATTATAATTGGAACACCCAGTGTGGTATACTTATTGATTGTTTGTAAAAAGATTGACACATCGCATCTCAAAATGATGGCGATGGATGATGCTGACATCTCTACCATTCACAGGGTTGATATAGGAGTTGCATGTTGTATCGGGGTCAAATGGGATTGGGATTGATCCTTTTGCTGCAGAACTACCATATCACATTCTTCTCGAGGTATTGTTTTTTATTTTTATTTGTTTTATGTTGTTATTTTGAAATTTATATTATGGAGGTCGATTGGAATGTTTTGCGTTTCATCCTATGAATTTATTGCTTTTATCAATAGGATCACGAGTGAAGATGCTTATTAGAAAATACCTTTTTAATCTAAGATGATGAAAGTCGTTTTCTTTCGATTCGTAGTCTAAAATCAATCAAAACCGATATTAATTTAATAATCTAATAATACAATAATCTCCACATTAAACTTCAAATAGTAACTTTGCAAGTATTTCTCCAATATCATCCATGTTTTCATAATGCCAACAATATTCAATTAATTGTCACATACAAATTGAACATTAAATTTAGTAAACCAGCATGCATAGTTATTCTATAAATATAGGATAGCTCAGAAGGAGAGGATTAAAACACATAAAAAAAAGTCATGGTTCAACAGTTCAACTAGAAAGAAAAACAAAAGGAACATGGAGCAACATGCTATAAAGGAGGCCATTTAGGTAATTCAATGGTTTATAAAGCTTCACAAAATCCACAACTCTTTCAAAAGCAGCGTCCAAATTTGGAGTTTTTTAATTACAGTGTATCTAAACAAGGCTTGTTTTTTGTTGAAGCTTTATTTTCAAAATAAAAAGCTTGTAGATATGAAAAAGCTTTATATGATATTGTTCTAAAAATGTCTGACATACTTTCATATAGTAAAAGTACATTTGTATTCTATGATTTGTTTTTATGGTTATGGAGAGCTAATGTGAAAAATTAAATCATTGCCAAAAAAAACTATTTTCTTTGCAGCTACCTCAGCCGCTGCCGTATTTATTCATATATTTGTGACCTGGTTGTACTTGGGACTCAAGAGGCGTAAGCTTATGATTCTTCGAGAAAAATTCTTTAGGCAAAATGGTGGAATAATTTTGCTGCAACGAATATCTAACAATGGATGTTCTCATGGCCAAGCGAAAGTCTTCACTGCAGAGGAGCTTAAGCAGGCAACAAATAACTATGATAAAAGTAGGATTATTGGCAGGGGTGGATATGGCACAGTGCATAAAGGAGTTCTATTTGATAACCGAATAGTTGCCATAAAGAAGTCCAAATTATCATATCAGAGTGAATCCTAGATAGAACAATTTATTAATGAAGTAGTTATACTTTCGTAAATCAATCATAGAAATGTAGTGAAGCTGATTGGATGTTGCCTGGAAACTGAAGTCCCATTATTGTTCTATGAATTCATTCCAAATGGCACACTTTCTGATCACATCCGCAACGAAAGCAAGTCACTGGCTATTACTTGGGACATCCGACTCAGAATAGCAACAGAGACGGCTGGAGCACTTTCATATTTACACTCTGCAGCGTCTATCCCAATCATGCATCAAGATGTCAAGCCAATGAATATACTTTTGGATAATAGTTATATAGCAAAAGTAGCATATTTTGGAGCTTCCAGGCTAATTCCAATGGATCAGATTGAGTTGACCACAATAGTACAATGAACGCTAAGTTACTTGGATCCTGAATACACGCCCACAAGTCAACTAACTGATAAGAGAGATGTTTATAGATTCGGAGTAGTAATTGTACTGGAACTTTTTACTTGAAAGAAGGTTCTTAGCATTGATAGGCCTGAGAACGAAAGGAACCTAGCTATGCTTTTCTTGTCTTCATTAAAAAGAGGGGAGACTATTACAAGTTATTATTGCAGTTGAATGAAGTTCCTAACGAGATCATTCAAGTATCAAGGCTTGTAGAAAGATGTTTACGCCTTAACGGAGATGAAAGGCCAACCATGAAGGCAGTGGCGTTGAAGCTCGAAGGAATATTGACATCAATGGTACAAAAGCATCCATGGGTGCAAAGTACTTCACATGAAAAAGAAACGGAGTATTTGCTTAGAGAGCCGATGGAAGACTATGGATACACAGACAATGCCAACATGGGATCATCTACTTTTGATAGCATGAGTAATAACAGTGACTATGTGATATCAGTTCCACATGGGGTCCATGTGCTATCAAATACAAGTCTCGACACTCCATGGCCTAAGGTTAACAAGTGAATGTGACCAAAATTTTACAAAAGCACAATAGTAATGTTTAATTAGATGTGTTCATTAATATATGCTTGAATATTATCCACTCAGGCTCAATGTCAGGACCGATTAACATAAGATTTATGTGGTTTGGAGGCCTTGGTTGGTGAAAGAAGATGAAGATCTTCATCCTTTTTAGTGAGAGAAAGTTAGAGAGAGGGAGGAGAAAACACAAGGATTTATTAAGAAACACACACAATACAAATAACCTAATGATTCACCTCACCCCTCATGGAGAGTCATGAGGGGTATATATAGGCCCTAACTTTGCCACATAAACGATACTAGTCCCTAAGGGCAAAGTATACTACGCATCTAGTCCAATTCACGTAAGTGACGTTATCTTTAGAAAAAGCGAGGCTAACAATCTCCCTCCAAGATAGCGTCACACGTGAATGGTTACAATGAGACCTATAAATACAAAACAAAGTAAATTACAATAGTAATGAACAATGTTGACTTTCTTGAAGTGCAGAGTCTCTGTAGTCTAGATACTGAGGCAAACTTGAAGTTCTCCCTTCCGATGACCTCGGCAAATGATCTTCTTGTAGCTCTGAACTTCAACTGTAACGGTCTAGTTAGGTTATTACTCCCTCCTAACTAGTGAGCCTTTTTTCTTTCTTTGCTCCCTCCTGAACCGACAACACTCTTCCAACACGTCTTTAATCTTCAGACACGCAGCGGAGAAAGTAAACTCTTGAAGCACAATGGTTGTCGTTCTGGGAACATCAACATAACTCACTTAGTATTGCATCCAAGTTGGTAAAAAACCCCGATGTACACCACACTACTTCTCCTTCTTCAGTGTTAAGCAAAAATCCCTTCGTAATCCAATCACGGAAGATGAAATACCAACTTCTCCCTCCTGATGGTTGCGAGCTATCGGAATCATCATAATGTTGCGTACATGCCGTATTACCTTCTTGATGCAATATTTAACATCATAGCTTGATCAAAATTCCGTGAGAATATGTCGCATAAATACTCTCAATAAACTTCTCTCAAACCAACCTTTAAACGAACCTCCTTTGAATTCACCGGCTAATTGTAATGACCACATATGGAGATAGCCCAATACGAATAACTTGAAAAAGAAGTAAACATCCCAACTTGTGACTTGCTGCTTGTTCTAAATTTTTGAACAATCCACAACTGCATGTGACACTGAGCACAACAACGTAACTCCTTAAAGTGATGGTTACACACTGTGAGCACTACAGCGTAACTCCTTACCAGTTATAACCAGATTTTCAAATTTCAGAATGTGCTCCAACAAGTTATCTTGAGACATGCATCCAACCAACCATCGTCTCAAAAATAAAGAAGTCCACCCGTGAAATATTACTTCAATTCCGCATCAATAATACCGTACAAAAACTCCGTAGTCATTTTTTCACATCTCCGTTCAAGCCGTGAATTATGTATCCCTCCGTGAAATTTTACCATACCAAAATATACCAACTCGATTTTCCAATATTAAAAAATTGTGTCAAAAAAAATCTTTTGAAAAAGAAATTTCTTAAAACACAATCTCTTATAACTTAGTAACTGATTGCAAGCGACCTGCCGACCAGTCCAGTCCAACCATTTATGTTACAGCCCACATACGAGATTTAGGATGAGGCCCACTAAAGATCCATAATGTGTAATACTGCCCGGATGTATTATATCAACAAGTACTCCACTTTGTGACCTAAACCTAAATTCATTACACAAATATTCGCCTACCACTTTCTATCCCCTCACCAAACAGCTCTCCACATCAACCCATGTTAACTGCCTCCATCTGCATCATTATCAAACGTATCCCATCTCAGTTTTCATCATCACAACACCAACAAAACACACGATCAAACTCATAAACACCCTTCTTTCATGTAGCACGGATGAAGAACCCACGAAGAAGAGAGGATTGACTTCAAGATCTTGATATAAGGTCTCGGGTAGGTTAATTGTTTTGAGTATTTCGTTTGAGTTTAATCGAACCAACGAACCAAGGAAAGGGTTTTAACAAAAATGTTATGAATCGTTTCCTTTTTGTGTCGAAAATAATTGAAGTAACACTTCAAAAAATAGATCGATGATGATGTTGATTCAAATAAAAAATCTCTAGAAGATTAAAAAAATTTTTTTTTGAGTCGAACTGAGATTGTTTATTTTATTCATTTCGTTTGTGTTTGATATAAGGAGGACAGATGTAGTGTTATCAGGTAAATGAGGAGGATGGGAAATAGGTAGTGATGGATTTGGTTTGGATGCGATGTTAAGGTTTTGGTGCTAAAAGTTTTTCTGTCATTTCGCTTTAGTGTTGGTTTAACATGGACTGATGATGGTGTAACAACCTGAAGTCGAGTTGTAAATGGTATAATGGTATAAGTTGTGGTCATGGTCTGTTTTACGCGTAACCCTTTTTCCATTTCTGCTCATGAATTTCTTACGCGTAACTTCTTGCTTATGCGTAGGCATACGCGTAACATGCTTATGCGTAGCCCGTTCTTACGCGTAAGCCAAGGCTTATGCGTAAGAGCATATGCGTAACCTTTTCTACGCGTAACTTCACAGCTACGCGTAACTTTCACTGTAGATATTCCTTATGCGTAAGTTTAGGGTTTTGACCCTTTGACTTTTTTTCCGGCAAGATTTTCCGACTGATTTCTCCGTTCAGCTTCATGAAAGACCCAGAAAATGCATATGTAGACCCTTTTTGACCACTGAAAGTGAAGGTATGACCATTTTTGTTTCAAAGATAAAATGGTACAAAATAAGTCAAAAAATGATATATCACAAACTGTTTGGACAAAAGTGACCCAAGACAGATGTGTAGACAAGAAAGATTATGACTTTTTGACCAAGGATACACAAAATAATGTTTTAAAACTGTTTACCCACAGATTAAACGGAAAAAAAAATTTTCCGAGCATAAAAAAAATACCAAAAACAGTCTAAAACAAGTGTGAAAACCAACATAAATCAACAAACAACAACCTTGGCTCGTTATACCAATTGTCAGGACCGATTAACATAAGATTTATGTGGTTTGGAGGCCTTGGTTGGTGAAAGAAGATGAAGATCTTCATCCTTTTTAGTGAGAGAAAGTTAGAGAGAGGGAGGAGAAAACACAAGGATTTATTAAGAAACACACACAATACAAATAACCTAATGATTCACCTCACCCCTCATGGAGAGTCATGAGGGGTATATATAGGCCCTAACTTTGCCACATAAACGATACTAGTCCCTAAGGGCAAAGTATACTACGCATCTAGTCCAATTCACGTAAGTGACGTTATCTTTAGAAAAAGCGAGGCTAACAATCTCCCTCCAAGATAGCGTCACACGTGAATGGTTACAATGAGACCTATAAATACAAAACAAAGTAAATTACAATAGTAATGAACAATGTTGACTTTCTTGAAGTGCAGAGTCTCTGTAGTCTAGATACTGAGGCAAACTTGAAGTTCTCCCTTCCGATGACCTCGGCAAATGATCTTCTTGTAGCTCTGAACTTCAACTGTAACGGTCTAGTTAGGTTATTACTCCCTCCTAACTAGTGAGCCTTTTTTCTTTCTTTGCTCCCTCCTGAACCGACAACACTCTTCCAACACGTCTTTAATCTTCAGACACGCAGCGGAGAAAGTAAACTCTTGAAGCACAATGGTTGTCGTTCTGGGAACATCAACATAACTCACTTAGTATTGCATCCAAGTTGGTAAAAAACCCCGATGTACACCACACTACTTCTCCTTCTTCAGTCTTAAGCAAAAATCCCTTCGTAATCCAATCACGGAAGATGAAATACCAACTTCTCCCTCCTGATGGTTGCGAGCTATCGGAATCATCATAATGTTGCGTACATGCCGTATTACCTTCTTGATGCAATATTTAACATCATAGCTTGATCAAAATTCCGTGAGAATATGTCGCATAAATACTCTGCATTAGCTATAAAAGCAAGTGGGGAAGTGTTCTAAATGTGCTGATACGACGCTTTCATCAAAGCTAATTGGAGGAGAGAAAGACTTTTTGAAAAGATGGTCGTGGATGTTGTCATTGCCACTAGGAGTAATGATACATTGGACATGATTGGGATAAAGAAGGTAACATTCAAATTTAGATGGCCAATCTTTTACTAACACCGACCATTCTTATGTCAGTATAACTAAGCCACGACAGATATATTTTTCATAAGAAGAAATTTTTTTGGGTATTTATGGTGCAAGAATGTTACTGTTACTTGATCAACTGAGTGGCTAACGTCTGACTAATGATTGTGCGTGTACATCATCACGTTTGCATCTATCACTCTTGTCTCCTTGCAACTGTTGGTATTTGCTACTTCTTTCTAAGAGAACGTAATGACGTTTGTGTCGAGATCCATCGAGGTTTTGCATCTAAAAAATCACAAGAGTCTATTAGTGGAGAATGAGGCAGCTGATTATGTGAAGCACTACAAAGTATATCTAGGAGATGAGGAGCCAAAGATTAAATACATCAAGAGGATGTTGGAGCATGGTGATAAGGTACAACTGAAAATGATTTTGTTTAAAAATGGATGTTGCATGTGCTGATTACTAATGATACCTACTGTGTTGGCTTTGATGCTCCAAGGGTGAGCTTATCTTCCAACTCTTGGTTCATAATTTTTGTATTTTTTTATTGTAAAAACTGATTTTGACCTTCCATATATTAGGTCAATCTGGTTATTAACTATGACCTTCCGACAGTAGATGCTTCGAGAACAGTCACAGTGTGAGAGACATCAATCTTTACTCAGCTGGAGAGACCCCCGAGCTAAAGGGCTTTTTGTGATTTTCTGTTTGATTGCGGCTATTATTCTATATGTCACACCTCTTAAGATTGTTGTATTTTTGACTGCCTTATTTGTGTTAAGACCCCCGTTGTTTCGACGCAAGCTTAACTTCGGTCTGAATTTTATATATGGTAGCGAACTTTGTTTTCATGTAAACACTCAAATTTCAAATACTAATTTAGGCTCATTTATTTTTCTTCGTTCTTTAGGAACAAGCTGCACAAGATGAATTAAAAACGTTTGAAGAAGCTTCAACATCAGTTGGTAGCAGGAATATACAACAGATAAAGCAACCATTGAACCTCATATTCAGTACATTTAATCAGAAAATTATTGCGGATTTAGAAAAATAAAAGCTGCTGACTCGAGAGGTGAAGAAGATGGGAGTTAAGAGAGAAATAAAGGTGTATTTGTAGCTAATGTTTCGTCAAGCTTTCAAAATGGTTTAAAGATATCAAATGAGGTGAGCATGGAAAAGCAGACGAGAGGTGGGACAAGTGGCTACATTCGGGATTGTAAATATGATGCATGGGCAAGGAAAGGGGCTTTAGAGACTGGTGGGCGGAGTCAGGTGTTTCCTAGTAGAACAAGTCAAGTGACCAATAGGGTTATGAATCGGGCTCGGGGCTTTAAAGATACCAACCAATAGGGTTGTGAATCGAGATATGAGTCAGGTGTTCCTTAATAGTTACGTCTTCTTGTAAAGTTTCTATGGCCCACCTGTTGCAATGTATACACAACCACAAATTTACCGACTTTGTGCCGGTTCGACATTTAATTACTCTTTTTCTTGAATTCATGGTCATGGAGAAGACCCCTTTTGGAATGCCATTGGCCCTGGTGGGGGTAGCTTGAACCCTTTTGAGTTCAGACAAAAAAAAAACACGACAAACATGAAGCAAGTTATCGGCCGAATCAATGGTATTGCACCTTAGTTCCATAACAGGGGAGGTATATATTCATACAAGTCATTTTTACATTCCACTTTCATCTATTTAGTACTTTATATGCATTTATTTGAACCTGATTCTATGTATTTGATGGGTATTGAATTCAGGATGAGAATTCAGTGGATCCACCAACCATTGGAGTGGTACACTACTACATTTTTTCGCTCTAGCTTTTGTCTATTATATACCGTTAAAGGTCCAACATCATCTCCAAAACTGAAATGTATACATCTGTGTAGTTTGTCATTTACATATGATCATTAACAAACCGTTTTGAATGTGTATTCAAGATATATCTCAACCACTATGCAAGTGTGTTAGATTAATACCCTCATGGTGAAAGAAGAAAGGCTGGAAGAGACCCAAAAAGAAGTTCTATTGTTTTACTGTTTGAATTAGGGAGGTTTCGGTAATTTCTATATTGATTTTATTTAGTTTATTAATTTGCGAAAGCTTCTAATTGTGGTATATGACACCATCTGTGGCAAATGCTCCCTTGGGTTGAGGATAGAGCTGATACATAGCAAAGAATGGAGCATCACAAGCAGCAATTTAGTCGGCTCTTGCTTATGCATTTGGGATTGGTGGGATTTTATTCTGAAATTTTTTTATAGTAAAATTTGTGATTCGCCGTCAATTTGTTGTAATTTATATTTAAATGTTTGGATGGTGCAAGGGGAGTATATGAAGAATGTTGGGATTAGATTTTTCAGAAGTTGCTAACAACTGATGCAAACGAATAATAGGTGAACCAACTATCTTCATGTTACTAAAATTTCTATGTTTTAGATATTTCTTATTAGTTGTCATATTAATATTGACTTGTTTTTAATGTAGGAAAGTAGCGAAACTTTATCCAGATGGCGCATGTGAGGTAGGAACAAGAGTAGCGCTTTGAAAATTGGTGGGGCGAGGCAACGTAGGTCAGGGAACCTAAGTAGAGCCTTCTGAGCATGTTGACTGTTACCATCCTTGAACCTAACCGACAAAATCACTTGACCATTGTCAGTAGGAAATGGTATGCGTATTTACCTACCCAACTGATGCATATTTCTTTTTGTTAATGCTTAAGGTTAAACATTGTTATTGTTAATGATGTAAAGCATGCATTGATTGTCGAGATTCATGATAGTAAAATTTTGCTTCAACAAATATATTAATTGTCTGTTGCTTTATCATGTTATGAGTCGATTACTTAATTGATATTTTCTTTTTGTCATTGAAGGGGCTTCACAAAGTTCAGCCGTGCTGATTATATTCAGTGGAAGTCTGAGAACCGCATCATGCCTGATGGTGTTAACGCCAAGGTAATTCTTTCTCATTTTCAGGAAACGTAGGATGTCACTGTTGTAAGTTTGACTGTTATGTCCATGTTCAGTATAAAGTATCGTAAACGCCAAGTTAATTTATTCTCATTTTCAAGAAACGTAGGAAGTTTGTGAATGTGACTCTTCTGTGCATGTTTAATAGCCTATCGTTTAGTACCTAGCTAATTTGTATAGTTTAAATAGCCAGATATGGGAAGGTGAATTGTTTTTGATAAATGTTTAATTGCTAACTGCGTAGTAAACTGACAATATGCTTACAAAGAGTTATTTCTGCAGAGTTTTTAGTTAAATGATTTCCAGCTTTGGTTCCCAATTGAGAATCCCTACAAATCTCAAATTTAACAGACTATTATATCATGACTTGCACAAGCTGGTAGTGGATGGTTTATATTTTTAACACTTTTATTAAAGAAAATAGAAAAAATAACTTATGTTTTTTATGTCTTTACAAACACTGGATTTCACTGAAACTTTTATATTTCATTGTTAGCATTTGGCAATAATTTATGTTTGGCCTATTTGCTAATGAATAGATTAATATGAGCCATGTTTCATTTTTACGTTAAAATAGGTCAATATGATGCTTAGCTTACAAGTAAATGGGTCATACGGTTCGAAAGTTGCCTAAATTGTAATTTAATGCATAAAGTATACTAAATCATCAGTTTCTAATATAGATGTCTAACAAAAAAGTGATTTTACTAGCAAAAAAATCTTTTCACATTCTAAGCTGCAAGTGCAGTAAGTCTTACGATACTCGAAGGATAGGATCATCCAATGAATCATTGGAGAGACAGATTTAAACCCCAAAGACATATTGCCATAATCCAATTAGCTAGATAGGTTGATCGATAGATATATTCCCGCTCGATGGCACAAGTTTACTCGATAGCATCCTTTTTACCACTTTATTTTTCGTGCTTAAATTTTATGGAATTTGTTGATTAGTTTTATTTCATTTATATTAAATTGTAGGATAAAAAGTTTACATTTGTGTGCTTCGGTTCTATTTCTTAAAGTAGCACGTATATATAATGTTTCGAAATTGGTTTCGATTTTGCATCTCATTATAAGTCTACAAAGAACACAAGTCTTATATATTAGTTTAGCATAAGTTTTGATGATTTATAGAGTAATTGGACTTTGCTAAAGTCATGTCGCAAAAAAGAATCATGGTACTAATTATTTAGGATGTGTTTGGCATTGTGTTTTAGTTTTGGAAATCATGTTCTGTAATTGAAATGACTTCATTTGTTTCATAGAGCCCAAGATAAAGCTTGCATCCCAATTAATGATAATGTGCACCATTCTACCTACAATTCTTGGATTTTTAAGGGTTAAGGCCGGCGGTTTAATGCCTTTTTTTTCTACCTTAATGTCACTAAGGTAGAATATACTCCTTGGCATTTGCATCCTTTAGTATCTCTTAAAATCTTTTATACAATAAGGTAAATCACTGATTTCGAATCAAATTATCAAGTGCTAAAGTGAAGGATGAAGATAGAGTTTCGGTCTCTGGTAATGTTGGATTTTCTATTGTTGTTGTTTTAATTTAAATACGCATGTAATAAAGTTTTTAATACATATTTGAAGGTGTTTGTTTTTGTGTATTTAAAGATATACTAATAAAAAAAGTGAACTTATCATTTGCATTCAATTAGTTAATATTGATCTTAATATAAAAGATTATTTAGCCTATCTATGCTCTAATTTGCGTATTACTCATGTGACATCAAACTCCAATTAGGACACTATTTACATTATGTGTTAGTATTGTGATTTTAAGATTGAAATTAAAGAAAGTTGGTCAAAGAAAATTTGCATTCTTCATATGCAAGGTTCTTCATCACAATAGCCCCAGTAATTTCTTACTCGATCTTTGTTCCATTATTATTAATTGTGATATTTCACTTACAATTACTCCTTATTATTAAAAACAAATGGAATGTATGTGCTGGAAAAACATATCCGCTGCCAAAAAATCAAACGTTTCTTTTCTTTAATTATAGTTTCATAGTTATAAAGTTTAACATAATCCCATCTCACCAAACAACTTTTTTTTTAATGCTCATCTAATTCTATTCTTTTTTCTAATGCTCATCTAAACGACTTGTTGCGTACCACTTTGAAAATTTTTTCCCTCACATATTCGATAACCGTTTATCTCTTTTCTTTCTTAATGCATTCAATTAAAAATTTGATATGTTTATAGCTTATTTTTCGTTAACATAAGTTTTTTAATGATATTCATAAGGCTTGCTCACCCATCGGGAGGGCTATGCTTTGCTACTTTATTCTTGCATACCACTTTGATTTTTCTCTCATATTCGATAACCGTTTATTTCTTTTCGTTCTTAATGTATTTAATAAAAAAATTGGTATGTTTATAACTTATTTTTCGTTAACTTATTTTTTTCTGACAATACTCATAAGTCTAGCCCGCACATCGGGCAGTAATTGTTTATCTTCAACTATTTCCTTCTATATTATTTTCCGATAACTAATACCTTCCAACAATAGTTATAAGTCATGTTCGCCTTCCTTATATGTTATTTTCGGTTAACTAATACCCTCCAACGATATTATAAGTCATGGTTTAGAACAAAATGTTAGAAAGTAGTTACATCCTTTTAGCCGTTTTATGGATTATGGTAACATTAATTATAGTTCTTAACCGTTTAATTTAACTTTTAATAATTTTTCATTATATATTTGTTCAACTAAATCCTAAAAATAAAAATCACAAATCAAAGTACTTACCTGCTTTTAGTCGTTTAATGTATTATGGTAAAATCAATTATATATCTTAACCTTTTCATTTAAAATTTAATTACTTTTTAGTATATATTTGATCCAAAAATCGTGAAAATAAAAACCACAAGTCATACCCGTCCATCGGACGGGTTTTGACACTAGTATATATATATATATATATATATATATATATATATATATATATATATATATATATATATATATATATATATATATATATATATATATATATATATGTTATTTTTGTATAACTTTTATTGACAGTATACTAGTTTTCGAAGCCCGCCCAATGGGCGGGCATGACTTATCAATATGAGATAAAAATCATTTTGAAATAAACATTTTGAAATAAACATGAGATAAAAATCAATATGGAGTTATCAATATGAGATAAAAATCTAAAATATGAGATAAAAATCTAAAATCAAAACCACCACGAGCTGGAGTTATCAATATGAGATAAAAATCTAAAATATTAGTCTTGATAACATCTTAAATAAGCATTTTGAAATAAACAACTTCTCGCTTACATATCATAATCATAACACGCTTATATTATCCGAAAATGGGTAGATTAAAAAAAGAAGCAATTTTGATAACACAAAACTACTTTCAGGTCTCATGTTGACACTTAAGTGGTTGAAAGTTGTGTTGTAATGTGTTTGGCAGCACTGTTTTCGGGGAGGGGTTTGGGAGGTCAGTTTAGTCTCAAGCATACAACGCAATAACATACGAATGGATGAATTTACTTTGTGTTTTATCTCAAATGGGCCAAATCTGAAAACTTAGCTAAAAGAGAGACGGGTAGAACTGATCATCGGAAATCGAATTCTACAATCAAAATAACTGAAGCTTTACCTTCGATGTTATTACAATCACAGATTATTATGGCCCAGCCAATACTTCGGTCCCAGTTGGCTTTTCTTTCTTCTTTTGATGCTTCATTTTGTGTCTGATGAGTGTCTAAATACTCATCATTTTTGTACTATCTAGACTGCAAAATCATCTGAAAACACTCAAAAATGCTTTAAAATGATAAATATATCACAAATCAGTGTTTTATGTGTTTTAAATGCAAAATTATCAAAATCAGATGAAAAACGTATCAAATTTGCAAAATTGGCAGTTTTAGTCCCCCAAGTTTCAAAAGTTGTCAAAAACAGTCCCTGGTAAATCAAAATAGAGAAAAATATCATTTAAGGTCCATGGGACTCAAAAGTTGTCAAATCAAACCCTTGGAATGTAAAATTTGCAAAATTACAACTTTGGTCCCTCAAGTTTGAAAAATGTCAAAAATGGTCCTTGGAAATTGGAAATTGTCAAGTCTGGTCCTTATACTTTTGGAACTTGTCAATTTCAGCCCCTGAAACATCTTTGATGAATTGGCAGAACTGGTCCCTGGAATTTCAGAAGTTACACATATGGTCCTTGTGTTTTAAACCTTTGCAAACCCTTGGCCTTGTCACTAACCAAATGGACCCCTATCATTACCCCTTTGGACCCCTGTCAAATAAGATTTTGAACCCCCTTCCATTATTAGCCACCTTGGTCAAATAACCAGTCAACTCTCCCCTTGGTCAAACCCCACAAAACGCGCCAAAATGTCTCCTTCTCCACCTACTTCACCCCTGCACACTCCAAACCATCCCCCTAGCTCATTTCTTGTTCCCTCCTCCTCCACCACAATCCAAAGTGCATTTAATGCACCCCCCTCCTCACACTCAACCCACAACTGCTTAATATCTGTTTCCCGCCAAAATGAAATAAAAGGCCAAGAGCCATCCAATGGCTCCAATCATAGCTGGGAACTGTTCATAAAGTAGAGAGAAGGTGTCTTGGAGCATAAATAAGAGAAGAGAGAGGCTAGAAAAGAGTAGTTAGTTTTTAGTTTTTCTTTAAATGTCGTTTTTTAAAATTAATGTTTTAGTTTAAAGTAAATGATGTAATATCAGTTTCTATGTATTGGATTTAAGCTACTTAAGTGTTTGTAATCAAGTTTCAGTCTTAATTTAAAGTTTCATTTGAGTTTCATGTATTGCAGTCCACTGTTGAAAAATTGAGTTTTCAAATCTGGTGTTAAAGCCTCTAATAGCTTATTTAAAGTTCACATCAGTTAACTTAAGCTTATTAAAGTCTTTGATAAGCTTTGGAAGAAGTTTCAAGTAATTTCCATCCATGGTCAACAAAAGTCAACTTTGCTTCAAAACTGGGAAAGGTGATGATTAAAGCAGTTGCAGAGGTGTATTTGGGTTAGATTTAGTTAGGTTAGAGTAGGACTTGGGTTTGGTTCTATCCTGCATAAGCTGGACTCATGTAAGTGAGAATCTCAATTTTAGTTTTCTAGCCATTTTGCATTTTTATGCCTGTCTTGTTTCTGTGGTCCCAATTAGTGTAAACTTGCTTATATAGTTCTATTTAAGTTATGCAAACTCAGTTTAATCAGTTAAACCAGTTGGATTAACATTTAGCTCAGTTTTGTTTTTAATTCTATATTTTAAGGGGTGTTTGGAATTGCTGCATCCTCTGTCCTTCAGGTCATTGCAATGGTAGTCTTTTGTTGGTTCAAGTTTGATTAGCTCATAGGTGCTCATATTAGTCTTAACTTGGTGCTTGCAAGCAGTAAAAGTCAAAACTCCCATAAATCTGTCCAACTTGCTTAACTGTTGGATTTTTGAACATTCAAAATCTTGTTTTATGTTTAAAGTACTTAGATATAGCTTGCATTAACCTTGTTTCATCATATTACATCATATTCTATCCATAAATCAAGAGCAAAGTTCATTATAGTCAACATTCCATTTCTGTCTCAAAAAGTCAAAATGCAAAATCTGTTTTGAGCCATTCTAGTAGGAATTTTAACGAGCTCATCTTTGGGCCAAATTCAGTGTTTCTTGTCGTTTTAAAATATTCCCCTGGTCTATTTTCTCATGCCCATTTTAGGATATTTTTGCAATTTTTTCTATAAGCTCAAAAGAGCTTGAGAATGAGAGCTTAAGTGCCCTGTGCAGGGCACTGTTGCCTGCACAGGGCTTGTTCAGATTTTGTAGCTCTTGTATAGAGCTCATCATAGCACCCCTAGGTCTCCATTTTGGTTTAGAGGTTCTTAGCCAGGTCTACTATTAGTTCCAATTTGTGGTTTGCAGTTTTAGCTTATTTTGGAGCTTATGCATAAGCTCAAAGTAGGCACCTCAGATTCTGTTTTAGTTTAAAGCTCAACACATCAAATCTGTTCAACTTGCATAATCAGTGGTTGTAGCTTGTTGATCTTTGTTGCATTTTAGTTCTATTAGCAGCTTATAGCTTGTGTATCAGTTGGGTAGCCTTTGGATTCCATTTGCTTGTTTAAGTGCTTATTTCAATAAGCACTTACACATCAGTTTCAATATCTTGCACATAAGCACCTGTTTTTCCATTTTTCTTATATTCCTAATATTATTTTAGACTTTTCCTGAAATTTTCAGATTTTTCCAAGCTTGTTTGCTATTTTTCTTAATTTAAATCACTTTTTAGCACTTTTTAATTAGCTTTAAATACAATTAATTAAGAAAAAGTTCAAAAAAATAGTTTTTCATTTTTCTTAAGTTTAGATAAATATAAAAAGCCAAAAAAGTATTTTTCCATATTTTTCTTAGTTAAATTTGTATTTTTAAATAATTTAATTAGTTTTAAATAGTTTTAAATTAGTAATAAATACATAAAAAGTCTAAAAAATATATTTTCAGTTTTAAAATAAGTTTTATCATATTTTAGATTTTTCTAAGTTATAATTTCATTTTTCTAGGTTAATTTTGTATTTTCTTATATTTTAGTGCATTTTAAATACTTAATAAATAGTTTTTAATTAATAATAATTAGATAAATAGTTATAAAAATAATTTTCCTTTTCTATATATTTTCTTTTATCATTAGGATTGTAAAAATGTATTTTTCATATTTTTAGGATTTATATTGTATAAGTTTCACTTTTTATTTTGTACGTTTACGTTATTTTTATTTAAACGTACGTTTTAGGTTTTAAACGTTCATCACTTTAAATATTGTGATAGCGTTTATTTAATATCTTTTATCTTTTTAATTTTCTTAATTTGCATTTAAGCTGTTATTTATTTTATAACTTTTTCAGTAGTTTAATATTCGATCCAAATCCTTTCCGATCACTATCCTTAGTGATCAATCTATCGTCTGATCAAGTGTTTTCACACCATTGAGTCTCCGTGGGACTTAACGACCCGGGAATTCATTGTATTCTCTGAGCTTCATTGTATTTGTGTCTGAACTGTTTTAAGCCTGTTACGGCTGGTCATTCACAAGTGGCCAGTTTGTGTGATTAGACTTGACTGTAGTTCAGCACGGATCAAATTTTGGCGCCGCTGCCGGGGAGGCTTTAGCGTGTGTTATCATTTTTCAGATCCATTCTTGCACATAACCCACCTTTTGTAAAAAGTTTTTTGTAAAGTTTTCAAAAATCCAAAAGTTCATTAACACTTTTCCTAAAGTGTTATCAACACCAAAAATATTTTCATTCTTTGTTTTTATAGCCTGTTTTTCAAAAATCCAAAAATATCCATCTTTACCCTCTCGCATCTTTTGATTCTACATTTCTTTATCCTCAAACCTGTTTAATTCTCCATTCCTTATCCTCTATAACCGTTTAATTCTTCATCTCTTATCCCTCTTATCTGTTTAATTCTTCATGTCATGGTTTTCGACATGTTCCTGGTGTGGAGGTCCATTTAACGGTGGAAATTGTCGGCGATGTACCAATGTGGGTTTCGGAGACAAGTTTGTCGGTAATCCCGATCCCATTTCAAATGAAACACCCGATTTTTCCTACCTACCTCCACAGCCCCAATACGAATCCTACTCATGCGAGTTTTGTGGGAATGATTCTCATTACGGTTTTGATTGTCCATCACGGGTCCCGCTTGTCTATGAGCCGGAACCGTGTTACAATCAGAACTTTGGTGAAAGTTATTTTCCCAATTATCTCTGTTGTGAGAATTGCGGGGGTCCTCATGAGACTTTTGAATGTCAACCGATGAATCAAAATTTTCAAAATTCCAATTCTCCCGGTTTTGACAATTTCCAACCCCCACAGTATTCCATCAGTCATCAGACTTCTGAGCCTTCACATCATTTCAATGATTACGAGGAGTGTAATCTTCCTCAAAGTTCTGAAGAAATACGCATTCGAAAGAAACTGCAAATGAAAAGAATGGTGTGTAAGCTTCAGCAGATGAATATAAGAATCAGATATGATGACGATGATGATGAGGATAGTATTCAATTGAAGGAATACTATGATTACGACGAGGAGAGTGTTATTCCTTTGAAAGATATCATTTCTCAACTCCCTCAGTCTATTGCTATCACACCTATCTTACCTATTATTGCTTCCAAAGACTCTCTCATAATGGAGGATGATCATCTCAGCACTATTTCGGAAACGGAATCATCAAGTGTTGAGGATCTTGTCCCAATCCCAAGTGAGTCTGAGGATATATCCGATAGTGATTGTGATTTGCCTTTTTGTGATTCTCTTGACATTTCTGAGGTTACTTCCGGGATTTTCTCAAATCCTCTTTTTGAATTTAATAATGACTATACTTTTGAGAAAGTAAATCCTCTTTTCAATGAAATGTCTGAAGCCGATACAGAGACCATCACGGAAGTGGTGGAAATTGCTAGCTCTCAGAGCACACCACTTGTCCCACCTCTGTATTCTATCTTATCTCTTCCATCATGTGATGATGATTCTATCCTCACTGATGAGATTCATGATCCAAAAATCATGAATTCTCCTTCTGATAATGAGGAATTAGTCATGATCATCATCATGATTCTCCTTCTTTTCTTCACATACGGTGTGACTTCTCCATGTCTTAACTCCTTCGGGAGTGAAGACATTATCTTTGACCCCGGCATTTTCATGTACCATCTGTGAGCCGGGTCTGTCTCTTTCTCTCTATATCTCGTCGGTGTGGAACTTTCACGTGCTTCAATGTTTATCCAAACATCTTGAATGAAAGTCCGATGGAGATTGTTTCTTCCACTCAGTTTCCCCATGAACCAATGAATTCGGGGTCGAGTCAAGCTAGCGACTCGGGAACCAAAAACAGTAGCACACACCATATGGGTTTTCACCCATATTTCTGACTTCTCACCCCTTTCTACCACCTAAGTGTGGGGGTGATGCCCCACATGTTATATATATAAGTTTTATGAAAAAAAAAAAAAAAAAAAAACAAAACAAAAACAAAAAAAAACAAACTTTCTAAATAATGGCCGTAGTATTTCCCTTTTACGTTCTTTGTTTCGGCATAACCGCCGGTACTTTGAATATTGAGGGCAATATTCATTTCTAAGTGTGGGGGGGAATTCTCACGAATTTCATATATTATCTACCCAATTCCCCCGTTTTTGGCCAAAATTTTTTTTTTGGAGTAAGTGTTCTACACTTACTCATCTTGGTTATCAGTCCGCCATGTCTGTAAGACAAAAGGATTGGCTAATCCAGGAGCAAACGGCTCTTGGTAAAGATATATCAAATCCGTTTATATGGCTTGCAATTTGCCCAAAATTGTATGGTTCTCAGCTCACCATATCCTAAAAAGTGAAGAGTTGGCTAGCCCGCAAGGTTATGGCTTGTGGTAAAGGCAGTGGAAAATCCATAATTGGTAATCAGCTCACCAAAGATAATTCTGATAATTTATCTAAGAGTTGGCTAGTCCAGAAGGGTACGGCTTCTGGTAAAGACAAAATCAAATCCGTTGAAAGCTGGTGGTTTGCTCAAAATCACATGGTTATCGGTGTACCATGGTTCTTACTTGAACTGAAACATTTGGCTACTCCAGAAGTGATGGCTTTTGGTAAAGAGTTTTTAAAATCCATTAAAGCTTCAAAACATTGCTAGGGACTAGCAATATCTTAGTGTGGGGGATTGATGAGTGTCTAAATACTCATCATTTTTGTACTATCTAGACTGCAAAATCATCTGAAAACACTCAAAAATGCTTTAAAATGATAAATATATCACAAATCAGTGTTTTATGTGTTTTAAATGCAAAATTATCAAAATCAGATGAAAAACGTATCAAATTTGCAAAATTGACAGTTTTAGTCCCCCAAGTTTCAAAAGTTGTCAAAAACAGTCCCTGATAAATCAAAATAGAGAAAAATATCATTTAAGGTCCATGGGACTCAAAAGTTGTCAAAGCAAACCCTTGGAATGTAAAATTTTCAAAATTACAACTTTGGTCCCTCAAGTTTGAAAAATGTCAAAAATGGTCCTTGGAAATTGGAAATTGTCAAGTCTGGTCCTTATACTTTTGGAACTTGTCAATTTCAGCCCCTGAAACATCTTTGATGAATTGGCAGAACTGGTCCCTGGAATTTCAGAAGTTACATATATGGTCCTTGTGTTTTAAACCTTTGCAAACCCTTGGCCTTGTCACTAACCAAATGGACCCCTATCATTACCCCTTTGGACCCCTGTCAAATAAGATTTTGAACCCCCTTCCATTATTAGCCACCTTGGTCAAATAACCAGTCAACTCTCCCCTTGGTCAAACCCCACAAAACGCGCCAAAATGTCTCCTTCTCCACCTGCTTCACCCCTGCACACTCCAAACCATCCCCCCAGCTCATTTCTTGTTCCCTCCTCCTCCACCACAATCCAAAGTGCATTTAATGCACCCTCCTCCTCACACTCAACCCACAACTGCTTAATATCTGTTTCCCGCCAAAATGAAATAAAAGGCCAAGAGCCATCCAATGGCTCCAATCATAGCTGGGAACTGTTCATAAAGTAGAGAGAAGGTGTCTTGGAGCATAAATAAGAGAAGAGAGAGGCTAGAAAAGAGTAGTTAGTTTTTAGTTTTTCTTTAAATGTCGTTTTTTAAAATTAATGTTTTAGTTTAAAGTAAATGATGTAATATCAGTTTCTATGTATTGGATTTAAGCTACTTAAGTGTTTGTAATCAAGTTTCAGTCTTAATTTAAAGTTTCATTTGAGTTTCATGTATTGCAGTCCACTGTTGAAAAATTGAGTTTTCAAATCTGGTGTTAAAGCCTCTAATAGCTTATTTAAAGTTCACATCAGTTAACTTAAGCTTATTAAAGTCTTTGATAAGCTTTGGAAGAAGTTTCAAGTAATTTCCATCCATGGTCAACAAAAGTCAACTTTGCTTCAAAACTGGGAAAGGTGATTATTAAAGCAGTTGCAGAGGTGTATTTGGGTTAGATTTAGTTAGGTTAGAGTAGGACTTGGGTTTGGTTCTATCCTGCATAAGCTGGACTCATGTAAGTGAGAATCTCAATTTTAGTTTTCTAGCCATTTTGCATTTTTATGCCTGTCTTGTTTCTGTGGTCCCAATTAGTGTAAACTTGCTTATATAGTTCTATTTAAGTTATGCAAACTCAGTTTAATCAGTTAAACCAGTTGGATTAACATTTAGCTCAGTTTTGTTTTTAATTCTATATTTTAAGGGGTGTTTGGAATTGCTGCATCCTCTGTCCTTCAGGTCATTGCAATGGTAGTCTTTTGTTGGTTCAAGTTTGATTAGCTCATAGGTGCTCATATTAGTCTTAACTTGGTGCTTGCAAGCAGTAAAAGTCAAAACTCCCATAAATCTGTCCAACTTGCTTAACTGTTGGATTTTTGAACATTCAAAATCTTGTTTTATGTTTAAAGTACTTAGATATAGCTTGCATTAACCTTGTTTCATCATATTACATCATATTCTATCCATAAATCAAGAGCAAAGTTCATTATAGTCAACATTCCATTTCTGTCTCAAAAAGTCAAAATGCAAAATCTGTTTTGAGCCATTCTAGTAGGAATTTTAACGAGCTCATCTTTGGGCCAAATTCAGTGTTTCTTGTCGTTTTAAAATATTCCCCTGGTCTATTTTCTCATGCCCATTTTAGGATATTTTTGCAATTTTTTCTATAAGCTCAAAAGAGCTTGAGAATGAGAGCTTAAGTGCCCTGTGCAGGGCACTGTTGCCTGCACAGGGCTTGTTCAGATTTTGTAGCTCTTGTATAGAGCTCATCATAGCACCCCTAGGTCTCCATTTTGGTTTAGAGGTTCTTAGCCAGGTCTACTATTAGTTCCAATTTGTGGTTTGCAGTTTTAGCTTATTTTGGAGCTTATGCATAAGCTCAAAGTAGGCACCTCAGATTCTGTTTTAGTTTAAAGCTCAACACATCAAATCTGTTCAACTTGCATAATCAGTGGTTGTAGCTTGTTGATCTTTGTTGCATTTTAGTTCTATTAGCAGCTTATAGCTTGTGTATCAGTTGGGTAGCCTTTGGATTCCATTTGCTTGTTTAAGTGCTTATTTCAATAAGCACTTACACATCAGTTTCAATATCTTGCACATAAGCACCTGTTTTTCCATTTTTCTTATATTCCTAATATTATTTTAGACTTTTCCTGAAATTTTCAGATTTTTCCAAGCTTGTTTGCTATTTTTCTTAATTTAAATCACTTTTTAGCACTTTTTAATTAGCTTTAAATACAATTAATTAAGAAAAAGTTCAAAAAAATAGTTTTTCATTTTTCTTAAGTTTAGATAAATATAAAAAGCCAAAAAAGTATTTTTCCATATTTTTCTTAGTTAAATTTGTATTTTTAAATAATTTAATTAGTTTTAAATAGTTTTAAATTAGTAATAAATACATAAAAAGTCTAAAAAATATATTTTCAGTTTTAAAATAAGTTTTATCATATTTTAGATTTTTCTAAGTTATAATTTCATTTTTCTAGGTTAATTTTGTATTTTCTTATATTTTAGTGCATTTTAAATACTTAATAAATAGTTTTTAATTAATAATAATTAGATAAATAGTTATAAAAATAATTTTCCTTTTCTATATATTTTCTTTTATCATTAGGATTATAAAAATGTATTTTTCATATTTTTAGGATTTATATTGTATAAGTTTCACTTTTTATTTTGTACGTTTACGTTATTTTTATTTAAACGTACGTTTTAGGTTTTAAACGTTCATCACTTTAAATATAGTGATAGCGTTTATTTAATATCTTTTATCTTTTTAATTTTCTTAATTTGCATTTAAGCTGTTATTTATTTTATAACTTTTTCAGTAGTTTAATATTCGATCCAAATCCTTTCCGATCACTATCCTTAGTGATCAATCTATCGTCTGATCAAGTGTTTTCACACCATTGAGTCTCCGTGGGACTTAACGACCCGGGAATTCATTGTATTCTCTGATCTTCATTGTATTTGTGTCTGAACTGTTTTAAGCCTGTTACGGCTGGTCATTCACAAGTGGCCAGTTTGTGTGATTAGACTTGACTGTAGTTCAGCACGGATCAGTGTCACAGGTTTGTTTGGAACCAATACATGTGTCATATATGTTTCTATCTTCGAAGTTCTTTCTTTCCTCAACCTCTAACTGCAATAAAAAGCATTTAGCCATCATATGTGGTCACGACAAAGAAGTTTGTGTATTTCTCGTTTTCAAAAAATAAAAAGCAACTACATACTTTTGATAAGCAAATTAAAAAAAAAATTGCTGATATGTACAGGTGCAATCAATCCTCATAAGTCTTTAAAAAGTAGCAACATGAAAAGTGTGCATCCTAACACCAATCTTATTAAAACATACAAATAATTAGACTCTTCGCTCGTATAATACAACTACTCAAACAGATTGACCATGCTTAATTACTGATACACATTTGAGTTTTGACAATCTGATGTTATATTCAACATAAGTTTTTATTAGCTAAGTCTCATTTTTGATATAAATTCCCTACATTTATTCACGTAAATTATATAATCAACATCAATTACAATATGTGATGTTGTATATCCCCAAACTCTTAATGATTTTAAACTGATGTGTTTTATGCCAAATAGCTTTGATATCTTAATGGCCATGACATTGTTGAAATGATCTTCTTGAGTAGTCTTATTTTACCTTGTCTTATTTTAGCATGGGCTGTAGGATCAAGCCCACTCAACAATCTACGTGCATACTGAATACCCGCAAGCTATTGGATCTTTTCAACGGTTTGATCTATTTTCTTTTTACAATATTACCAAAAACATTCAAGTCTCACAAGAAATCATGTTGATTGGTCTAAAGAATGTGATTAAGATACTAAAACAGATCATCAAACTATTGTTAAATGGTGTGGTAATATATACAATTACCTTGATTTTTCTTCCAAAGTTCCTCTTTGTTTTCTTATTCCTGTATCTTGAGAGCTTTTGCATACGGTCTTCATTGGTGCACTCACTAATAAGCGGTGGCTGTCCAAGGGGATAATGAATGAGGCTTGAGTTAGCATCGTCAAGGGTCTGTCATAAAAGAAGGTATCAATGAATATTCTGCTACTCATATATGGCCACGAAACGTATCAGCACACACACACGCGCATGTAAAGGATCTAGTCTAGTTGCATAAATAAAGGCATGCACATGAATGTATCAATACATCAAAATCCATTCCCAGCTTTAAGCAAATAACGAATTGTATACGAATTTAAGCTTATAACGATAGATCGGTTAATCTAAATTACATCTTTTGCTTGTTTTTATACTAATTCTTCGAAATCGGCTAATAGCACAACCTACCAATCATGTTCGTAAATTTTTTTAGTTAGGAGAGGTTTTATTTGAGTAAAGAAATGCCTTGTATGTATCTTGTAAGTTAATTTATGTCATTTTGATTTATTTTTGTTGACAGATGTGTTGTTGCCGAGAAGCTGTTGAGATCTTCATTATGGATGAAGTTGCGATTTATTTAGTAGTTTTAGGTTTCTTATGTCATTCTTATTTGAAGATTTAGACTTGTACTCTTTTGTTTGAAATAGTATGAGTACATAAAATTGTTAAAGTTATTGTACTTCCACTCATATCAATGAAATTGATTTTTTTTCTATGTCTTAAGGCTAAATTAGTAATCAGTTTGTATTAGAAAGATACAAAGTGCTATTGTGACGTGTATTTAATGTCTACAAAAGGCTAATGGTGCTGTTATACCAAAAGTGTTACAACCTTCATTGTTGTGATTGAGAATAGGTGATTTCCGTAATCTGAAAGAACGGAAAAATGGAAAAGGCTCCTACTACTGGCCCATCTCCCAAGTAGACTCGACAACAAAGTTAGCTCCAGCGGCACCCCATGGGATCTCATCTGGGTTCCTAAATAGAATATAAATAAATTATTATATAAATTTCTTTACATGATATATTATTTTAACAGGTATTTCTAAGAGATGTTACCTTTTGCCAAAAACAGTGACAGGCTTCTCACCAAAGAGAAGGGTCTTCTCGTCATTGACCTTGAGTTCATTGTTCTTCCATTCTCCATGAACACTGTCGTACTTGAACATGTATGTCTGAATGTATGATAACACCAGTGGCTTGATGCGAAAAATGAAAATTAAGCAGTATCTTTAGCCGAACTTGAATCAATTAAATTATGATACCTCTAATAAGAAGGGATCCACACGCTATTGCTGCCCCAGAATGACCCTGCACATATGTAAAAAGGACAAGTTTCATGTCAACTCAAGATAGAATAGCTAGATAGTAATTAGTTGTGTGTATAAACCAAAGATAATCGCAACATACCTGGGCTAAATACGATGGTACTACTTGGATAGATGCTGCTAAAATCTTGGTAAAAGATAATATAAGCTTAGGAGAGAATGAATGGAATAATAATTGTGGGGTTTTTCTAATATGATCTGTGGATATTGGAGGTGCAGAATTAAGGAGAACAGCCTTCAAAATCAAAAAAGAGGCATTTCGTAATATGTTACCTGGTGCATTCATGTTTTGCTCACATCGAATTTTTGTGACTGTGAAGACATTCCAGAGATGAGCTCGTGATCACCTATTATGCTTCCATCAGCCACATTGTCTGGTGATCTAATATTTTTGCATATAAGAAGCGGTAACAAAAGAATTAGAATTTGTTGACAACAATATTGAAATTATTAAACCGGCTGAAAACATGTTGAGTGAGCGTCTTAGCCTGAAAGAGTCTATATCAATAGAGATTATGTGTGTAAAGTCTTTTGGATTCACAAACTCAGTCAACCCAAATCTCTTTGTTGTTATAATGAAAATATCTATTATTAATTTTTAGCTTACACATATACTTAATAAATCTTTTAATTTGTGTTACAACTTACCAAGTTTAAACCGTCAACACCAATGATCCTTGATGCACCAGCAATTCGTGCGCCTTCAGATAACAAATAATTACTACGTAACTATTAGCATCATAAATATTAATTATGTTACATTTTTACAGAGTCACCTCCATGTGAGCCATTCTTAGCCTTATGAGGCTGAAGTTTTTAACACACGCGACGTCATTGAACCGCTACTTTGGGTTAGATGGCCACCATGTTTCCGTCTTCTGGTTGCCCACACGAAATCTCCATTTGAAGCTGTAGTTTGTGTAGGGAGTGCACAAATGCCATCAGATTGAGAAATTTCTGTAAGTTGTACAAACGCCGACACTGAATTATATAGCATTTAAAAATTGTTATGATCCAAATAAATGCCACTAATACGAATACCTTGCTATATCCATAGCAAACTTCAGAGCTTTTATTGGCTTTTGTGCACCTTTCCTCTTTAAAAATAGACAAAGATCACCCTGCAAAATTCAAAATCGATATGGATATAAAAGAACCGTGAATAATATCTAGGTTTCTGAGTTCTGGGCACCTCAAAGAAGATGCGTATAAATATAACATTAAACTTGAAGGTAAAAGGATATGGATTATGCAGAGAAAATAGACCTTTGGAAAATATTCTATCACTGCACGATCATCATTGGTTTACTTTGAATTACAGCGCCCAGAATCTGAACCACATTTGGATGCCGTATCTCCTGAAGCAATTCAAGTTCATCCCTAAAAGCTCTCCTGTTTAAACCCGGTGAATTAGAAAAGCAGACACCATATTATAAGGGAAAAAAACATAAAAATATTGTTGGTAATTGAAAAACCCACACTTCATCTTTATTGGTAATAAGCTCGTCTCCAAGCTTTTTAACAGCAACTTTAGTTCCACGCCATGACGCTATGGTGAAGGTACCCTGCAAAGTTTACACAAACATTAGTAAAAAGACCCTTTGCCCACAAAAACATTAATCAAAAGAAGTTGTTCTTTTTTTTTAGCAAAATAAAAGAAGTTGTTCAATAGGGCGGATTCTAATATCAACCAGGAAAAGTTAATTATGGATGACTTACCTTAGTAATGTCAGCGCTCCTTGTAAAATAAAGTTCTGTAGCAGCAATTTCATATACCGGTAGTTCACACGCATTTTTTACACGGATAGGAGCCTTCTTAGAAAATAATCATTATAAAAGAAGCCATTAGAGTAACCCCCGAAAGTAAATTTAATGACCAACAATATATGTGATAAATGGCTTCATGTTTCCACATTTTAGGAATGAAAAATCCATTATGTACATGTGACGTGGCTTACAGAGAGACTGAATTTAATAACCAACAAAGCAAACTGAATTTAATAACCAACAAAGCAACAATTCTTTGTTTATCTAACGCTAATATCAACCAAGAAAAGTTAATTATGGATGACTTACCTTAGTAATGTCAGCGCTCCCTGTAAACTCAAGTTCTGTAGCAGCAATTTCATATTCTGGTACTTCACGCACACTTTTTACAGGCATAGGAGCCATCTAAGAACATACAAACCATAGCTTAAAAAAAATTCCAAATCAACTATAGAATTAAAAGTCACGATCATTAGAGAAGATGATTGAGGAAAAGATAATATTAGGGTTTAGATACATTATCAAAGCTCCAAGAACAGCAAAACCTGCACAAAAACACATTAAAAATCGTTAAAACCCTAGTGATGGAGTTTTCTTCTTGGAGAGAGATTTGATGATTAGGGTTTTTCTTTGTGAAAAAAAATATACGTATGTTTTTTTTAATAATGGTTTTGGATTATATTTTTTGTAGATAAATACATTCCTAATCAAAATGGTCAATGATTGGTTGTACAGATTTATAAATTTGGTTTTCCAAGTTATAATCAAAAAATTGTGTTGGTTTAGTGGTAATCATGTTTATTTGTAGACTAACAGACCCAGGTTCGAATCCAGCTGCATGCATGATTTTTTGAAGAATAAAAAAAAATCCAAAAATTCTAATAAATGAAAAAAACGAAATTTTTATAAATAAAAAAAAATCCGAAAATTCTAATAAATGAAAAAAAAAATATATTGCTTAGGTGGCATGTTATTGCTTAGTTGGACCAATAATGCTTATGTGGCTTGAAAAATGATTATGTGGCATTGAGGTGGCATTGAGGTGGCATTGACATGGCATTGAGGTGGCATTAATTCCAAATGCCTCCTGTTATATATAATATAGATATATATATATATATATATATATATATATATATATAACATGAGGCATTTGACATTAATGCCACCTCAATGCCATGTCAATGCCACCTCAATGCCACATAATCATTTGTTTCGGATTTTTAATAATTTTTTTTTGTAAATTCGGATTTTTAATAAATATTTTTGAAAATTATTTATAAAAAAGGGGCCTTGCAAGGTTTGAACCTTGGTCATTTGGATAAATAACTTGTGTGTTTACCACTTAGGCAACAAGTTATTTTGATAATTATGTTGCATATTATAATCTATAAATGCCTATAATTATATTGGAATCCTATACTAAATACAATTTATCTACAAAAATTATATTTAGTAATTATCTTTTTTAAAATTATTATACATATATCTTTTCCTTAAATATATATTTTTTCTTAATTAATTCATTATATATTTTTTTACAGAACCCTAATATCATTAGGTTATTTTTTTTTCAAAACTCTAATATCATTGTTTACAGGTTCCAAACAATACATTATAGTTTATGTTTATGTTCACAAACAGTATGTTCATGTTTATGTTTACAGTTGTTTATGTTTACCTGTTGTTCATGTGTATTTTTACTTGCTGTCGTTACTTAATTTTGTATATAGTATATGAATGTCTTCTCTTCCGGATGTCATGTTAATTATCTGTTTAAGTGACAAAAACAGGTTATGGACAAGTACAATTTTCTTCTCCAAACCCTAATTTAATCTTTTCCTCAGCCTTTTTTTCTCAATTCTCTCATGTTGATCTTCTTTTGTGTTTGCAGGTTTACGATAAGTTATCTCAAATAGTAGGAATGGTTGCAGAGGCTTATGGATTCATAATCCTCTTCAGGTTTGCTTGATATAATTTCATGAGGTCACTTACTTTAGTTTTGCGCTGAGATTTCCAAAGGTCTATTTTCTCTGCATAATCCATATCCTTTTACCTTCGAGTTTAATGTTATATTTATACGCATCTTCTTTGAGGTACCCAGAACTCAGAAACCTAGATATTATTCACGGTTCTTTTATATCCATATCGATTTTGAATTTTGTAGGGTGATCTTCGTCTATTTTTAAAGAGGAAAGGTGCACAAAATCCAATAACAGCTATGAAGTTTGCTATGGATATAGCAAGTTATTCGTATTAGTGGCATTTATTTGGATCATAACAATTTTTAAATGCTATATAATTCAGTGTCGGCGTTTGTACAACTTACATAAATTTCTCAATCTGATGGCATTTGTGCACTCCCTACACAAACTACAGCTTCAAATGGAGGTTTCGTGTGGGTAACCAGAAGACCGAAACATGGTGGCCATCTAACCCAAAGTAGCGGTTCAGTGACGCCGCGTGTGTTAAAAACTTCAGCCTCACAACGGATGCCTGAAAATGTAGAATCTATGAGTAGGGTCTGTGGTGGTTTTAGAAATCCTGCTTCCTTTGATATATCGAAAGTACAAAACTCTCAGGATTTACTGAATGTAAGTTTCCCTGAAATCAAATCATAGGCTTTTACTTTGAAATTCTGAAATCTATTTGACAGAAGAAGTCAAATTTAGTTTTTTCACTGTATAACTTATCCGTGGTTCATGTAACTGCAGGATGATGATGAATCAGAAACCTTTTTCGACGCACACGCTGAATGATCACTCAGTCACAGCAGGATACAAGGAGATCAAACTTGGTAATGTATTAAGTGAGTTCCAATTTGACGGTGGTTTATTTTATTAATGGTGCCAAGTGAGAAAGGTTAGCGAATGGGTGTCCATTGATGGTAAGATACTATTAACATTATGTGTTTTAAATGGAATAATATTATGTTAGCGAGTGTTTGGATTCATGTGTTTGGAACTGATTATCTTGATTACCATGCTTAGAAATCGGGACAGTCAAAATGTAATGAAGGATGTAATGACATCTGATTATTTTCAAATAAAATAGTTGTGTATCCAGTCATTTCGGGCAACTGCTGATTTGTATGTATGACTGTGGGATGTTTTGCAGGCTTTAGGGGACTACACTAAGACTATAAATGACTTTACTATGTTTCTTGCGGAAGATAAGGAAGGTCGATCTGGACAGTATTGGTATCATGAAGATACATAGTCCTACTTTAATGATTTGGAACAATATAAGATGATCAAGGCGATGTGTAGGCTTTTGTGTAGTGTATGTGACATGGTGGAGGAGAATGCGGTTAATGCTTCAAAGAGAAAATCTAGGTTTCGTGATATTAACCAGCTTAAGGGTCATTTGTTTCACCAGCATAGGGTGTTTATGTGCAGCTTGTGCCTTGAAGGAAGGAAGGTAGATTTCTAATTTTGTCTTGGTTTTATTTGCTGCTATATTTTTATTTATTTTATATATTTGTATCACATTGGTATTTGCGTATCTGCATGCTCTTATATTGGTATACGGAAAGAAGTCTGAGGCTATGAGCTAACCATGATGCGGAAAGATAGATAAATATGGGATCTATATTTTATCATGTCTGCATATTTGAATTATAAAAAGCTAGGCATTCTCAGTAGCGTCGATTCCTTAGAGTAAGCATACGTCACTTGGAGTGGTTTGTAGGATAGTAGTATATATACAGATGAATATAATGGCTTCAAATCCACAATCAAGGTCACTGGAACAGGTGATATTCACTCCTAACAGGATGCTGTAGTTGATTCAGACGAAAATAGAAGAAAGTCATGGATTGTTTCAACTGTAACACAAGTTGAAGAAGTGAAAATGGAAGTCTCATCCCTATATGGTCCACATGTATACTCTTCTGGACAGTGTACTCTCAGATGAACACATTCATAATTGAGTAAGCTAGCATCATGGACCAGAACCTGATTTAAGATATCTAACTCATGTATTCCTTCTTACCCAATCCCCATCATTGTCACTGGTCTTATATGGATATTAGAAATAGAGTTTTTTCAACCGAGCTTATTGAAAATTTACTTTAGAAAGGAACGTGAGAGCTTTCCTTTTGACGATGTTAAAGTTTGAATTATGAATCTGATTTTAGCATACGTTGTTCTTTTTCTTTAATGAAAATAACTTTGTTTATGAAGCACCGTGTTTTCTTACAGAAGTACTGTATAGGCTCACCACCACATGAAGCTTCAAGTAGACTCTATGTTGATGCTACTAGCACACCAGAATTTAGACCCTCAGTGAACTATGTGTTTGGTGACTCAAGCAAACCTTCTGTTAGTTCAATGTCAACCAAAACAAAGGGCTGTAATCTTTAGAAAAGCCAATCAACATCCTTCCTCGCATGAGCATGAAATGCCTCAACACATCACGTACAACTGCATAATTGTGCTATTAATATTAGGAAAAACATTTATTGTCAAGAGATGTAGGCAACAATTAAGTTATACTCGCTTTCTAAATTGTGTTGTCATTACAGTTACTAATCAAATATTTAAAAAATGATACTGATCTTGATAATAAAACTATACAGTGTGTGAATAACATATTTGAAATATTTAATGGTGATCTTCATTTTTGTGATCTCTAATGTTAGACCCTGCAACGGATACACTATCACAGGTTAGATGAACACCTGAAGGTACCCAGAGGTCACCCAGTATACATGTAAGTACACATTTTTTTACTATTCAGTCTTATATATGTTTCCAGTAATTTTAAATCTTATGATAAATTTGTAAACCAAGTGTTTTATTGGTGCATCTGATTATGCAAAGCCAACAATTGAGCTTGAATTTATGGGGGCATGGGTAATTGACAATCCTAATTCTGGTGTTGCTGCCATGCAACTCCAGTTGATGCCTAATGATCAGGTCGTATGGTTTGATACCACGTCACTTGGGCCTTCGGGGTTTAAATTACCTGAGGGAACTTGGTTTGATACCACGTCACTTGGGCCTTCGGGGTTTAAATTACCTGAGGGAACTGCTTGCCCTAATAACCCAGATGCAAATAATCAGCCTGATTGTTATGCTCATGCCATCGCTTATGACTGGAAGACCTTAAAATACAGGCCACTTACGGTTAGTGTTTATTTGTTTTAACTATATATTGTATTCATTAGCGCATCTTAGGCAAGGGTGGTTTCAGCCATATTATCTGTTCGTAAATTCATAGGAACAAAATAAATAAACATATGAATTTCAATTATCCATTTAATTTTATTTTTATATGACTAAAAGATTTATACTTTTTTTTATAAGATTTCATGTTTTCTTGGAACTGAACTTGCTTGAAATACGAGGCACTAATATCAATGAAATTATGCAGTTACATGGTGACGCATGGTGCTCGTCCGGAAACTTGTGGCCAAATGGTAACCTAATGGCTACTGGAGGTACCTTCAGTGGTGATAAAGCTATTCGAGTGATCGCTAACGATGATCCTAATGGAGACTTTAACACCAAAATTGGTGCTCTTGCTGATACTAGATGGTGTGTTTCTAATACAATAATTAATATCATGTTTAAAATAATATCATGTACTAAAATAAAATGCACTACAGGTATCTAACCAGGTCTTGGCAGACGGAAGTTCAGTCGTGTTGGGAGGCAGGGATTCCTACAGCTACAAAACCGTACCACCACAAATGGAATTTAAACCCAGAGATTTGATCTTCCATTCAAGCAACAAACAACCAAGCCTGCTTTAGGACCAGGAAGACCGGTCGAGAACAACCTGTACCCGTTCCTTTTCCTAAACAAAGTCTGTTGCTATTAATATAGAAGCAAATCTCATGTTATCATTCCAGTAACTCGCCACATATTCTATGTTCACTTAACACTGATGTAAATTGTAATCTCACCATGTGTGTACATTATTTTCCCCAGGTTGCTAAGTTTGTGGTGTCTTGCTATCACGTACAGGTATCTACCAAAATTTTTTACACTTTTTTCCCCCATGTGCCAAACACAATCGTAGCTAACAAGTAGTAATTATCTATTTAAAAAATATTATTGGAAGCTTAACCAATCCGTGAGGTTCTGGTGCATGCTAATAAATTTATGTGTGCATGCGGCATGAATCCATAAAGCTTTCCATCGTTTTCAAATAATTCTAATCATCATGACTCATAAATACCTGAACGATGAGAAATTTCAAAAGTCCTTCGTAGTTGTGATGGTGTTGAAACTTTTCATGGCTGACATTCAAAAGATCCTTTGATGCTGCCCCTCTCATGGCATTGACTAAGTCATCTTGTGCTTGAAGAACCTTGATCCTAGATGCATTCAGCTGCATGGAATATTCACTGCAATACACATCGTGAAAAGCAATCAGATACTAACTTATTCTTACTAAACAATGCTTTAACCATTATCACTACAAACCATAGTTACAGTGTGCATAAGTGGACAAATCAACAAATCGTGGTTGGGTGATACACATCGTGTGTCAAATATCATAGCATCATGGGAAATCATTTGTCAAATGTGGGACTATATTTTTGTGGTTATAGGTATTCTTACAATGCAATTTAGGGACTAAATAATTTGTCAAATGTGAGAATATTTGGAACAACCAGTTTTTTCACATGTACAAGTGTACAACTATGTGTAGCTTTTTATAAGTTTTTTTTTTATTTGTTATCTCATTTCCACAATCAACTATATGTAGTTTTCTTAAGGTTTTTAAAAAACATCAGTTTATGTTTTGTTTGTTTTAATACAATGGTCCTTCATCTGCAGGCTGTTGTGGCTGCCCCGTCAGGAGATGAACCTGATGGACTTGATTAACATCAGAGAAGTATTCAATCACTTCAAATCACAAAGACAAACTCTCTTATTTTCTACAACCATGCCTACAAAGATCCAAAACTTTGCCAGAAGCGCTAAGGTCAATCCCGTCACAGTCAACGTGGGTCGAGCAGGAGCAATAAATCTTGATGTCATCCAAGAAGTATCCTTCATTCATAAATTGGTTCTTCTTCATACTCACTGAAGTATCCGATTCCATTTATACCATTTTCGTATATTGAAGCCGTTACAAAAAATCTATTGGAAAGAAAAATGTGAGTCACTTTGAAAACAATGCTTTCATCTTGAACCTATGACTGTATGTGTTGACTATGGTGAAAATGAGATCTATACTACTGGAACATCTCTACTTATGCAATGAGAGTTATAGTGGTTCAAGGTATGTCTTTATTAATCTTGTGCTGCTACATTAAAGTTGAATATCTGATGATAGAAATATACAATGCAATGAATCGATAATAGTATAGGCCTCCAAATTGACAGGTGCATTAGACTTTTAGAAACACAGCGTAGATGAAGCTTGAGCGTGTGTGTCCCACTATGTATGTATCGTCTTCTTAAATATATACTTACAAAGTAGGTCCAGTGATGAGTGTCTAAATACTCATCATTTTTGTACCATTTAAACTGCAAAATCATCTGAAAACGCTCAGAAACACATCAAAATGATCAAAATATCACAAATCAGTGTTTTATGTGTTTTAAATGCAAAAATATCAAAATCAGATGAAAAACATATCAAATTTGCAAAAATTGCAGTTTTAGTCCCCCAAGTTTCAAAAATTGTCAAAAATAGTCCCTGAGTCAAAATTTCAAAAGAAAAGTCACCAAAGGTCCTTTTTAAATCATAACTTGTCAAATTTAGTCCTTTGGTGAAAAATATAAAAAGTTTGAGAAAATTACAACTTTGGTCCCTCAAGTTTCAAATTTGGCAAAAATGGCCCCTGGAAAATTGAAAAATGGCAAGATTGGTCCTTGTATTATGAAAGCTTGTCACTTTTAACCCTTGAAGCAACTTTTCAGAATTGGCAGCTTAGGTCCCTTAATTTTCAGAAATTGCAATAAGGTCCTTGATATTTAAAACCCTTTAACCACCCTTGGACCCTTGTCAAACCAAATAGACCTGCCATCCCTTTTGGACCCCTCCTATTTTGAACCCCCCTTTCCTTTTAAATAATCCTGGTCAAACCACAAGTCAAATAAACACCCCAGTTGGCGCGTTTTTCTTCCCCCTCCCAACTGCTCCCTGCTCATCCATGTCCACCCTCACCTCCAGTCAATCTTCACACTCACCCTTGTCCCCCCACCTCAACACAACTCCAAAATCCATTAAATGCTTATTCTTCCATTTCACTCAACCCCTACACCTGGCTAACCCATTTTCCCGCCAAAAATGGATTCAAGGGCCAAGATCTCTTTTGTTGATCCAAAGGTCTAAAACAAAGGTGGGAATAGCTAAGAGCAAGTGGAAAAGCAGTTTGGATATAAAAAGGAAAAAAGAGGAGAAGTAAAAAGGCAGTAGCTAGTTTTAGTTGTTTTCTTTAAATGTCGTTTTTTAAGCTTAACATGTATTAACTAGTTCTCATCTGTATTTTTCAGTTTATTTGTATCAAACAAAAGCATTTAAGTGAATGGCAATTCTGTTTAAGTTTTAATTCAAGTTAATGTTCATTTTCATCTTTCAAGCTCACTGTTGAAAATCTTAATCTCAAACTGTCAGTTGCAAACTTTGAACAGTTCTATTTCCATCTTATATAAGCATATTTAAGCTTATGTTAGCTTTGTATCAGCTTGCAATTAAGTTTTAAGCAGTTTTATCCCATGGTCAATGAAAGTCAATCTTGGACTCTATGTGAAATGGAAGCTGATATGGGATGTTGCAGTGGTGTAAATGGGTTGGATTAGGCTTAAATAGGATAGGATTGGTCTGGTTTTAGCCTGCTACACCAGCTGGGTTCATGTGAGTAGTTTCTCTTTTTCAAAATTTCAAGTTATTTGCATTTTATGGTCATTTATGTATCTATGGTTATATACTGTTAAAACTAGTTTAGATAGTTGTATTTAGGTCATTTGGACTCAGTTGGATCACTCTTACAAGTTGGTTTAGTGTTTAGTTCATTGTAATTACAAAAACAGTAGGATTCAAGGGTGTTTGGCACTGTTGAATTTTCTGTATTAGAGGCCTAATCAGTGGTTACTTTTTGTTGTCTCATGTTTGTTTAGTCCTTTTGAACTTATCTCTGTCAATACCTTGTGCCTGCTAACACCTAGAGTCAAAATCCATGTAATTTGCCTGTAACAGATTCACTGTTGGAATTTTGTGAATCAAATCATTTATTTTGTGTTTAAGAATCACTAATCTAGCTTGCAGTAGTCTTAATACATCATATAACATCATAATCATCTCATAAATTAGGATCAAACTTCACAAAAGTCAACTTTCAGTTTTACTTCAAAAAGTCAAATATTTGCAATCTCAGTTTGGAGTCCAAATGGAGGATTTTTCATGCTCTCATTTCTAGGTCATTTCAAGTGTAACTTGTAGCTTTTAAAACCTCTGTTGGTCTACTTTCTTATGGTTATTTTAGTATATTTTTGTAATTTTTTCTATAAGCTCAAACAAGCTCAGCTTTAGGGTCTTAGTTGCCCTGTGCAACTGAGACAGTTGACACTGGCTCTGCACAGTTTGTGCAGAGCTTGTATCTAGCTCAATAAAGCTCACTGTGGTCTCTTCTTTGGTTTACAAAATCTCAACCAGGTCTAAGTTAGGTTCCAGCTTCTGCTTTCCAGTTTCTAGCTGATTCAGTTGCTTATTCATAAGCTTAAACATGCCCCCCTTTTACTGATTTTAGCCAAAAACTCAAAACATCAAATCTGTTGTACTGGCAATCCAGAGGTTATGGGGTGTTGTTTTTAGTTGCTTTAGGGTTATTTTAGCTTGTTCAGCCTTCTGTTTCAGTTTGGTGCTTGTTGTGCTCATCTAGCTTATTCAAAGTGCTTATTTCATAAGCTCTTCCACATCAGTTCCTATTTCTCACACATAGCACCCTGTTTTTCTAATTTTCCTAGCTTTCTAATATTGTTTTAGACTTTTCCTAAAATTTTCAGATTTTTCCAAGTTGATTTGCTATTTTTCTGTATTTTATTTAGTTTTTAATTCTTTTTAAATAGCTTTTAATACAAATAAATTAGAAAAAGCTTAAAAAAATATGTTTTCTATTTTCTTAGGTTAAGTTAAATATAAAAGTAATAAAAAGTATTTTTCCATAATTTTCTTAGCTTAAAAAGTATTTTTTAGCATTTTAATTAGTTTTAAATAGTTTTAAATTAATAATAAATAAATAAAAAGTGTGAAAAATATATTTTTAGTTTTAAAATTAGTTTTATAGTATTTTAGATTTTTCAGAGTCATAAGTATATTTTTCTAGCCTTATTTTGTATTTTCTTTTATTTTAGAGTATTATGAAATAGTTTAAATTAGTTTTTAATTAATAATAACTACATAAATAGTTTTAAAAATAATTTTCCTTTTCTAAATATTTTCTTTTATAATTAGGATTGTAAAAATGTATTTTTCATATTTTTAGGATTTATATTGTGTAAGTTTCACTTTTTATTTTGTACGTTTACGTTATTTTTATTTAAACGTAAGTTTTAAGTTTTAGGTTTTAAACGTTCATCACTTTAAATATAGTGATAGCGTTTATTTAATATCTTTTATCTTTTTAATTTTCTTAATTTGCATTTAAGTCGCTGTTATTTATAACCTTTTTCAGTAGCGTAATTATCCATCTTATCCTTTCTGATCGCTATCCTTAGTGATCATTCTACCGTCTGATCAAGCGTTTGCACACCATTGAGTCTCCGTGGGACTAAACGACCCGGGAATTCACTATATTCTCTGATCTTCATTGTATTTGTGTCTGAACTGTTTTAAGTCTGTTAGACTTGACGGTTTTGCGCAGATAAAAATTTTGGCGCCGCTGCCGGGGAGGCTTTAGCGTGTGTTTAGCCTTTTTCAGATCCATTCTTGCACATACCCCATCTTTTGTAAAAAGTTTTTTGTAAAGTTTTCAAAAACTCCAAAAAGTTCATTAACACTTTTCCTAAAGTGTTAAAAACGCCAAAAATATTTTCATTCTTTGTTTTTATCATCATGTTTTTCAAAAACACCAAAAATATTCTTCTTTACCCTCTTACCTTTTTGATTCTTCATTTCTTACCCTCTGATAAACTTTGATTCTTTCTATGTCTTATCCTCACCCTCTTGGTTGTCAATGGTGTGGTGGTCCTTATAATGGTGGCAATTGCCCCAGTTGTTGCATGGTGGAATCAGGAAACGGGTCTGTCTATAACCAAGATCCCTATTCCTACCATAACACAACTGATTTATTCCATCAGCTACCACACTGTGAGACTCAGCAGTTTTACTGTTGTGAGTATTGTGGTGGTTCTCATTCCAGTTCTGATTGTCAATCAGGAAACACGCTTGTCTATGAGCAGGTTCCTGATAACAATTATGACTACAACACATACCACTCACAGCCACATCAGTTTTACTGTTGTGAGTATTGTGGAGGTCCTCACTCTAGCTCGGATTGTCAAACAGGGAACCCATTTCCTTGTAACGATTACGGCTCTTCATATCATGACCAACCTCTACAGTACCAGCCTGATTCACTTCCTCAAAATCTTCTCCTTGATCTTTTGGATTTAGTGAAAGATTTGAAGGAATCTAAACACTCCCATGATAATCCAAATGAAAAATCAATGGAAGTTTTGTTAGCCGAAGAGCGGGCTGCTAAATTAGATTCCCAGATTGCGTTTGAAAAATCTGTTAGGGAATCAATTGCAATAGAAAAAGCAGCCAAATCTAGCTCTCGATTCCGTTTCATTCCTGATGACGATGATGATGAAGATATCCTTGATATCCTGCAATTTTATAACGGTTCATCAAGTTCATCAGTTGAAACTCCTTCCATGAACAATCAGGGAGAAAAGACTATGATGGAATTACTAGCAGAAGAACAAATGTTAAGTATAAAACATATGTATGCTAGTCCATCTAATCTCCCTCAGTCTGTTGTTATCACACCTGATATTCCCACTCACTCTCTAAACATGGGGGATGAGCTTCTTAGCACTATTCCAGAAATGGAATCGTCTAGTGTTGAGGACCTTATCCCAATCCCGAGAGAGTCACAGGGAATTTCTGATCATCTGTGTGATATCCCTTTCCCTCTTGAGTGTTCAAATGATCATCTTGAGACTTTCTCTGATCTTAGTGAAGATTGTGCTTCATATGGAGACATCGAGTACGTTGAGGCATCACTTCCACAATCTGATGCTGATCCCCTTCTTGAGGAGTTCTCCGGTGAACTCACTCACATCAATCCACTCTTTGATTTCGAAGCCGATCTAGGAGAGACTGAAAGTCTCATTGATAATGATCGTTCACTCACTTCTTACCCTAACAATCCAAATGAGAATGTTGATCACTTTGTTCCCGAAACATTCAAAGCTACTTTCACCAATCCTCTATTTGAATTCGATTCTGAATTCACTTCAATTTCTGAGAATCCACTCTTTGATACTCAGACTGAGGATAGTGATGAGCCCACAATGGAACAAGAGTTCACAATTTCACCTCATGTGAATGATTCTCTTCGTGAAGAGTTCGCCGGTGAACTCTCTCATATCATATCTCCGCTGGAGTATGATTGTTTGGATGGCAAAAATCATGATCGGGGGGAGAGAATCTCAATTTGCATAGTTATGACAAATCTTCCCACCCTCCCAACCGAGATGCCTTCCAACCCAAAGAGCTCAACCTATAAAATCCAAATAAGTGCAATTGCACTTAATTCCGAGGAAGAAGATCTAGTTATGATTGTTATCATGATCTTCCTTCTTTTCTTCACCTACTCGGTGACTTCCTCTCTTCTTCACTCCTTCGGGAGTGAGGACACTATCTTTGACCCCGGCATTTTCATTTATCATCTGTGAGCCGGGTCTGTCTCTGTTTCTCTATATCTCATCGGTGTGGAACTTTCACGTGCTTCAATGTTTATCCAAACATTTTGAATGAAAGTCCGATGGAGATTGTTTCTTCCACTTTGCTTCCCCATGAACAAATTAATGCGGGGTCGAGTCAAGCTAGCGACTCGGAAATAAAAAACAGTAGCTGAACATGGGTTTTCACCCGTGTGTACCACACTAGTGTGGGGGAGTGCCCCACATGTTATATATATATATAAGTTTTCATAAAAAAAAAAAAAAAAAAAAAAAAAAAAAAAAAAAAAAAAAAAATCTTCTTTCTAAATAATGGCCGTAGTATTTCCCTTTTACGTTCTTTGTTTCGGCATAACCGCCGGTACTTTGAATATTGAGGGCAATATTCATTTCTAAGTGTGGGGGGGAATTCTCACGAATTTCATATATTATCTACCCAATTCTCCCGTTTTTGGCCAAATATTTTTTTTGGAGTAAGTGTTTTACACTTACTCATCTTGGTTATCAGTCCGCCTTGTCTGTAAGACAAAAGGATTGGCTAATCCAGGAGCAAACGGCTCTTGGTAAAGATATCTCAAATCCGTTTATATGGCTTGCAATTTGCCCAAAATTGTATGGTATTCAACTCACCATATCCTAAAAAGTGAAGAGTTGGCTAGCCCGCAAGGTTATGGCTTGTGGTAAAGGCAGTGGAAAAACCATAATTGGTATTCAGCTCACCAAAGATAATTCTGATAATTTATCTAAGAGTTGGCTAGTCCAGAAGGGTACGGCTTCTGGTAAAGACTAATCAAATCCGTTTACAGCTTATGATTTGCTCAAAATCATTTGGTTATCAGTGTACCAAGGTTCTTACTTGAACTGAAACATTTGGCTACTCCAGAAGTGATGGCTTTTGGTAAAGAGATTAAAATCCATTATGTTTTCTCAAATCATTGCTAGGGACTAGCAATATCTCAGTGTGGGGGATTGATGAGTGTCTAAATACTCATCATTTTTGTACCATTTAAACTGCAAAATCATCTGAAAACGCTCAGAAACACATCAAAATGATCAAAATATCACAAATCAGTGTTTTATGTGTTTTAAATGCAAAAATATCAAAATCAGATGAAAAACATATCAAATTTGCAAAAATTACAGTTTTAGTCCCCCAAGTTTCAAAAATTGTCAAAAATAGTCCCTGAGTCAAAATTTCAAAAGAAAAGTCACCAAAGGTCCTTTTTAAATCATAACTTGTCAAATTTAGTCCTTTGGTGAAAAATATAAAAAGTTTGAGAAAATTACAACTTTGGTCCCTCAAGTTTCAAATTTGGCAAAAATGGCCCCTGGAAAATTGAAAAATGGCAAGATTGGTCCTTGTATTATGAAAGCTTGTCACTTTTAACCCTTGAAGCAACTTTTCAGAATTGGCAGCTTAGGTCCCTTAATTTTCAGAAATTGCAATAAGGTCCTTGATATTTAAAACCCTTTAACCACCCTTGGACCCTTGTCAAACCAAATAGACCTGCCATCCCTTTTGGACCCCTCCTATTTTGAACCCCCCTTTCCTTTTAAATAATCCTGGTCAAACCACAAGTCAAATAAACACCCCAGTTGGCGCGTTTTTCTTCCCCCTCCCAACTGCTCCCTGCTCATCCATGTCCACCCTCACCTCCAGTCAATCTTCACACTCACCCTTGTTCCCCCACCTCAACACAACTCCAAAATCCATTAAATGCTTATTCTTCCATTTCACTCAACCCCTACACCTGGCTAACCCATTTTCCCGCCAAAAATGGATTCAAGGGCCAAGATCTCTTTTGTTGATCCAAAGGTCTAAAACAAAGGTGGGAATAGCTAAGAGCAAGTGGAAAAGCAGTTTGGATATAAAAAGGAAAAAAGAGGAGAAGTAAAAAGGCAGTAGCTAGTTTTAGTTGTTTTCTTTAAATGTCGTTTTTTAAGCTTAACATGTATTAACTAGTTCTCATCTGTATTTTTCAGTTTATTTGTATCAAACAAAAGCATTTAAGTGAATGGCAATTCTGTTTAAGTTTTAATTCAAGTTAATGTTCATTTTCATCTTTCAAGCTCACTGTTGAAAATCTTAATCTCAAACTGTCAGTTGCAAACTTTGAACAGTTCTATTTCCATCTTATATAAGCATATTTAAGCTTATGTTAGCTTTGTATCAGCTTGCAATTAAGTTTTAAGCAGTTTTATCCCATGGTCAATGAAAGTCAATCTTGGACTCTATGTGAAATGGAAGCTGATATGGGATGTTGCAGTGGTGTAAATGGGTTGGATTAGGCTTAAATAGGATAGGATTGGTCTGGTTTTAGCCTGCTACACCAGCTGGGTTCATGTGAGTAGTTTCTCTTTTTCAAAATTTCAAGTTATTTGCATTTTATGGTCATTTATGTATCTATGGTTATATACTGTTAAAACTAGTTTAGATAGTTGTATTTAGGTCATTTGGACTCAGTTGGATCACTCTTACAAGTTGGTTTAGTGTTTAGTTCATTGTAATTACAAAAACAGTAGGATTCAAGGGTGTTTGGCACTGTTGAATTTTCTGTATTAGAGGCCTAATCAGTGGTTACTTTTTGTTGTCTCATGTTTGTTTAGTCCTTTTGAACTTATCTCTGTCAATATCTTGTGCCTGCTAACACCTAGAGTCAAAATCCATGTAATTTGCCTGTAACAGATTCACTGTTGGAATTTTGTGAATCAAATCATTTATTTTGTGTTTAAGAATCACTAATCTAGCTTGCAGTAGTCTTAATACATCATATAACATCATAATCATCTCATAAATTAGGATCAAACTTCACAAAAGTCAACTTTCAGTTTTACTTCAAAAAGTCAAATATTTGCAATCTCAGTTTGGAGTCCAAATGGAGGATTTTTCATGCTCTCATTTCTAGGTCATTTCAAGTGTAACTTGTAGCTTTTAAAACCTCTGTTGGTCTACTTTCTTATGGTTATTTTAGTATATTTTTGTAATTTTTTCTATAAGCTCAAACAAGCTCAGCTTTAGGGTCTTAGTTGCCCTGTGCAACTGAGACAGTTGACACTGGCTCTGCACAGTTTGTGCAGAGCTTGTATCTAGCTCAATAAAGCTCACTGTGGTCTCTTCTTTGGTTTACAAAATCTCAACCAGGTCTAAGTTAGGTTCCAGCTTCTGCTTTCCAGTTTCTAGCTGATTCAGTTGCTTATTCATAAGCTTAAACATGCCCCCCTTTTACTGATTTTAGCCAAAAACTCAAAACATCAAATCTGTTGTACTGGCAATCCAGAGGTTATGGGGTGTTGTTTTTAGTTGCTTTAGGGTTATTTTAGCTTGTTCAGCCTTCTGTTTCAGTTTGGTGCTTGTTGTGCTCATCTAGCTTATTCAAAGTGCTTATTTCATAAGCTCTTCCACATCAGTTCCTATTTCTCACACATAGCACCCTGTTTTTCTAATTTTCCTAGCTTTCTAATGTTGTTTTAGACTTTTCCTAAAATTTTCAGATTTTTCCAAGTTGATTTGCTATTTTTCTGTATTTTATTTAGTTTTTAATTCTTTTTAAATAGCTTTTAATACAAATAAATTAGAAAAAGCTTAAAAAAATATGTTTTCTATTTTCTTAGGTTAAGTTAAATATAAAAGTAATAAAAAGTATTTTTCCATAATTTTCTTAGCTTAAAAAGTATTTTTTAGCATTTTAATTAGTTTTAAATAGTTTTAAATTAATAATAAATAAATAAAAAGTGTGAAAAATATATTTTTAGTTTTAAAATTAGTTTTATAGTATTTTAGATTTTTCAGAGTCATAAGTATATTTTTCTAGCCTTATTTTGTATTTTCTTTTATTTTAGAGTATTATTAAATAGTTTAAATTAGTTTTTAATTAATAATAACTACATAAATAGTTTTAAAAATAATTTTCCTTTTCTAAATATTTTCTTTTATAATTAGGATTGTAAAAATGTATTTTTCATATTTTTAGGATTTATATTGTGTAAGTTTCACTTTTTATTTTGTACGTTTACGTTATTTTTATTTAAACGTAAGTTTTAAGTTTTAGGTTTTAAACGTTCATCACTTTAAATATAGTGATAGCGTTTATTTAATATCTTTTATCTTTTTAATTTTCTTAATTTGCATTTAAGTCGCTGTTATTTATAACCTTTTTCAGTAGCGTAATTATCCATCTTATCCTTTCTGATCGCTATCCTTAGTGATCATTCTACCGTCTGATCAAGCGTTTGCACACCATTGAGTCTCCGTGGGACTAAACGACCCGGGAATTCACTATATTCTCTGATCTTCATTGTATTTGTGTCTGAACTGTTTTAAGTCTGTTAGACTTGACGGTTTTGCGCAGATAAAAATTTTGATGTAGCATAACTTAATAAATGAAATGAGACCAAAAGCCTTTATTACACAAAAGAATGTTTCGAAATTCCAATGTGTATCTCTTATACAGATTTCCAGCTACCACCGCCTCTCTACTACCAAGATCTATGAGAGTTGCTTATGATGATCAGGTTTGCTTCTCTATTGAGTAGTCGAAGGGAAAGTTGGGAATCAAACTGTCGTATATAAAACTGATATACGATGTTTTGATTGTTTTGGCCAAATTATTTGTTAATCATTACTTACTTATTCTTATTTGTTAATCATTAGTAACTAAAATACACATGGGATCATTGTTTAAAGAGAAAAAGTATGATGATATTTGTAATGGTAGCCAAGAAAGAACAGGAAGCCAAGTAACAGTGAACAAAGTTACTACAAGAGAACCCGCAGAACCAGAAGGTATGCAAAATATATTTAGCAAAGAATATACGAAAACATCTAGAAGCTAAATAATTTATTCTCTATACAGAATGTTAGATTTACAGTCGTGGCCACCATCTTCAAAATTGACACCAAAAAGCCATGGTACTTCAACAGGTTCCGAACATGTGGACAGAAGATAGTTGACTCTTAGCCTGATAACATATTAGGCAGAACATCTCAGCAGGTAAACATATTTATATTTATATGTAACATGTTAAATTATATTTTTAGGAACATGTGTTTGTTTTTTTAGTTTTTTAAGAAAGGGAAGTCGTTGGCACGTAGCGCTACGAATAAGCAGATATATTAAATTCGATTTGTGAGTGTTCAATTTAGTTCAGTGCTTACGGGCTCTTTTGACAGGGTGTGTATGGGTGGGTCACAAGGCCCGCTAAGATGGCCAAACAAAATTACTATCCTAATCTATTTTTTATGTGATATTTTGGTTATAAGTTATGTTAGTCTTCTTTTCCTATATACAAAGTTCAATACTGATATATAACGGAATTCGCAGATTCTTGGTAATGGATCTTAATGTATTTATTGATGCCAAGATACTGGAAGATGCAATAATTACCGTGGAGGCAATGTGATCAACCGCGGTGAACAAGGACTGGGGATCGGATGCGGGCGAAATTCCCGCCAATAGCTGAGATGTTCAGTAGAATCCCTCCCCTTTGTGGGGTCCGAACCCCTACAAGTGAGCAGAAATGGGAGGAGTTTCAAAAAGGCGACTACTTTTGCTTGGAGATCACTGCTTGAGTAGCCAAACTCAAGCAAGAAAACAAAGGTCAAAGATACATGTAATGTCTATGGTTTAGACATAATTTTTTCACTCTTAGTTAGTGACTTAGAGGAGTTAAATTGGGGCTAATGATTACATGTTGTAGGTGGTGATATGGGAAGTTGTGAAAGCTTTAGAAGTTATGATTTCTGTTTAAAGAGGAAGCAATATGATTTAAGTTTCTTAACGAAGGGATTGAAATCGGAGGAATAAGGTATGTCACTCGGTACTGAGGCAACTAACGTTTACTCATAATGTGTTTAGACACCTATGATATTCCAAATCTTACCATAGACTAACATAATAATAAGTTATTATGTTACCATAGACTAACATAATAACATAATAAGTTATTTGATTCCATTGTAAGTATTCATCCTTAATTTGTAATTGTCGATTTGTCATGTACTAAAATATATACAGCTTTACATTCTGACTTTATCTTTTTATGTACCTCAGCTGAATTTGTGAGTGTTTGTAAAGACTCCAATCCTACAAGTGGCAAAGGAAAGGTACAAACGAACCAACCAGAGTCTGAGACAAGAGTGAAGAGTACTTTGTATACTCAACGCGGTTGGATGTGAAGAGTGACAAGCAGAGAGCTACAAGCACTTAAAATGGTATCTTTTTGCATCACAATGATCTTATTATTTTTGGTAATCCTACAATTATATATGCATTTAGTGACCAAGTATTCATAAATCTTTAGGCTTCGAGGAGTTATTAACATGCACTTGATTACAGTTTATTTGTGGTCATAATAAGCACTTTAACGTGCTTATTCTAAACAGCTCATTCTCCCTAAAAAAAATAAATAAACATGAATTGTGACGAAATGGTATGATTTTGTTATATCAACTAAACAACATTTTCATTGGAAAATGATTATATTGGTTTAAAAAGAAGCAGATATGCATATAGATTTTTTAGCCAAACACTCAAAAGCGCTACGAATAAGCAGATATATTAAATTCGATTTGTGAGTGTTCAATTTAGTTCAGTGCTTACGGGCTCTTTTGACAGGGTGCGTAAATCTTTGAATGAAATTAAAAGGAGTGTTTGGTTTAAGCTTTTTAAATGGGTCAAAGTGGTTTTTACCCACTTTGACCAGTGAAGTCAACCATGATTAGCCTTCTTCTTTCGCTATAGCAAATTATGTCAACGATAATTATAAGACATGCCCGCCCATTGGGCGGGCTTCGACCACTAATATATATATATATATATATATATATATATATATATATATATATATATATATATATATATGGTATGTATGTATATATATACACACACACATACACGCACACTCATATACAGACACACATAGACTTTTTCTTATTTTTTCTTTTTGGTTTTACAAAAACGTATCAAAAAATGTACCCATGAACTTACTTACAGACTTAGTAGTTTGATGCATAACCAGAAACTCCTGCCTGATCTTGCTTACTTCAGCCTCTATAAAAAAGTACTTAAGGAAAATATTTTTAAATTCATTCCACCCCATGCTCTTCACTGCCTCTAAACTACTAGCACCCTTGTTCAGATCTCACTAATCTTTGGCCCTATGTCATACAGATGAGAAGCACACTTAACTTGCAACTGAGAATGACATTCGGTAATGCTAAAGGCTCCTTCCATATCTAAAAGCCACTTGTAACTAACTATCAAATCTTTTTGCCCATAAAACTTTGGAGGTTTGCTTACTACAAAGTCTTTATACTTAAACTTATTTCTGGGTCTTTATTTCCTTCAATATTTATTCCTGTTACACCCATTGTTGATGCCCCATTAGTCTTTCCATTAAACCCGACTTACAGTTTCTGTAATATTTTGAAGGAATGACGAAATTGATGCTTCTAATGCCTGAGCGACTTCAACCGATAACAACCTCTTTAGTTCTGCTTTGAATGCATCAATGACTTGTTCTCTTTCAACTTCATTATTTTCTGTAGGATATGGGTTATTTTCTCTTTCTGTATTGGGTCCACCTATCTCAATATTCACGGGTAAGTGGTGTCAGAGCCACTCCAGATCCGTTTAGGATGGTTGGGCAAACCTTATCAAGGACGATGAGTCCCTAAAAGGGGTGATTCTAACACCCTAGGCAAATCCCACATCGACATAGGCTTGGAGAGATGATGGGTCTATAAGAAAAATATTCATCAGACACAACGCGTTTTGTGGTCTACTGCGAATAGGTCTCTTTGAAACTACGCAATTAAGCGTGCTCGTGTGAGAGTAGCACTATCCTGGTTGACATGCCGGGAAGTTTCACATGAGAGCTACAAAAAAAAAAGCCGTGAGCCATCAGGGAAAATGTGTAAAATTAGTTTATCATATTTTCAACTTCAACACACATAAAACATTAATGTATTATACATTTGTGGCTCAAACGCTGCCGTTTTGATGAAAAGAAGAAACATATGATGTTGCATTGATCCAGATGTGCAATTTTGATGAGTAGAAGGAACAAACGACTTCGTTAGGACGAAAGAAAAAAGTTTCAAAACAACCCTTAGACTATATGGCAAGTTGTGAAAGTCACTCTGTATTTTTAGTTTTTTACGACTTTTTTATATAACAAACTTTATTTATCAAATGTATAACAAATATCCAGCGATTTCTTTATAAAAAAATATACCGATGAAAAGGCCTCCAAAATTGCGAACAAAATAAGCTTAATGATGATATGCTTTTGACATACGTATGATTTTATAAAAAAGTGTTGAAGTTTTGTAAATATAAAATAAAATTCAAAACGTACCCGTAAACTATCTAACAATTTGCAAAAAACTATCTTGGACTTTATTTTTATTTTTTTAAATCGCAGCACCCTTTTTGGACTATGTAACAAGTTACGAAAACTACCCTATACTTTTAGCTATTTACGGTTTTTTATATAACAAATTTTATTTATCAAATATCTAAAATATATCTAGCGATTTTTTTAATAAAAAAATACCGATGAAAAGTTCTCTAAATTGCGAACAAAATAAGCTCAATATTACAATACTATTGAAATACGTACGATTTTATAGAAAATGTTAAAATTCAATAGTTTTTGTAAAAATAAAATAAAAATTAAAACACACCCTTAAACTATAACAATTTACAAAAACTACCTTTAACTTTTTATAAAAAAAAAATCACTAACACCCCCGTAATTTGTTACTTCAGCTTCTCAATTTTTTCATAATAAATTTAAAATAAAATAAGCCATAAATTGCAATGCTTTTTTTATTTACGTAATTTATGGAGAAATTGCTTATTTTTTCTGTAATAGGTCAAAATGATTACAAGTGTTTAAATGGTATAGATGGTAATAGATAAATAATATGAACTGTGTTATACAATTTAGTTATATGAAAACTAATGAAATTATACTATATATACATATACAATATTTTTATTGTCGAGAAAGCAAAGTAATTAAAAGATTTAACTGATCAAACAATACAACATTGCAAAGGGCATGCATTTATATTATGTATAAACAAAATATAAGAAGCATCGGGCAGTCTGCAGGCATTATTTGAAATCAAATCAGTAGAGCTTATGTTAATGTGCTCACTTAACATAGTTAAAAAAACAAATTAGATGTACGAGTTTGTATTTCTATACATATATTTTCATTAACATGCATATTTTAAAGATTATTGCGACCGATAAGACATTGTAATTAATACACTCAAATACAATTATAAATTAAAGCTGATTATGAAAATCCGCAGCAACGCGTGGCTCACAGATTAACCTCGATTACAAACATTTATCGATTTGATATAAATATGAGATTGACATTGTTGAAGTATTTAGTGAGTTTAAAAAAAAATCAACGGTTTTTATATTTAAATTGCAAAATTTGACATCATTTAGATATTTTACCAGATCAAAAAACAAAAAACGTAATATAATTCAGATTCAGTCTTTTCAAGCACCTCTTAACAGTAAGATGTGGTAGCAAAATTCAAACTAAAAACATGTTAATGAAACAAACACACCTAAAGTTCATTAATTATTAGGCAGTGATTAATTGCTTAACACTACAACATTCGTCGCTTTCGCAGACGAAATTTCAGGGCTTTCGCCGGGGACATGTCCCCGGTAATACCTTTCCTCGGGGACATGTCCCCGCCGAAAGTCCCCCGGCAATACCTTCTCGGGGATACTTTTCCCGGGGACTATTTACAACCTTTACCGGGGACATGTGGGTCCCGCAGCAAATTGTCACCGGTCAAACATGTCCGACATGGCACTTTGTTTTGCCGTGGACTGTCCCGGGGGAAAAGGGTAACTAAAGTTTATCCTTAACTCCTTCGCCGGGGACATGTCCTCGGGGAAAATGAAAAACTAATATTATCTATGACACTTTCACCGGGGACATGTCCCCGATGAAAGCGTTTGACCCATTTTGCAGAAAATTGCTGCAAAATGGGTAATTTCCAGATTTTTTTCTGGAATTTTTCGGAAAAAATCTACAATGTAACAACCTGTTTTCAACCTATTTTATGCTACAACCACACAAAATCGCTAAACATAATATCATATATAACCAAATGGTCCAAATTCTCTACAACACAATAGATAACATAAAATTTGTTTCCAAAATCGCCAATGGTCCAAAACTATACATAAGCTACCTATACGCAAATGGTCCCAAGCTATACGTATAATCCACTTAGCGGGAATCCTAACCATGTTATTCTCTACAAACATATCCTAACACATAAGGCTCGAACTCGTGTTCGCCAGGTGGTTTTGTCAGTTGACTTCCGATATCTTCTGCTTCTTCGGGTTTGTCCAAAGCTTAACCTGCGTATTTTAAATAGTGTAGGGTTTTAGGTAATGAGAACTATCCAAGCATCGGGTATCAAAAAGACCCTTTAAACCATTAGGGTTGAATTGGTCATTTTAACAATTAGGGTAGGAGGGTAGGATGGTGGATTTTGGGACCTAAACCAAGATCTTGGCAGGGTGTTGGGGGTCCACCCCCTTTCATGTGTAATAGCACTTTAACTAGGTTAATGAGATCATGTTGTTTATTTTGCTTGTGATACAAAAGATTTGATCATGTTTGCTTACGACTTTTTGAACAATGTGTCTAGGGTTGAGGGTTGGTGAAAACATGAGAATGGTGTTAGTGTGTCTAGTTAAAGTGCTATTACACCATTTTCCGACAACATTTCATTCTGTTTCTTACAACGATCTTCCAAAAAACTCACCAAATTCTCTCTTATATTATCAAACAACAAAAATGAACTTAGCGGCGGTGACACGTGGCTTCTCTGATGGTTTACGGCGAGGAGGTACACGGTTTCTTGGTCCAGTAGATACAAGAAAGTGTACAACCCATTTCTTGTTACGGTTTGTTATGGTTACCTGATGATGAGAGTTGAATCTTGAAGGGTAGAAAGGTGGTGCAAAATGGTTTAGCGCTGCTTTGAGAGTTCATAACTGTGTGTGTGTGTTTTTAGTGTGTGTTTTTTGGTGAGAAACTCCATGTGTGTGTGTGAGAGAGAGGGGTCGGAGATTATAAGAAGATAGAGGAAAGGGTTTGTAATGATAGTGATGGTGAGTGAAGTGGAGTTAATGAGGCACCCTCACAAACCCTTTCATATCTTTCGCCACCATTATATCTCTATCATTACACACCATTTCATACCTCTTCTTATCATCTCTGACCTCTCTCTCTCTCACACAAACTCATGGAGTTTCTCACCAAAAAACACACACTAAAAACATACAATAAAAACACTCTCAAACCAAGCTAAACCCTTTTGCACCACCTTTCTACCCTTCAAGATTCAACCCTCATCATCAGGTAACCATAACAAACCGTAACAAGAAATGGGCTGTACACTTTCCTGTATCTTGTGGACCAAGAAACCGTGTACCTCCTCGTCGTAAACCATCGGAGAAGCCACATGTCACCGCCGCTAACTTCATTTTTGTTGTTTGATAATATAAGAGAGAATTTGGTGAGTTTTTTGGAAGATCATTGTAAGAAACAGAATGAAATGTTGTCGGGAAATGGTGTAATAGCACTTTAACTAGACACACTAACACCATTCTCATGTTTTCACCAACCCTCAACCCTAGACACATTGTTCAAAAAGTCTTAAGCAAACATGATCAAATCTTTTGTATCACAAGCAGATGAAACAACATGATCTCATTAACATACTTAAAGTGTTATTGCACATGAAAGGGGGTGGACGCCAACACCTTGCCAAGATCTTGGTTTAGGTCCCAAAATCCACCATCCTACTCTCCTACCATAATTGTTAAAATGACCAATTCAACCCTAATGGTTTAAATGGTCTTTTTGATACCCGATGCTTGGATAGTTCTCATTACCTAAAACCCTAAACTATTTAAAATACGCAACGACATATCTTACCTTTTGGTCTCGGCTGTGGTCGCGGATTGGCCTCGGCTGTGGTCTCGGCTGTGGTCGCGGCTTGCACTCCAGACTGACAGTAGACACTATATTCCTACAAGTATAAAAGCAAAGCACATATTAAAACTATATTCTTGAACGTTTTATGTTTCATTGATGCTTCACTTTTTTTAATCATTTTAGGATATATATAGTTATACAACGAGGGTTATTACAAAGTAATATAGTTAATGTTATATATCTGGCCTTAATACACTGCAATTACTAAGATGGTTTAACTAACAATGTTACTTCTTATGTTACTTCAGATACATTTATGTTACTTCTTATGTGGTGACGGCTTCTTATGTTACTTCCTATCTTTTCTTTCAAAAACATTACTTTCCCTATAAAACAATGTGGTGACGGCTTCTTATGTTACTTCAGATACATTAGGCTTTGAATTAATACAGGTGAAACTACGAAGATTTTATGCACCACTTTATGTTGTTTTGATGATGGAAACATATTTTTGTTGTGGTAACTACAGCCACTTTAACACAATGCCTATGCTCAATGGTTGTATACTACCAGCTTCTTATCAAGTATGCATTGTCATGATAATATGCAATTTTAGATGCTCATACATGTTAACATGCTAGCTTACAAGTTTCATTGTTACTTTATCACTTTACTCATCAGAAAGTGCATGTTTTAAGACCCGCAACAACCTGCGGACTCTTTAATTCTCCCTAAAATTACAAATAAGAAGTCAACCAGGTACACCTCATCTAATGCACTTTATGCTATTAATCAAATTAACCATATTACATGTTAATCAATCCACCAAACACACCTGCTATTCATCAAATTAAACATATTACATGCTATTCATACCACCGGAAAAAAAAAGAAAAAAAAAGTCTATCAAGGACACGGGGTGTCACACCCCCAAAATATCGCAGCGGAACGATAGTGTCATTGGGGTATAACGTCATAGCACAAAGTATGGATACAGAAAACGACCTCTATAATGAGACGTTTTGAAAAGTTTACCATTCGATAAATAAGTTAAAGTTTACAAGCAAGAAATCCCAAAGTTTGATAATACACAAAGAGTTTACAAAACATGTCGAATGGTACTAATTGTACATTATACCAATTAAACTAATTATCGTATTTCACGTAATCTACTCCACATGGACCAACTGAAGAATAAACATTAAAATCCCTCTTAATTTCTCAGGCGTCCAACAACGCCCAGAATTTTGTACGTGAAAGACTACTCATTTCACTATTTCATTGTTACTTTGAACATTCGATCGTACAATTGTACATACTCGTAGATTTTAACGTATAATAGTACTGTTACGTATGAACTATTCTTCGACCATCATATGTTGGTAACTCGTATCCGTAACACAATTTCACCGACATCAATGGTGTTGTTTTTATACAAAGGTAGTAGTTTTGTTGTATTTCACCACGTATTTTAGAAGCATCAAAGTGGACATAATTAAGTTTCGGATTACATAGACTTCATTGTATTCT